>JABJVT010000058.1:0-198652 GCA_014170255.2 Drosophila triauraria
AGAAACAAAAAGAACATAAACCCTTGAGTTGCGGTATTTTATAACCTGGTTTACACATCAAAAGATAAAGTCTTTTTTTGGTCAAAATTTAAGATTTCTTTGATTTATTTCTCTGTTTTTAATGACTGTTTAAAAATCAAAATTTGACTTTAACGACTAAGCTCTCTATTTATTTGGAAGCAAGTTAATTTTAACATACTTAAACTACAGTTTAATGTACAGTTTTAAACATTTTAAGTACCTTTTAATTTATTTTTAACTGAAAGTTATTTTAACTACATTTTCCCGTAAAGGCAAATGGTTGAAAATTCGAATTATTTATATTTGTAATACAGTGTCATAGCTGTATAAAAAGGTGACACTTATAGGTGAACTTCTTAATATGAAATAATATTGAAAGTATATTAATTTCTCTCGTAAATTCCAGTGTATGCCCTTTAAAGCCCTATCTTTCCACCTAATTAAATTAAGTTTAAAATAAAATTCACCTTCCCCTGACTCACCCTCTCTCAAACACTTGTCAGAAGTGTAATCGAAAAATTTCTCTACAAAAAAACTCATTCACTTGATACGATCTGACGAAACCAGTTGCCAGGGTCGGGAGATCCAAAGTGTTATCTCAACGATCGTCAGAGACACCACACAGGCGAGAGATCGGGCATCGATATTTTAACACAATATCAAATTACGAACGATATTCGGATCGTAGGTAGGTAGGTGCCTGAGCGAGCATCCCAGACGGCCTTTAATCAAATCAACTAGTTAGCCGCTCATTTCAATACATTTTATGATTATTAATATTATATGATTATTCCCGGCTTGATTGTCGCTTTGTTTGGAATCGGGTCCCAGACCCAAACCCAAACCCAGACCCAACACGCTCCACGGAGATGGGGAGAATATATCAAGAGTCATAAGAATTGTCAACGCATAAATTAATTGCTCGTAAAGTGGCAAAGTTATGGATATTGTATCAGTTTTTGTCTCTGTCTCGCGCTGAGTCTCTGTGTATTTTTTTGCATTTTTTGTTTCTATTTTTATATTTATTAAAGTGTGTGTGATGCCACATTTATTTAATTATTTATTATTTTTCAATTGCAACATTTCTTTATTTTCCTCCGACTCACTGATTAAAGGCGAAACGCGTTGATTGGCATATGCAAAATATATAAATTCAGATAAGGCTCTGGCAAAATTTATTGCCTTTGTTGGGGCCATTTCCGAGCTAAACACATGTCTTTTGTGGCATTTGATATGCGGAAAGATTGCCGATTGAGACGCACATAAATTAGCCGTGTGTTCTACATATATAATTAAGTAATCTAAAAAAAAGCTGGCCCCTTCGCCGTCTCTGGCATATACATTAGATTAAAACTGGATTGGAAACATCAGCGAAGCCATCAAAAGCATTCAAGTCTGTGATCTGTCAAAGAACGTGGATATGCGAATGAAAACTATGATTAAAAGATCATGACAATGACAATATAGAATGCTTATAGTGAAGGAAGATTATTAAAAAGGTCTTTATAAAGAATTTTAAATGAAGTGAATTAGTAGAATGAAATCTGTATCTAAAGGGTATAAAAGGTGTACTGATATTCATAAATATAAATGTGGAAATGTTATTCATTCAATTTAATATTTAAATATTATAACATCATTTTCTATAATACTTAGCTATTATTTTCCTTATAATTTCCACACGTAACCCATCAAAGTCTTGAGGTTCAAACAGACGTTTGACCTTTAATTCGCTTGGCAAACACAAAACGAATCGCATGAAGCAATCAATTGATGTCCATCAAGTTAGCAGGGCAACTTTGGAAAATAAAACTTTTGATTACACAATAATTTGCCGCTAATTAGTTGCAAATTAGTTACGCAAAAAAAAAATTTGTTGCACAAATTTTTAGTTATTTTTTTAGATGCCCTGCTAAGTTGACGTCAAGTTAGCAGGGCACCTCAGAAAACTTCAACTTTTCAAAATCTTTTTATCCAGAATTTGTTGCTAATTATTTGCTAATTAGTTACGCAAAAAAATTTTGTTGCTCGAGTTTTATATTTATTTTTAAAACATATAGTTGCCTGCTAAGAAGTTGATATCAAGTTAGCAGGGCACCTCCAGAAAACTTCAACTTTTCCAAAATCTTTTTTACCCAGAATTTGTTGCTAATTATTCGCTAATTAGTTCCGCAAAATTTTGTTGCTCGAGTTTTATATTTATTTTTAAAAACATAAAGTTGCCCTGCTAAGTTGATATCAAGTTAGCAGGGCACCTCAGAAAACTTCAACTTTTCCAAAATCTTTTTACCAGAATTTGTTGCTAATTATTCGCTAATTAGTTACGCAAAAATTTTGGTGCTCGAGTTTTTATATTTATTTTAAAAACGAAACGTTAAGTTGAAATCAGCTCAAAGAAGCTGGGTCGCGAAATTTTTTTCGAAACCTGAAAGGTGCCCATTTTGCCATCATTTGCCCATGTATTGCCCACCAATTAATTTTTTGCCCACGTCTAGTTTCGAAATAATGTAACTTCGAAAATTTTCAAAAATAAAAAATGACTTTTTAAACTTTAAGTTTTAAAATTTTGTCCACAATTTGACCATGATTGACCACCAATTATATTTTTTTACCACTTCTAATTTTATTTTATTATTTTATTATTATTTGCTATAATATATATTAATTTTATTATTAATAATTTTATTATTAATATTTTATTAATATTTTATTATTCATAATTTTATGACCATTATAATTGGGTTTTGGTGTAACAGGTACTTTTCACAACAAAGAGGGATTTCCAAAGAGGATTGCCCAATTTTTGACCTGAAACACTTGTTCAAATTTGAAAATCGCTCTCCTCCTCGATTCTCATAATGGGTATTAAGTCGACGAAATTATAATTGACTAGTGTTTGCATCCTTGTGAAATTTGTTAAGTCTTTTTAAAGACTTCAATATTTTCAAGTTTGATCTTTGCTTTAAATAAAACTTATTCTAGAATTTCAGTGTTGTTGTGTTTTGGTTGCTTGGACAAGGTTAAATTAAATAAGCAGGTGCTGTGCTTCTGTGGAAACTGCAAGTAGACTCTCTATATCAATAATTTATTTATATTTACATATCTACTTATTTATTTTTTTTTTTAATATATATTATATTTCTTAAAACATTCCATAGCGTACAAGTTTTAATAATATTTTGTGTTTAAGTTTTGTTTTCACTTATGGTTTTAAAACAAGGTTTTATATATTTTTCTTTATATTTAAGCAGCGTTTTGAATAATCGGTCGCGTCTAACTCGATGAATAATTTATATTTAAGCCTTTAGAATTTTATTGTGTAAAGTGCTAAAAGACAAAATTATTGTGTAAAGTGCTAATAAGAAAAGTGTTGTGTAAAGTGTTAAAGTGTTAAACGAATTCCGGCCATTATTGTTTACCTTTTAAGTCAGTTGACCGTAGTCGCATTACGAAAATCCGAACCAAAACACATATAGTTGTCTCTTTCAAGGTTCTAATGAAGTAGCTAATCATAGCCGTATAACCGCCAAAAGCAAAGTGCGCAGTAAGATTTGGACTAAATCGTTAACAACTGTACAGGTAGACCTCCTATAATTGGCAGTGCCTTAATTGTTGACGCCGTTCTAAAATATAAAGACGACACAACTGATCTAAATGGCAATATTGTTTCCGAAAAATGTGTGTGGCAGAATATTAGCCAGGAGCTTGAAACAAAGTTCAACCAGCCTCGATATACTCATACGTTATAAACAATCGTTTTGACCTTAAAATATGTTTAACGGAAAAGTGTCGCTTCCAAACAATATAGATAAAACTGATAGCAAGTCCTCAAAGACGAATCTGATGAGTCTGACCTTGAAAATGGAAACTTTCGATTTGTAATGACTTTTACAAAGTCGAATTCAGCAATCTTATAATGGAAACTTTTAAAAGTTATAAAAACAAGAAGGTGCTGTTCGTCAAAGGGTTTTGAATATCCTGCAGCCTCAAAATGGACAGAGCTCTTCTCTAAGAGAGTTTATGACGAATTTCGACTGACCCATGGTTATCATTTTGAAAACCACTTTATAAACTCTGATCGGGTTACAGGAAAGTTTCAAGGTATGTATTTTTGATTTAAAACTACTAGTTTACAAACAAACAAAAATAAAAGTTGCGACAAAACATTATTATTACTCTAGTAGATGGACATCTGAATTTAATAAATATAAATATATATGTTTTCTTTTTTTTTTTATTTGTATGCATATCATTTCGGCAAATTTTAAACATGCATGTATGTATGATTAAGTGAAATAGAGTCCGAAAAGATGTGTTGTCCTACTCGCACACCAATAGAACGAAGATCCACTCATTTCATGAGCTAAAATAAATAATAAATTCATGGAGATAAAAATAAATTACTAAAGCTAGATTTAAAGAAAAATTGTATCGCATCAAACACTTTTATGCAATTTTTCAATCGAAAGTCCATCTGTAGCAGACATTTTGTGAAAATGATATTAGCAGTTTGATTGTAAACTAGTAGGGATATTTTTGACGTGATTTAACATGTCGAATAATACGCTTCTAATGCAGGTCATTGCAAATGTGGAAACAAATTAAAGGAGAAATATCCTCGGAAATGGGAAATCATCAAGATTATATGCACAGCCAGTGGTGGAAATAAGACTTGTGAAACGCTCCGAGCACGAAACATGGTGGTTTCTAACTGGAAGAATCCACCATTTGTTAGGCAAAACAGCTTCGGAGTTGATGGGATCGGATGAAGAAATTGAACCGCCACACTTATATTCAGCCTCGGTTTTAGAAATGCCAAACACGAAGCGGCAAAAAACGGTATCGCAAGGCAGATCCACTAGACGCCATTTCAGATCTGAAACGAAGTCAAAAGGTCACGAAACAGTGCATGACATTGGCAAGGATCCTGTAAAGTTTTATATTTGGTCTCCTCACCAAATTCGCGTATAATAAATTACGGAAACAAAGCTGTCTGTGCATTGATGCATCTGGAGGCAGATTTTCTGAATATCTCCACGTAGATGGAAAAAATCAGCATATATTCCTACATATTGCTGTTCTGCATTCTGCAGTTGGCCAGTTCGTTGCTTCATCTATGCTGACTGAGAAACAAGATATGGTTTCCATAACGGCATGGATGCTGCGGTGGATTCAAACAGGAGCGCAGTATCCAAAGGAAGTGGTAATATTATAAAAATTTAATTTATATATTTAAGTATAGCCAAAAAGTTTTCATTTATTTCAGGTATGTGATTCGTCAAGAGCTCTTCTTTCGGCTTGTTGCCTTGCTTTCGCTACTTTTGATACAGTGGAAGCATATGCAGACGCGTGTATGTCAGAAAACTTGCCCCGAACCTATATTCGCATCGATGTCGCGCATTATATAAAAATTGGGCCGATTTTTTCAAAACAGAAAAAGCTGGTAAAAAGTTTTACATGTTTGGGATTGTCAACTTATTCTGACCACCAATCCAGACGATGCCCGAAAATTATTAAGGCCTTACTAATAATTTCGAGTGCAAGAAAGGTGGAGAAGGAGCTTCAGTGCTCAAAGATGCGGTCAAATTTATTGAGCATTATGCAACGCAGGAAATTAAAGACAAAATTACCTGCATTTTGAATGAGTCTGAATCGACAGAGGAGGATTCATGTAAAGTGATCTCAGAAAACACTTTCGAAGTTGATCCAACAGAGACCACGTCATCTTATCTGCTTCGGTGGGCTGCGTCGATTAATAACGAAGTAGATGAAGTTGTAAAAACGAAGAAGGCGATGACCTAAACCCTCGCGAATGCGATCAGTTTACAATACGGCTGCTAAAAACAAATTAGGACGCCCCTGTGGTCAAGTGTCGTGCAATTCGCGTTCGGGTATGGAAGGATTCCAGCCAGCAGTGCACCCGTTGAGATTGAGTTCAAATCAATCAAAAACGAGGTGCTGAAATCTAGATGTAGGATTGACCTGGCAGCGGAAAAAACTTATAACGTACTTCGATGGGCACAAAAATAATTAATGTTAAAAAGATCAGGCTGATAGCATTGATCTCAATAAGAATGACAAAGTCCAAGAACTAAAATCGAATAATCAAAGTTTGCTCAGGGACCCACTAATGGATATTACCTAAGTCCGAAATAAGCAATGTTTCGATTCCCTTTTCGGATGCACCGCCAGACTTGTTTGCTATGTAAGAAAATGTTTAAGTGTGAGAATGAGGAAGAGCAAGACACTGAAATTTGTAAAGATTGCTTTGAAAGCTCAAATAATTCGCCAAGATTGGCATTAAATGTTTTCGAAACTGGCGTGGTTTGGGTAAATCAAAACCAAAAGGAGTCGGGCATTTTACCTTAATAAGGAAAATGCCAACTACTGAACATATTTTCTACCAAAGGTAAACCTCTGCCAATATTGAAGCAATGACAAGACACTGAGCCTCGTTCTTCACGAGAGGTCAAATTTCTCTAAATAATACCGCCTTTGACAGCATTTTCCAATTGCTGCTGGCAGAATCTCGGACTCTCAAAGTTTTGGATTATGTTTGTGAGAAATCAAAGAAAATGATTTGTTTGAAGCTATAATATCAGTATATAATAACAAAATTGATGCTCAAACTTACAAAAAGAGCTCAAATTATGCTACGCTTTTGCAGAAGACTCCACAAAGGGAGTGTTATTGAAAATGTCGACTGCACATGCAATGTTATCAGCTTGGCCAATTTTGTTTTAAAACCACGCCCTCCTTTAAGAAATATCTATTTGTCCTTCTGGTTGCAACTCCAGAATAACGGAGCTTCATCCATAACAATAACCACTAAAAGAATTGATGGAAAACCTAGAACAAGCAATCAAAGAACATGTTGCCTTGTTGGGAACGCGATGTCTTCAAAGTCACTTGCAGAAAGGTAAATATTAATATTTTCTTTCGTAAACAATTCATTATTCTAAACACTTTTCAACGTTTATTTTATAGGAGACATCGTGCTGATTGGCCTGGATATCGAGAACCCAATCAAATTAAATACCATTCCTGACACTTTTAAGAGCCCGAAAATGGTGACCCATATAAATTAATGGGATTCGTTAACTTTGTTGGTCCACCGGTGACCAGACAAAGTTCATCATTCCTGCCATTACAAGGCGTTTGCCAAGAGAAATGCCCATTGGTCGGTGTATGACGACTTATTAAAAAATCCTTTAAGCCGGACAAAATGAGAATGTAAAACCGGAACTACTTATTTATTATAAGATGTAGATTTAAGATTTAAAAAAAAAAAATCGCGACCCAGCTTCTTTGAGCTGATTTCAACAACGTTTCGTTTTAAAAATAAATATAAAAACTCGAGCACCAAAATTTGTTTTGCGTAACTAATTAGCGAATAATTAGCAACAAATTCTGGGTAAAAGATTTTGGAAAAGTTGAAGTTTTCTGGAGGTGCCCTGCTAACTTGATATCAACTTAGCAGGGCAACTATATATTTTAAAAATAAATATAAAACTCGAGCAACAAAATTTTTTTGCGTAACTAATTAGCAAATAATTAGCAACAAATTCTGGATAAAAAGATTTTGGAAAAGTTGAAGTTTTCTGGAGGTGCCCTGCTAACTTGATATCAACTTAGCAGGGCAACTATATGTTTTAAAAAATAAATATAAAAACTCGAGCAACAAAATTTTTGCGTAACTAATTAGCAAATAATTAGCAACAAATTCTGGATAAAAAGATTTTGGAAAAGTTGAAGTTTTCTGGAGGTGCCCTGCTAACTTGATATCAACTAGCAGGGCAACTATATGTTTTTAAAAATAAATATAAAAACTCGAGCAACAAAATTTTTTGCGTAACTAATTAGCAAATAATTAGCAACAAATTCTGGATAAAAAGATTTTGGAAAAGTTGAAGTTTTCTGGAGGTGCCCTGCTAACTTGACGTCAACTTAGCAGGGCATCTAAAAAAATAACTAAAAATTTGTGCAACAAATTTTTTTTTTGCGTAACTAATTTGCAACTAATTAGCGGCAAATTATTGTGTAATCAAAAGTTTTATTTTCCAAAGTTGCCCTGCTAACTTGATGGACATAATCAATTGTCCAACTAAATCGCCATTTCAACACATTATCAGGCATAGTAGGAAAATATCGAGTTTTCCACACACTCACACACACGTTACCAATCAAGATAATTGCACAACACTTTTCCAATGCCGGCAATTACGATTTCACGCGCATTTTGCCACGCACAATATTTCCCATCTTCTCAAGGCATTTGTTTGATAAATGCTACCAACACGGCGGCTGCCGATGCATTCGACATGGCCAAAAATGCAGCGTTAAGTGTCTGAATTTATGGAATTTTGATTAGCAGCAGGCAGGAGGAGTGAGTGCTGTTCAGGCAGTTCCAATTAGTGACACGCCGCTGGAGATGGAGATGGACATGAAGATGGTTCAATCGGAGGCCTGGCTAAAATTACGAGTACGTTTCAATTATTTTTCCTATTTTATTGCTCACCTGAGGATCGCACCTACTTTCCTGCCTCCGATAATTGTGCATAATTCAAGGGGTTTATGCCGCTGTCAGTGTCTTCTTCAGCCTCCAGTCCAGTCGAGGAGACTTGCCAACACGTGCAACATGCCAACTTCTCTGAAAATCTGTGGCACACAAATTAGCTTCGTGCTTAATGATTGCGTAAATGGTTGCCGGAATGCGTGTAGCTGCTGCCATTAACTTGGTAGCTCTGCCAGCCAAAAGAAGAAGCCGCCAAAAACTGGCCCACAATATGCGGGATATTTTCACTTTTAAATTATGAAATCATACAGAAAAAGAAGACATAATTTTCTTTAAAATTCTAAAGGCCAATATGAAAGGTGCGGCCTTACTTTGATCAGTCATTTCTTTATAATTTAATATTGAAATTTAAGAGGAGTTACAAATAAATGTATGATAATGTCAGAAGAAAGAATATAAGGCACCAAAAAAATTAGTGCATACTTTCTAGTCCTGCACACAAGTTTGGTAGAGGGAAATTTAGTCGAGACCTCTAAAAATGCTCTTGTTACTGAAATATTTGTTCGATTAAGTGGAACCTTAGTAGGTTATAAATAATCAATATTAAGGAACTGTCTTTTAATGAAATTGTATACAAAAGTTTATTGTTTAAAAGAAATTTTAAAATATTTAATTGTTAGGTACTATTTAAATATCTTAAAAAGATATTAATAAATTTTCCAAAAATTCCTGGACTGAAGCTAATAAAAAACCCTGCAAATTCCTCCTGATTTAACTTCACACCAAATATTCCGTCGCTCCTTTCAAATTATTCTGTGACACGCATATCCTGCACATCCGCCGAGAAATTCCTCACGACTTTTTCGGGTTCTGCAAGGCCTTGTTTTTTCTTTTATATTTTATAAATTGGCTGAAAGGTGCCTATGTGTCTGCCATAAAAACGAAAGGCCATCAGCATTGACCCAGTCGCCAGCCGCCCGTCGCCAGTCGGCAGTTTGTGGCTCCGTCATCGGAGAATCAAGAGAATCGAGAGAATCGGGAGAATCGAAGGTATATCGGGGCATCGTCGCCGTCCCGTCCAGACATATTGAAAATTAAAGCGAGCGCACGTTTAGCCGGCGGCCAGACATAGCGTCATAAGCTCCGGAGTTCCAATTCTCCAAGCTTCCCCCCACAAACTGTCCAAAATCGGCCAAGAAACACTTTTCAGATCATTGATCATCATCTCACACACAGGCCCAGAAGAAATTGTGATTATGATTCATAAGCGTCGACAACGGTGTGGAGTTCTTTGAGTACACTGGGAAAATCCTTCAAATAAATACAAATTGTATGAAAACTAAGTCTATATAATGGTTACAGAACTTTATCACATATTAAAGTTGAATTTAAAATAATATTCTATTTAAAACTATAAAAACAGAAACCAGTAAAAAAAATGGAATTACAATAGCTAGAGTTTAGCCAAAAAGTTAATCCGGGGAATATAATTAAGACTGAATTGGATTTAATTCAAGAATTTAAAAATAGTTTCTTAACACTAAAAAACATTGCAAAATATGTTTAATATGTTTAATATTTTAAGCAAGAAAAACTATTATATTTCCCAGTGTCTTGACTCTGTTTTGTTTTTGGTTATATTCGTAAATTACCGGAATTACTGGGCTCTCCTTTGTTTTTTATATTTTTTCATGGCCCAAAGCAACGGCCAACACCTTAGAATCCGTTGGCGTGTCGTGTTCTTGTGATAAATGAATTGCGCTACTTGCCGTGTGCACCAGACTCTGGGGAGAGATGGATACACGCACGGACCCCATCAAAGTCGTCAGCGGCTGTGATTGAAACACTCAAAACCAGACCGGGGTCCGATCCCAGCCCGACTGGGCAAGTCCCAAATGCCGAAACCCGAAGCGATCCCCGGCTGCAATTATACCGAAAAACCATCCATAATTATAGAGCGGCGAGATATTTCGAAGTTAACACTTTCGTAGCATGGCTTTGGGAACTTGCTGCAGGCAAATTTTATTGATGCATCACAATTTAATGTGCACTCCAGCCAGACTGGATCGGATCGGATCGGATCGCTGGACAGATCATCATCAGGCCGAATGTACGGGTATCGTAATTTTTTAATAAACATTTTTGTGTTTTCTTCGGATTTTTCATGCTCTTGATTGGTATCTCTCGTGTGCGTATGTGCCTGTGTCTGTCAAGGCACGCAATCTGCCTTACTTTCTTAACTTTTTAACTGGACGGGTATAAATCGGGGTTATGTGGTAAGGTGTTATATGGCAATTGAGGTTAAGTTTGGGAACATGAAAAATGTGTGTCAGCATTTAATTTGGGTTTGGAAGTGTGCAGCTAATGAAGTGAAGGAAATTCTTGTAAATTATTCTGGATACATTTGAGTAAGGGAGGTAGCTGAGAGCAGACTTTACTTTGTTTTCAGTTTTGAAATACAATATCAGAGATTTTTTATTAGATTAGAATCAGTATTATTTTAATTATAGTTTTATTATGATTTAATCTACATACTCTTAGAAATTTTAATTAATAATCGTATGATTTAAATATTGAAACCATCATGTTAACATTTTTTAGGATGAAGAAACTTATTTTTCTAAGTTTTTTGGGAAAGGGAAATCTAATTTGAAATGGTATACTTAATTGCAAAAATCAACTAAATATATTATTATAAATATAAGAGCATCAAAGAAATTATACGAATTAAACAATCATTATTTAAAATATAAAAATAGAGTTTATAGGCAATATTCTCGGCAATCCTTATGAAACATTTCCACTATTTTTTATTTCTTTCTTTAATTTCAATAAAAACATAAATTAAAGTTGAACCTTACCAACTATAACTTACCCAAATATATATGGGAAATCACTCTCCAGCAACCACACAAAAAACAGTAATAAACAAAGCCAAAAAAGCAAAAAACATTTAATAAAATTTACGTTTTTCCGCCAATCAGAAATCCCAAAAAACTTTATCAAAGGGCTTGCAAAATAAAATTGTAATAAAAACAATATACTGTACAGAGGGAGGGAAGCCACAACAACTCATTATTTTGCATATCACACGTATTTTGACATGACCATAACCAATGACAAAATAAATTGCAGAAAATCCGGGTTAGGGGCTGCTACCATTTGACCACCAATGGCATTGCATTGCAGCCGCCACAAAATTCTCTATCCATAAATCGCAGCCAGGCTCAATAATTCAGGGCCGGGAAAAAGCGCCAAAGAAGTTAAGGAACCCAGTCGAGAGCCCGGAAAAAAGCGCGTAAAAATCGGTGAGGAAATTTATGGGGCAAATAACAACGGGAGATGACAAGGGCCAACACAGCAGAGGCCAAGCGGTCAGCAGCCACCTACAGTTCAATTTGTTTCGACCTGGTTGGCAGGCCCCAACACAACAAAAAAATGGTGATAAATATTTGCGTTTCATTTGTGCCTTGTGGTCGGCAGATATATAAATAATATTCGCACGATATATGTCCCCTTGGCAGGCAGATTCAGGAGTTCGGTTTTCCTCTTTTTGCCCCCCTTTTTATTTTATTTATTTCTCTTTCTTTTTTATTTGTGTCTGCGCAGGCGCAAAATGCGCCTCTCGCGCCTCTGGACAAATGAAAATATATAAGAATTCGATTCCTTAAATACTCTTTTAAGGTCTTAAAATTTAGAGATATTTTAAACTTGTATGCAAAGCTTTAAATTTATAAACTCCCTGCTAATATAGAGTAAAAAAGCAAAACTTGAGGAATTTTCACAGCTCAAAACTTAAGCAAAATCCTGAACTGGAGCTGGCGAGTCCCTCTGTTGCAGTGGCTCCAACTTGATATATGCGATGCCTGCTCATAAAAATGTCGCTGCATATACGAATTTCCCATGCCACTCCATGGAGTCGGGTTTGGCTTAGGCATCGGGATCGGGATGTGCTGCGCATGCGCGCATATTTCGCTTTAATTGGCAAGCAAAGGAAGGAAGAATCCGGGCTCTGGGCACCAACGACGCTAAATGCACGCACACATGTGGGCCCATGACCAGTTCCATTCCAGAGCCTCGAACCTGGATCCGGGTTTGTTTAGCGCCTTAAGCGCATTTAATGTGACACAGAACGAACAGGATAACGACGACGACAGCAGCCGACGAGGGAGCAGTCGCAGCAGCACGTGACACAAAGGTGGATGCGGTGGAAGGCACTGGGAGAAAAGGGGTTATAAGTTTTCAAGGGAGAGTTACTTAAAAACTAAGGTATTGAATAAGGTTGTCAACTTATTTTAAGTAGTATAAGCTAATAGTTTTATGACCTATTGCTATTTTTATGGGTATTTAAAAGGAATTCTTCTAAGGTAACTTGCTCTTAATGATAAACTATTTACAATATCTTTGACCCCACATTTTAATTTAAATTGCTGAACTTTAACAAAAACTTTAAGTTAAATAGCATTGAAATCATACAACTAATTTCATGATGCCCCTTTCAATTGCCTCCAAAGCTCGGCTATGCACCATAGTGCATTCATCCTAAATAGTAAAATATCACCTATTGGGCTTTAAGTTTTCCCACAGTGTCGCATGAGGTGGACCCATGAGTGTGGATTGTGGAGGACGCATGCGTGCCAAAAGCAAATTTCACGCAAATCAAAATGTCATAAATTCGTGGCTTATGCCTCGGATCTACCCGCCTCCTGCCCTCCACACCGGGATTGCAACCCTCTCTAGTGCTATATTTATAATGAAAATGATACGTCTGCGCATCGCAGAGTTCTCTTCCTTCTTATTTGTGGAAAAAAAGAAGAAAAGAATAATAATAAGAAGAAGATGGAGAGTGCCAAGGGAATGACAAGTGCTAAATTGGCGCGCGAATTTCAACATGTCGTCGCCGGCAGTAACAAAGACAGCAACACAAGGCTCTCTCTCCAGCGTCTTTATCTAAGAAAAAAAAGCCTATCTATCTGTAAATTCCTTAAATTCCAACGAGGGAATCCCCTTATGGTACACCCATATGTTTAGTGAATACAACATGGCAGCCATATAATGCCAAAACTACTCAGTAGTCAAGTGGGTCCCACTCCCACTACCTCTCACTCCCCGTTCCTTCTTAGCCAGCACGTACTGTACCTTCTGTGTAAGGAATTACCCCATTAACAATTTAACAGCCTCAATTTGAGGCGGCTTCTGTGTGTGCGTGTGTGTGCGAGTGTGAGAACGCAATTGGTATTGCCAACATGGCAATTGCACATTAACGACATAACACCGTTATAACGGCAGCACACCTCATCGTTCCACCTGCTCTCTCTCACCTGAACTAACGCACTGATTACGCCGATTATGCATATTGATCGGGTATAGCCGTGGGCACGTCGCACCCATCATTCAGTGGCAGGGTTTCAGGGAAATGGTGGCAAGTAGGAGGTGGTTGGAGCCAGTAATTAGTGCGAAATTGTATTCACAAGTTCAGGGAAGGCGTGGGAATTAAAAAAGGATTTTACGAAAGTAATTTGCTCTAAATAATAAAATATAAATAATATCGTTGACGCAGGCTGATCTTCAATAGGAACATTCGGATTTTTACATATATTATAGCTAGGGGATCCGTTGATCTTCTCTAATTAAAAGTTAAATTCCACAGAAATAATAATAAACAGCAGAATTCTCGATGCCTCTATATTTCACTTATGCGCCACTGTGCATTCATCCCAAATTATGATTTTGAATAAATGTCCAAGAAGGAAAACTTAAAATTTTGATTAAGTTGTGGAACATATGAGATTATAGAGACCCTTAAAAATGTATAATGTACTTAAGAAAATTATTATTGAAAAAAGAATACTAAACTTAAGAAAATATTTATATAATCTCATCAATAATTACACAGCCATACATTGTTTACCAATTAAATGTTCTAGATCTAGTTTTACTCCCTTTTAAATACATCTTCCTCCCTTGTGACTTTTCCAATCGAATTTCCTCACAGCAAATCGTAAACATATATTTTGTTAGCCCCTCAGAGGCGGCGCCATAAATGCTAATGAGAATTCATACCCATAACGCGTATTATTACTTTTCAGTTATTATTTTTTTTGTGAGATGCCATAAAGGCCACATCCTGCAGGGCTGCCCCAGCGGGTGGAAAATTCCCCACTCAAATTTGTTGTTCTCTTTTATTTTTTGGATCACTCGAACACAATGCCTTTTTAATTTGGATCGGCACAAGGATCCATGTAGCGTTTTTTATATTTTTACAGCTCATCCAAGACGATGACTTGAAGTGGCCGCCAAAGTGGCTCGGAAAATACTCGAGAGTTTTTAGCCATTTGATACTTTTCTTCACACTTTCTGCTTTAATGTATATTTTTTATATTTTGTTTCTCCTTTTCTTTTCTTTATGTGTTTCTGCCGAACCCGAACTGAAACTGCATATTTTATCACATATTTCTGTGGCCATAACTATTCATGCCTTTCTTCTAGCTGCTCTTAATGTTTTCCACACTTCTGATGGATATTATAAATTCATTGATTGGGCTTTATGATTCCGTTCGGGACATAAAAAGCTGAATAATCGGAGGAGATCGCAGTTATGACAGCGCAGGCTGGTTTCTTTTGAAGATCGGTTTTTAATAATCGTGAAAAAATGAACATTTAATTTAGTCATTTTTTATTTGGTTAGCGGTTAAGTGTTAGAAGATCTCCGTTGGGTTGGTCTTTTTTGGTTGTTTTATTATTTTATCTTTGATGGGATTTATTAAATTTAAAAGTTATGAGCTTTTTATTTAAAGGCAAATTATTTTTACATTGATTTTGCGAAGGGAAATTATGGAAATCTCTTAAAAAAGTTATATTTAAACATACTTTTTAATTTATTCCAGATGTAGAGCTTGAATTCTAATTGAAAACCCACCTTGATGTTATATTAAATTCACAGCATAATCCGAATCAGCTTATACATATTTCCGTTATTGAAAAAATCACTTAAAATTATTAAACAAATTTAGAAAAAACCCCCAAAAATACATACACTTGACTGTGACTCAACGTAATTTATGACACATGTGAATTTCTCCCCTCAACCTGCAGCCACAAAAGTGGATAAAGAATTTCCCACCCACACCCCAGAATCAAACCACATGCAATTGATATCCTGATGTACATATCAATTTGCCACACACTCGCAGGACATTAATTTTATGCCTATACGTGATTAATGCGTTCACCAAATTCCACCCCAAAAATACAGAAAACTCCCCTGATTTCTATATGATGACAAATCCCGAGGGGAAAAAAAACCGAGGACAAATATCAATAATTGCCGTAACAAGTGCGAAAAAGTAAAGCGAAATAAACCTAATCAGTGGCGCAGCAACATTTTCCCAAGATTTTTCCCAGGGTTCGAAGGACCAGCGAAAGTTTTTGGCAAATTTTCAAAACAAATTAATTTGTACTCAACTGCTGCAGGTACCCAAAAAGGGAAACCTCCCAGGCCAGGACGAAAGAAATCCTCCCTTGTTTGAAAAAGTTGAAAAAGTTCAACCCCAGAGAGAGAGTGAGAGCTCATCAATTAAAATTTAACCAGCCTGAAAGTTTCTTTTCGTTTTTGCGTGTGCTTCGTGGTTCATCAGAATATTAAGGATAATTACATTTTAATCATCTTTATTGCTCTTTCACAAGTTTACTGTTATATACAAGACGTCGGTTTTGCATTATATATATGAGTCCACTGGCTGGCCGCAACAATTAGGGGTTGGCCGGGCCCAAGTGCGGTTGGGCTTTTTATGGGGCCAACAAAAAGGGCCGGCAAGGACCGCAGACATTTTTCAGAAAACGGTAGCAACCACAAAATTTCATAAAGTTTTCAGTTTTCAGTTGCCAGTTCGTGTTTGCTCTTTTTTTTTCGTTGTATTCTTGTTATTTTATTCCTCATTGTGTGCGCTTCATCAATTGGTAATGAGCAGAGTAAGGTGGTGGGAAATCGAGAGGAGGGCCGGCTCCCGAGGACTTTAAGGACTCCTTTCTGGAGTGGCACCAGCTGTTGTCATTTACTTCGGAGGCGGTGGAGCGGTTTGAACGTTGAACTTGTCGGTCACTCGAGTCACATTCCATTTAATTTGAGTTTTGTGAGTTGAATTCAATTTGGGGAAACTTTTGCAAAGAAGAACGGGTTGGGCTTTGTCCGAAATTGATTAACACGAAATGGACAAGGGGTTAGAGTGTTGAAGGTTTGTGGATAATTTTCAAATTTGTGATTTGAATTAAATGTAAGGAGTATTTGTGAAGTAATATACTTTAATTGACTTAAAAGTTCAACAGTTCACTATGCTTAATTGCAGTTGTATATTACTCAATGAAAAGTCTATTATATTCTTTATAATTTATACTTCTTGAATTTAAGAAATACCTTAGAGTACCTAAAGAATTGTTTGAATACTTTCTTGTTTAATAGATTTTTTTATAGCTTAATCATAGCGAAGGGAGCAAATATATATACGTTATTCGGTTTTCGCTAGACCCAAAGATATTTTTTATTATTATGAAGGTTAAACCAAATTAAATATAATTTCTCCACCGAAAAACCAAATACTTTCCTGTTGAAGCCCATTGTAAAATCAATAAAATTTTAAATAAATTAGAATTTTAAAGCACCGTAGCTTATATTCTTTGGCCAATATTTACGGTTCCGGCCCAGGGTCATAAATTAGCAGCATAAACTAATCAATAAATAAAATTCAGGCATATATGCAATTGAAGAGGGAATCTCACTCGGTCTTGCAACTCATCCTTATCTCGGTCAGGAGCTGCACAAAAATTGAAATCAATTAAAATGACAACAAAAGTGGCCATAAATACTCATGTCCAGTTGCGCTGCTTTTTATAGCTGTGTTGCCATTGCAGGCAGCATCAGCCTTTTGGTTACTCTGGCAAATCTAATGAAGATTTACTTTAGGCCATAACACACATGGTGGAGGCGGCAGCGAGGCGCTTAAGTGGCAGCAACAACAGCAGCAGCAGCAGCAACGCAGCAGCAACACCAACCAACAGCACGGCGGCAACATCGTGGCCATTTATTTGGAATTTTACATTTTACAACAGCGAGCGAGTGGGAGGCTTCAGGGCCCCTGGTGTCGCAGATAGAGATGCGTGGTGCCCACCAGCAGCAGGAGCAGCAGGAGGAGCAACAGCAACAGCAACAAGCAATTATAAGCGTTGTACACACAGCAATCCTCGCCCTTTAGACCCCGAAACCAATTCCAATTCGAATCTCAGCCAGCAATTTCTAACAGTGGCAATAGCTTTGGCGACAGTCCCACCGAAATGCCACCACGGTTTTTGGGGGCGTTACGGGATGTGCACTGTAGAAAAAGTTTCATATATGGAGATTTCTATAAAGATTAATCAATAAATTGTAAGGAGTTCCCAATATTTCTCAAAAAAATATGGACTAAACTTAATAAAACAAATAAATCTCAAAGGTTTCTTAATTATAAACCAAAATGAAGTCTCAAAATTGTTTTGCAAAGGGTAGATATTTTTCAATAATAATAAGGACTTATAACCCCTAAAGTTTGGCAAAAATTTGCAAAATTATCTTAATTTTAGGTTCCTTATTTTCTAGGGTTTCCTTGAAATTTTAAAACCTCAATGGTTCTTTTATTAAAAACTAAAGTAAGATCTTAGAATAAAGGAAAAGTACTTCCACAAAAAGTATATCTCTTTCTTCAGAAGGAAGTACGTAATCCGCTTTAAAAACTAAACATATTTCATTTATATATTTTTTTTTAAGTTCAGTGCACCTCTTTTTCTTAGTGTTTCCAGCCATTGGCATTGCAGCACATAAAGTTCGATTTGTTGTTGCTACTGTTGTTGCAGCAGTAGCTGCTGTTGCTGCTGCTGGCCGTTGCTGGATTTATGTGCTCTTTATGCGGTTATAAATTCCAAATACATGAACGACTCTGCTTGGCCAGATCTATGCGCCAAATTGCAGAATCAACAATAGCCCAGCAACAGCAGCAGTGACAGAGTTTTCTTTTTGCCATCCTAATCGGCCATCGCCAAATCGGTCTGTTGCGAGGAGTTTTCCAATATTTATACCGTGTAATAAGGAAGTAACAACAAATTGGTATTAAAATATAAATACAACTTAAATTAAATAAACTTATTTAGAGCACAATATAAATATTTGTCACAGAATATGCAAGCTTCTTTACAAGTATTGAAATACAAAAGAAAATTTATATATTTGTTTTTATTTTATATTTAAAGTTCACCATAGTTACCTGTTTATTTATATATTTTTTCCATTCAATTACCTACACAGTAAACCAAAAATCGAATACAAAGTCTGTAACTTTTCAATTAGAAGAGAAAAGCATAGGAAGTTCCTATTAGGACCGCACTGGAAAATGGCAAGCGATTCTTCTAAATTGCTTCGCTGCGCAATTATTTCAATTTCGACTGAGGCGGGACCGAAGCCGAATATGGTCCGTATCCGGATCGGGATACTGAAACCACTTGCAGGCACTTCTCCGGAGGTTAGTGGTCAGAGTAGTGGCGGTGGTGGTGGCCCTGGGCTCAGTGGTCGTATTGTCGTTATTTGAGTTCCTTGGCTCATAAATCAGTTTGCTGCCTTTTTAATCCGGTTTAATTGCTGTTCGTTGGTCAGACTATGCATGTCGCAGGGACTAGCATAAGGATATACACAGGACACACAGAATACAGTGCTGGTGTTTTCGAGGCGATTAAGAGAGCTGGAACACGTATCACAGATGAATCTCTCCCGTCCTAAGCACTTTTTGGGCCATTATAAACGTTGTACGCAGTCCAACGAGGATTTACCTTTGTCTTAATGTCACCGCAAGCCAATGGAAAAATTGATTTCAATTTAAGCAAGTTGAGTTTTAAAGGGTTTCTATGATGAGCCAGAAATAATATTTCCTCACAGATATTTCCAGAAGAAACATGCTTAACAATTTTGATACTCATTTTATTTTCCAGAAAAAAACGTGCTCAACCCATTTACTTCCATTTCATAAATTTGACAGAAATGATCCCTAATTGAGGTTATTTTTTGTACCTTTTAGGTTAACTCAAACCGCATTTAATTCTCGATACAATTCGTTTATGAGTTATCCATCAATAAAATGTTTAATTTTATAATTGCAGCTAAAAATGTGGTAAACGCCCCTTCAAAAAAAGCGAAAAAGTGGTTAAAAATATAACTTCCGCCTGGGAAAAGGTGAGAAAAGTATTGAACAAAACACGAAAATTACCCAAAAAATATAAATGGACAGGAGGCAAAACCGCAAAATTACATGCATATGTTTAAATGGTTCTTTTTTGTTATAATTGCTTTGGGCCACCCCCCGAAAAAATAGAGGGATCATGAAAGGCACTTAAAGAAATTAGCCATTACTTCTAAAAATAGAAAAGAAATTAATTTCGTTCATAAAAAATATATAACATATTTAGAGTGTAGGGTGAGTGTAATTTCTTAGCAAAAATCCATACATTATGAACTATTGGCTTAAACTTTAACTTTAAAGCATTTTTTGACCTTTACTCAACGTAACTTCGATTTTAAACTACATTTAAAAAATGTACGAACTTTGTAGCTTAAAGTATTTTGTTTTTAATAACAAAAATAAACATTTTCTTTACAAAACTGTAAAAATTCATGGAAAAACTATAAAGGTTTAAAAATAATATATTTTCCGAGTTAGTTAGTTATTTCTCTGAACTGCAGAATGATTTTATAATCCGAGTGTGGGGACAGTAGCTGGCAGATCATTCGTGGACACCGCTTATCATGCGCCAGCTCCCGGGCGAGCCGTTTAGAAAGTGGCGCTGCTGCTGTCACTTTGGCAACTTTAACAGGTGCTCGCTGGGGGGAAAAATACAGCAGCCACACTGAGTCACAACAAAAATATTAAAAAACCAAAAAAAAAACGGAACAACGAAGAGAAAAAAATTGGAAAATGAAAACTGCAAGCCACCGAAACAAATGCGGATAACAAACTGTCAAAGTTTTACGCTTATTACCAACAGCAGCATGGCGGAAAAAAAAAACAGCAACAGCGGCGAAGGAAGTAACAACAACTGAAAAATTGTATGACAGAGTGTCCTCTCACCTCCACCTTATGCTCCTCTCGCATCCCCCGTCCATGCTCCCCATGGATTGTTTGGCAGGTTCCAGGGACCACGAACCTGTCCGGTTTTTTGTAGTCAGTCTGTTCCACTGCCCAGCGGGGTATATTGGCGCCTTTGTGGGTGTACTCCACGCTTTCGTATTGACTCTTTTTCTGTACCATTTAATGGAGAAAAAGCTACGGAGTTTTTTAAAAAGCGTAGTAACTGAAGAGATTTATCACTAAGAGATTTAAATGAAAGTATGGCGATTTTTAAAATATTTTTAAATGCATTAAAATAAGAGTATTTACAAACATGAGCATATAAATGCATTATTTTTATAATTAAAAAGAAGGGAATACAATGTTTATAAGAGCCAACTTTAAAAGCTTCGACTTTTAGTATTAATTGTTAACAAAAGCAAGAAATCCATTCCGAATTGTATAAGGTTTTTGCTGATTTAATCCACATAATACCTCAACATTTAGCCTTATTTTTATAAAAGCTTATTTGTTTGCTAGAACAGAGAGGGGTTAAGTTTATAGTATCGAATCTTTAATTTCGACTCCCGAATTTCTTAAAAATATTTAAATAAAATATTTAAATAAAATGTATATAACATTTTTTGAATTATATGCCAATACGTAAACCCCTCTCGTGATTATTACTTTACCCTGCTGCTGCCATCCAATTAATTTGATATCTAACGGGATTCGCTAACCCCTTATTCCATCCCCAACTTCATCTCACTCTTTCCCTTCCAATAAGAATCCCCGTTATTTGTTTGGCTGTTAGATTAACCTCACTTGTTGATGTGCTCTCTCGTTTGCATTCATGGAAAAATCTTCGCACTTACCTTCTGTCGCTCTTCCTTTTCGCAGGTGGTAATCAGTAGGCCATTTCTTGATTTTGATTCTTAATTTTCCCTTTAAACACCAAACACTTAACACTTAAGAATTTTTATTTCGCTTCTCGCATTTATTTATTTTTAGCAAAAACAACACAGAAAAAAATATAAAAAAATAGGGAACCACTTTCCAACAATTAAATCACAACAACAGTTCGCGGGTCATTCCATATTGGAATATCTTTATGCACATACACCAACACACAATTTTGGGCAATATGAACCCTTCCAGGTATTCCAATAAGAAGCACACGTAAAAAAAACACTAGATAAAAATACCGAAATACTTTCCAATGCTGGACTCAAGCCATTTGATTTCTCACAATTCCATTTCCCTTCCATATTGAAATATTTCTTTGCACATACACCAACAATTATGAAAGTATATAAAAATCGAAAAAAAAAAGAAAAACAATTATTCCCGACTTCTTTGTGCACACATGAACTTCTATGATTTTTCTTAGTAAAACAATTTAACGGTTTAAATTCATTAACAAACACTATTTAGCTCAGTAGACACTTTTTCCACGTTTTCTGTGCACAAATTTGATATTTTGTTTGATTTTTAACTCCACTGTACTTCTTCCGCCGTTTTATACATACATATGTATGTACTTGAGGCTCTGTGTGGGTAGCCAGCGGAGCCTTAGCTTGGCACATGATGCAAATTCTTTGATTTCTTTTATTAAAACGCAATTTTCCGACTTTAATTCATTAACAACCATTGCAGTGGCCTTTTAACTAATCGATGGACAAATTTAACCAGTTTTTCGGTGCACAAATTTGATATTATGTTTGATTTTTAACTTTACTGTACTTTTTCCGGCTTTGTATGCACTCATACACGTGTACTTATGGCACTGTGTGGGTGGCCAGCGTAGCCTTAGCTTGGTGCTTGATGCAAATTCTCTGATTTCTTTTATGAAAACGTAATTTTCCGACTTAAATTCAGTATAAAACACTGCGGTGACCTTTTAACTAAACGATTGACACATTTTTCACTTTTTTCGTTGCAGAATTCTGCTATTATTTAAATATTTATTGTTTTTTGCACGGACGCGCCGAAAACTTTTTCGGAGAGAACTAGCGAGAGCGAGTAACAATGTTGCCAGATCAAAAAATGGCTCTCCCACTAAGATCTAGCTAAATTAAAAAATCATTTAGTTCCCAACAGGTAAGAAAAGTTATATCTCATTAAGGGTTGTCCATATATCATTAATTAATTATCTAATGGACCTCTTAGACCTCAAATTGGTTTCTAACTACTACTTTGTTGTTGTTGTTGCTGCCTCCTTGCTATTGGACGGATCGCTCGCTCTCGCTAATCCTCTCTTTCCCAATTTTTCGGCGGGAAAAGTCGGAAAAAATCGCGCTGCGTGAGAAAAACAATAAATATTCAAATAATGGTAGATTTCTGTACCAAAAAAATTGAAAAATGTGTCAATCGTTTAGTTAAAATGTCTCCGCAATGTCTGATAATGAATTGAAGCCGGAAAATTGCGTTTTAATAAAAGAATTAAATGAATGTGCCAATCAGCGCTCCTTTGGCCACCCACACAGACCTATATGTGCATGTGTATGAGTGCATGAAAAGCCGGGAACAGTATAGTGGAGTTAAAATCCAACAAAAAATCTAATTTGTGCACCGAAAAAGTTTTCCGATCGATTAGTTAAAAGGACACCGCAATGTCTGATGATGAATTAAAGTCGGAAAATTTGCTTTTTAACAAGTGAAATCAAAGAAAATGCATCATGTGCCAAGCCAGCTGGCCACCTACACAGAGATATGTATATAGCTGTGTATGCGTGCATAAACGGCGGAAGTACAGTGGAGTTAAAAATCAAACAAAATATCAAATTTGTGCACCGAAAAACGTGAAAAATGTGTCTACTGTGTATTTGTTAATGAAATTATACCGTTAAATTGTGTTCTGCACAAAGAAGTCGGAAATAATTTTTTTTTTTTTGTGATATTAATATAAATGAAATTGTGTTAAATCAAATAGCTTGAGTCCAGCATTGGAAAGTGTTTCAGTATTTTTTTTTTTCTATTTTTTTTGCGTGTGTTTCTTATTGGAAGACCTGAAAGTGTTCATATTGCCCAAAAATGGGTGTTGGTGAATGTGCAAAAAGATATTCCAATATGGAATGAACCACGAACTGTTGTTGTGGTTTAAATATTGGAAATTGGTTTCCTATTTTTTGGTTATATTTTATGTGTTTTTTTCTGTGTTTTCCCTGGAAATCCAAGTACTGCCGATTAAAATTTACAAATTGTTGAATGTGAAAATTCAGAATTAATATCATACAACTGCCTAGTGATGGCCACCTGAGAAACGGAAGAGCAAGGTAAGTGCAAAGATTTTTCCATGGTTATATTTATATATGCTGTGTGCAAATGAGAGGGCACATCAACAAGTGAGGCTAATCTGACAGCCAAGCAAATAACGGGAATTCTTATTGGCAGTGTCAGAGGCAGATGGATTTAGGGAAGGAATAAGGGGTTAGCAGCAAAAGGTCAAGACAAGTCACAAAAGGGGAATAAAAAAGTTAAATAAACTATATTCGTGATTTTCGGCTAAAAGTAAATAAATAAATAGGTTTGTGCGGACTTATTCTGAAAATTTGAGTAAAATCGGATTATAAACTTGGGAGATATTATGAAAGAAAGTGGGAATTTTGGGATAGGGTCAACCCCCACCGCCGCACAATTTGTATTCCAAAAACGCTGGCAAAAAGTTGTAAACTTTCAACGGATATGGCGTGATTACAGTTGCCTCTGGCATAACTCGCAAAATTCTCCGGTTGCCTGTGAGTGAGTGAGTAAGTGTGTTCCGGAAAAGTCATTTATAAAATGGAAATTATACCGCCCGAGCCGAGGACAGACGCACCCACACAAGGACGCTGGCTTTTCTCGAGCTCATCAAAAAATATGCTGGCCCACAGACGCTGACAAAATGGCGACACAGTGAGAGAAGAAGAGGGAAAAAAGGACATTAACTCAGGGACACACGCAGACACAGAGACAGAGCCGCAGAGTGGTAGGAAAAATGAGTCCCATGTCTTTCATTAAAACTTTCGGCAAATTATCGGGTAACATATGCTTGCGGCTTGATTGTCAAATATAGTTCAGCAAAAAGGAAGCCCCCCTTTCTCCACATCCTTGAGTGAGACCTACACACTTCCACTTGAGTGTTGTAAGGGGAATTTGCCGCAGATAGAGACATGAACTCCATATAAATATTAAAGCAACTTCAACGGACTCTTGGCTCTGTGTGTGTGTTTTTCCCTTTGATTTCCTTGGGGAGCTGGCAAAACATCAGGGAAAGCGTCCGCATTTCCCCTTTTCATTTCCAGCATCCAGCAGAAGGGGTGGCTGTTTCCGGGATTGGCATTGGACTGAGCTCAACAAAGGGAAAAAATAAACAAGAAGGATGTAAATCCGCGCAGGCGTTGTAATATTTTTTCAAACCGGCATTGAGCAGAGAACAAAGCACCCTTGAGCGAGTCGGTTAAATTGGCGAAATAATGGAGTTATTACTTTACAGCCATGATTTTTAAGATCATTATAAGAGTGCCAAAAGTTTAAGATATATATTTTTACCAGTAAAATATTTAATTTGGAGATTTTAATTCGGACCCCTTTATATTTTTTTAATCTTACATTAATAAATATGTATTCTATTTAATATTAAAAGGCTTTTTTTCAGGGGTACCCCAGCAATTTATCCGGATTTGATATTAATTGGAAATCTGTCTAAAAGTATGCAATTTTATATTCCAGTCTCATTGTAGAGGCAAATTAACATTTTGTAGCATACTTTTTGGCTCTTTTCCAAATGATTTGAAATCTGTAATCGTTATAAATACATTTATATTGGCTAAGTATTTGTTTATTAGACCCAAAACAATTTGTTTATGCTTTTCGGTGATGATAGATGTTTATTATTATAATTTACCCCGGTTTTCGGTCACCTCTAAGCAAACATCATTAACAGAGGGACCTGAGGACCCAAGCAGGAGTCCCAAATTGCAGCTTCCCTCCTCTTCGTAACTTTCGCACTCGGTTTTAGTTAGTTTTGCCTTGGTAGTCATTAGTAGTCCTATGTTAATTTGGTGCGCCTAATAAACTGCTACTTTTTGCCAGCGCCCAACACCTGGCGCACACGGCGGGGACATCGCCATTACAACCACCCGAAAGCAACACCCAACCTCCTAGTCATGCCCAATCTCACCCCATCCCAGGCCATCCCCCACTCGGTTTCCCAGTCCTCTCTCTCTGAAAGGTTGGTGTGGCGCTGTGCGAATTTGCCACTTCAACAGCTCCTTGGTGGCAACACGGTCACGTACGCGAAACGAGTGAAAGCTGAAATTTCGTTGAAAAAGGATATACGGGCACAGAGCTGGCATTGTCCTGGGGCCGTGAGCTGAATTCCAACTGCGACTGTGTACGTACGTAGCCCACCTCCCTATCTGTCTGCTCGTCTGCCATCTTGGCTTTTACATACAGACTTTTCCCTCTTTCCTTTTGCTCTCAGCCTTTTGCTGTAAAATGGCGTGGCAATGTGGAAAAAAAGAAAGTAAAAAGAAAAAAAAAAATGCTGAAAAATTATTGATTTTTTTCTTGCGGGAGGAGTCTTTTTTATATCTTTTTATCCGCCTGCTATCTTTGGCTTAAAGACAGCGTTGCTAAACTACATTTTAGTCCAGCTGTCAAGGAAAGACAGTACGTAACTGTCAAATTGTGATTCACTCTTATTTATTCATCATTTTTGATGCCAGCCATCATTTTTACCACACATTTTTAATATTCACACAAAACACATGTCAGTGACAGACTGGCAGAAGTCAGAAGCTACCAATCAGAAAAACTTTGTTACCCAACACAAGCTGACATGTCACGCGGCTAAAGCGGACAAAAATCAAGTAAACATTCCAATCAAATGTACAAGTTTTTCGGTTAAACACAAAAACTAAATGGGAAACTTTCGAAGGTGGACAGGTAAATGACAACTCAGGGTAATGTCTTTATTACGAGCTCATAGATAGTTGGTCCGGAATAAAGGAAGAATAGGGCTTAGATGAAGTTTATAGAAAGAACTTTATAAACATAAAATTATTAGAAATCTTGTGATATTTAAATGCCTTTGTAAATTTATTTTCTGGAATACTACATCCAGTATTCCCTTTAATATAATCTTAAAAATTAACATTTCTCACAACTCAATCTTCAACAACTGCATAACCTTTGCTTAAATCAAAATAAACGCAATGGAATGCCTTAAAAACTGTGCCAGGTATTGCATTAACTTTCTCATTAAATTGAATAATTTTCTTTCTCTGCTCTCGCAGCTCTTTCGCCAGAGCAATTTATTCTTTTTTTCTGTTTTTTTTAGTGCTTCGCTTTCAACACTCTTTAAAATAAGCGCATTAAATGCAAAGCTGCAACTTCCGATTTTTACGCGGTACACACGAAAGAGTTTTTTTTTCTTTAGGCCCAAAAACCAGTTGGCGGTCTTAATTATGAGCAAATGTTGGCCAAGTTATGCGAGCATTCTTTACTTTCATACATTTCCTCCGTTTTCCTGCCCGCGGCTGGCTCACTTTTCACCTCCGCTTTGTGGGCTGTGCGCGGGCTTTCAGAGGGCTCGGATCCAAATCCTATAATTATATGCAATCAATACTTTTACAGTATCGGCTTTAAGCCGAAACGGATGTGTATTGGCCGGGGAATGGAGGATCGCGAGACGAAAAAGAACCAGGGAGTTGTTAATAAAGCGATTGGAGCTTCTTCTGTCTTGGGGGAGAAGGCGAATAAGGGTCATTTAATGCGGAAACCCTTTTTCTCTTTTTTTTTCTGTATTGGATATTTTCTGTATAATGTAAAAATAATTGTTTTTTTTTTCTGTTATATGTATAGGATTTCTTTTTAAGAGTTGTTATAAATTCGTATAGGTTATTAGGTTATTAATAATAAAAACAAATAAAATAGATATTTAATAGAATTTTAATTAAGAATCAGATCAAAACGAGAAAGAAAGCTAACTTCGGTAAACCGAAGTTTATATACCCTTGCAGTCAGCAATTGGATCATTGAAAATCGATCCATTTTAATTATGTAAAAAAAATGTCAAATTATGTAAATTTTGTAAATTTTACATTTTACATGTAGAATTTTACATTTTCATATAAATCGACCGATCCCTTCTATGGCAGCTATATGATATAGTTGTCCGATCTTAATGAAATTAAAACCGTAATTCTAGAACTATAAAAAACGACTATATCTCGAAATTTATAGAAATTCGTTGAAAAACAGAGAAATTAAAAATTTTTGTACATTAATTTCGCCATCATTCCTATGGCAGCTATAGGATATAGTGGTCCGAATTCGGCCGTTCCGACATATATACTGCGTGCTAAAGAAATAAGACTATGCTGAAAATTTCAGCCCGATAGCTCAAAACTGAGAGACTAGTTCGCGTAGAAACCGACAGACAGACAGACAGACGGACAGACAGACGGACAGACAGACAGACAGACAGACAGACGGACATGGCTAGATCGACTCGGCTGGTGATGCTGATCAAGAATATATATACTTTATGGGGTCTGAGATGCCTCCTTCACTGCGTTGCAAATATCATGGCAAAATTATAATACCCTCTGCAAGGGTATAAAAAGACAAAGGGCCGTTAGAATTTTTAGCTGGTTCTAGGCAAAAATAGAAGGCAACCACGGTGAATCCTAAGAAAGATTCGCAATGGATACTGATAAAAAAGATTATCTATCTTACGAAACTCCTGATATTCATAAATAATTATAAATATAATTGTACATTTTATTTTACACAGCGTATGTTACATGCCAGCAAATTACATGGTAAAACTGGAATAACTGATGGCGCTATAAAAAACATGTAGAATTTATGTATGAACCAGTTCTGCCAACTCGTCTAGAGCCTTTTAGTGTGACCTGTTGCAGTGGGGGAGAAAATCCGCTGAAATCAGCATTGTAATCGGAAAATCTGGCGAGCACACTGCACTTTCCCGGCTGTTTAAATTAATGTTTGAAAGGCCATTTTATTTCGAAGTTTAACCTCTTTGCTGGAATAAGGTTAATGTTCGAGTATTGAAATATCTTCAATATAATATAAAATATACCAATTTTGCGTGGGAAATAGTAACACTTTCCTAATTCCCTAGGCCACTACTTTAAAAGGTTGCCAGGCAACGTAATTCAGAAATGTATTTTCACAACATTCAATTGACAAGTGTAAGGGAGAGCAGGTGTGCCTACGGAAACCCGCGTTAAATTGCGAATAAAATCGAGATGAGATTCATTCCGCTGCATACGACCAACACGGCGATCGTGTACAAGAACTCCTTGTGCTCCTTTGCCTCGCTTATAGTCCTGGCGTTCATAGCCCTATCCGTGATGATACCCGTCCTTCTGGTCTCCCTGCTGAGTCCCTACTCTGGGATTTCGGAATCGAGGGTCCTGTATGAGCAGCCCAATGTGGAGTTCAGCTATCAGTACATATTCGTGGGCACAGCGGAAGATGGCGAACAGGAATTGGTGGTGGCGTGCAGTAGCTTCAGCGATTTCAATGCACAAATGGGTGGCTATACTAATAGCTGCAGTGCCACCAGATATTGGACAGAGGATGTGGACTATGACACGGTGACGGATCGGGCGCATTTCCAACTGGAGCTGCAGGATCTGACCGCTCGCCTGGTGAGCTTCAATCTGCTGGTCTTCTTTGAGGCTCATCTCCAGCACAAGTGTGATCTCTCACCGCCCTCCGTGCTGGCCCATCAGCTCCAGATTCCCCTGGCCGCTCGCCTCAATAATGGCCGCATTCAACTGAAGGGGGAGTTGCAACTGAAGCAGTATGTAGAGTTCACCTGCCCCTTTCCGGGACGCAACATCAAGACGCAGTTTCGACAGGTCCATGTGGACACAAATGCAAGCACGGCAGACATCGGGCAGTACAAAATGGAATCTCTGCTCGCACAAGTGAAGGCCAATCCCGCCTATTTCCAACTGTCTGTGCAGGAGACCTACTACAGACCCACTCCGCCGCGCTCGGAGCCCGGACTCGTCATTGAACTGGAGCTGGATGTGCTCCAGGTGGCCGCTCGCTATCATCTTAGCATCTGGGAGCGACTCGGCCAATTCTGGTTGTACTTTGCCTCCTTCTTTGGCATCTCGTTTTACATCATGAACAAACTGAAGGACTTTCTCTTCGGCCGCCACATCCTGCGATCCTGGGAGATCATACCCTGGAAGAAACTCTACTGACACGAATCGGGTGCCATTCTGGAGATGGACAACTTCTCGATTGGCGAGTGACGCGACGGCGGATGGTATTGGATATCAATTCCCAATGCAAATTCATTGTCAGTCAAATAATAAATATAACAAATGTACAGAAAATTTAAGTGCAGAGCAGGGGTTCGTTGGGATCCCCTTATTTCTCTTGACTATTGGACATCAGGGCCAGGTTGCCAAAGGAAGGTGCAGCGGACGCGGGCTCGGGGGCGGGATCAAGGGCGCGGTTATCCTCCAGAATAATGGTGGTGTGGGGATAGTGATCCAATTGCACGAATAAGTAGCGATACTCCAGTTTGCCACAGCGAGCCTAAAGGAGGTAGAACAGCATTAATATAACAAACGTCACCTTAGCTTTATTTACTCCTACCCTCCTGGACTCCAGTTGAACCGTCGCCTTGTTCCTCAGTCCCTGCACATAAAATTGCATCCTCATGTGCGGCTTCCCATTGCGCTCGTAGCTGGAGTGGGCCACATGCTGCCGGCGTCCGCGGCGCGAAGTCTCGCCAAACCCCTTGATGGGCGCACCGATGGCGTCCTGCACCCGCGGATCGTCAACCACGCGGCTTAAGGCATCAGCGTATATATTATTGGGACTCTCGCTGGAGAAGAGTTCCCGAAATATGGCGAAGAACATCACGCAGGTGACACCCAAACCGGCCACTATAATCGCCGTATAACTGGCCGTCTTCGTGTTCTCCTTAATCTTCTCGCCAATAGGACGCACATCCGTAGAGACCTGGGCGTTCTCCTGCGACTGCTGCAGTGCCCCGCCGCCGCGCCCTCCTGCATAAGCAACATTTATTTATTATGTTATTTTAAGTGGGATGTACTATTCACAGGTGGAGTACAAACCCCGCGACTCTTCCTGACGCAATTGTGCGCTCCAGTGCACTGCCGCCGCGCATTTCAGCCGGTTGGTGGACAGCAGCTTCTGTCGGTGGCATACCAAATTGCGCAATAAAGCTAATCGTGACATTGCTTCAGTCCCAATTCAGTCCGAAAACAAATAAATGCACTTAATGAAAAAATAGTTCTAATCAGCTGTTTAGAGATGAGAAAAAATCGATATCAATTGATATATCGATTGATCATTTATTCCGTTTTGAAAGAATCACCATTTTCCCAGATAAATTTCAATTACGAATAAAATTACAATAAAATATATATACTTTATGGGTTTGGAGATGCCTCTTGCGGCATGCAAGGGTATAAAAATAAGCAGGCATCTCCGACATCTTTAGTCCGCCACTGCATGCCGGAACGGAGCCATTATGGTATATTTTGACGTTCCAGAAGCGGGCACACTATTCGGCGGTCAACAAACACAAAAGTATAAAATTGCGTCTGTCCTTAAACGCTTAAAAACTCCACTGCAGGATAAAGCCTTATAATATGGATGTGTAAGATAGAATACTCGATATCCTTTCGAAATAATGTGGCTTGAATATTGCAATTTTAGGAAAATCTGTCGGGTTTGCCTGGAAGCGTCGCCGTCCATGGCCAATATTTTTGAGAGCATCCCAGAAAATGGAATTTCGATTGCGGATATGATTTCCGAGTGTACTGGCTTTTGCGTTTCTAGAGAAGATTCTTTTCCCAAAACCATATGTTCGCCCTGTAAGCAGGATGCGAGAAATGCATATGAGATAAAACAATTATACGAGACGAGCCACCGGGTGTTCTGCCAGATTGAAAAGGATCTGAAGGAAGAGCAGCAGCTACTGGAGAAAGAAATTACCCACGGAATTGAAAGATATGAGTTCCATGGCCATTTGGATCCAATTGAAGAAGACATATTCGAAGAAGATATGCATATTTTTGACTGTGACGTCGATCAGTTCGACTTCAAAGTAAAAACTGAGGAAATCAACGATTATGCTCAAGAAGATGGGGAAACTATTGATCACGAGGATAAGACGGAACATCCCCCTGGAGATATACATCCACACCAGTGTCCACATTGCGAGAAGTCTTATTTAAGTCTTCCATACCTTAAGCTACACATCCGAACCCACACAGGAGAACGACCTCACAAGTGTCCTCATTGCGAAAAGTGTTTTTCACAAAAAGGCTATCTTCTGCAACACATCCGAACCCACACAGGAGTACGGCCTCATATCTGCTCCTATTGTCAGAAGTCTTTCTCAAAATCCGGAGATCTTAAAAAACACATCAGAACCCACACAGGAGAACGGCCTTATATCTGTTCCTATTGTCAGAAGTCTTACTCACTAAATGCAGGTCTTAAGCTACACATACGAACCCACACAGGAGAACGACCTTACAAATGTAGTCAGTGCGAAAAGTCTTTTTCGGCAAGCAAAAGTCTTAAAAATCACATCCGAACCCACACAGGAGAACGGCCTTATATCTGTTCCCACTGCCAAAAGTCTTTTTCAGGAAGAACAAATCTTCAGCAACACATCCGAACCCACACAGGAGAACGACTTCACAAGTGTTCCTATTGCGAAAAGTCTTTTTCAGGAAAACAATATCTTCAGCAACACATCCTCACCCACACAGGAGAACTGCCTTACAAGTGTTCCCATTGCCAGAAGTCTTTCTCAGTAAAACAAAGTCTTAAGATGCACATCCTCACCCACATAGGAGAAAAGCCTTACACGTGTTCCCATTGCCAGAAGTCTTTTTCACAAAAAGGGAATCTTAAGGTACACATCCGCCAGAAACACACAGGAGAGCGACCTTAGAAGTTTTCCCATTGCAAAAAGTCTTTTCCACCAAAACACAAACTTCAGGAACACATCCAAATCCACAGGAAAACGGCCTTACAAGTGTTATCATTGCCAGAAGTCTTTTTCAATACTGCCAAACCTTAAGCGACACCTCCGGCTACACATAGAAGAACGATCATAAAGTTGTCATTCATTTGTCAAATTCTTCTTAAAACAACACGGTTACTCATATTGATTATGTGACCCTACATTCCGAATAATTTTAATAAAATGTGGAAATTTAATAATCGCAGATCTTTCAAAATATACGTCTTAAATTCTCCTTGAGTATCTCTGTGGCATTTAGGAAATTCCCTATTCCCTGCGGAGAAATCAAAGGAGCAAACGTCTTTATAATTATATTTTTATAAAGTGTTTTATTTGTTCAAGTGACCAAAAACGTAACCGTTTCCACTCACCTTAATACCCCATCGAACGAAAAGCAGCCATTTCTTCTCTTTGTTCTTTTAATTTCCTTCCAGGTTAATTTAATTTTGACCAGAAGTTTGCAATGCAGTGAAGGAAGCATCTCCAACCCTGTCACCAGTCGATTAAATTTAAACCTAGACTACATTCTAAAAATAAAAAATTAAAAATGTATCGTGTGGAGTCTTTAGTCCGTCACTGTATGTCGGAATGGAGCCATTTTGGTATATTTTGACGTGCCAGAAGCGGGCACACTATTCTGCTGTCAACAAAACCAAAGTAAACAATTGTGTAAATAAATAAAATAAAATAGAGGATACTGTCCGCAAAAGTTTTAAGAAGCTCAACTTGTTGGATGAATTCAAATATTATGGATGTGTAAGCTAGAATACTCGATATCCTTTCGAAATAATGTGGTTTGAATATTGCAATTTCAGGAAAATTGAAATCTGTCGTGTTTGTCTGGGAACGTCGGAGCAGCCCATGGCCAATATTTTTGAGAGCATCCCAGATAAAAGAATTTCGATTGCGGAAATGATTTCTACGTGTACTGGCCTTCTCGTTTCTAGAGAGGATTCGTTTCCCAAAACCATATGTTCGCCCTGTAAGCAGGATGCTACAAATGCATATGAAGTAAAACAACTATACGAGAATAGCCACCGGCTGTTTTGTCAAATTGAAAAGTATTTCAAGGAAAGGCAGGCCCTGCCTTTTTGCGAAATATTCGACTACGAGGACACGGGAACTGAAAGGACGTATAATAAACTGACACAGGAAAATACCGGAAAGGATTCGGTAGAAAAAAACAGAGTTGAAAGTGATGGGTTCCATGCTCAAGTGAAGAACGAGCCAATTGAAGAAGACATATTCGAAGAAAATATGCGAATTTCTGACTGTGACGTCGATCAGTTCGACTTCGAAGTAAAAACTGAGGAAATCAACGATTATGCTCAAAAAGATGATCAGCGACATGAGGATACTATTGATCACGAGGATAAGAAGGAACATCCCCTTGGAGATATTCAACATCCACACAAGTGTCCACATTGCAAGAAGACTTTTTTGAGAATTCAAGGCCTTAAGCTACACATCCGAACCCACACAGGAGAACGACCTCACAAGTGTTCCTATTGTCAGATGTCTTTCTCACAAAGCGGAGCTCTTAGTCAACACATCCGAACCCACACAGGAGAACGACCTCACAAGTGTTCCCATTGCGAAAAGTCTTTCTCACAAAACAAAATCTTAATCAACACATCAGAACCCACACAGGAGAACGGCCTTACAAGTGTTCATATTGTCAGTTTTCATTCTCACAAAGCGGAGTTCTTAATCACCACATCCGAACCCACACAGGAGAACGACCTCACAAGTGTTCCCATTGCGGAAAGTCTTTCTCACTAAAACAAAATCTTAATCAACACATTAGAATCCACACAGGAGAACGGCCTTACAAGTGTTCCAATTGTCAGATGTCTTTCTCACAAAGCGGAGCTCTTAATCAACACATCCGAACCCACACAGGAGAACAGCCTTACAAGTGTTCTTACTGCGAGAAGTCTTTACTCAAGAAAGCAATCTTCAAAAACACATCAGAACCCACACAGGAGAACGGCCTTACAAGTGTTCCAATTGTCAGATGTCTTTCTCACAAAGCGGAGCTCTTAATCTACACATCCGAACCCACACAGGAGAACGGACTTACAGGAAGAAGTGTTTTTCAACAAACGGAAATCTTAAGGATCACATTCTAACCCACACACACAATTTCAAATCCGAAATTAACGTTTAAGCGCAGCGCGTTCTCCAGCCCGGCCTACCCAGAATTCCGCTCTGACTCGATAGAGCATACACACATCAAATCTAAGAAAATAAAAATAAACAGATAATTAATTAAAACATTTCAATTTTATTCGTAATTGAAATTTATATTATAAAATGTATATTATAAATCGACCGATCGCTTCTATGGCAGCTATATGAAAAAGTTGTCCGATCTTAATGAAGCTAAAACCGTGAAAAACAGCTATACCTCGAAGTTTATAGAAATTCGTTGAAAAACAGAAGTTAAAATTTGTTTCCATTAATTTCGCCATCATTCCTATGGAATCTATGTATATGATATAGTGGTACGATTTCGTCCGTTCCGACTGCGTGCTAAAAAATAGAAATATGGTGAACATTTCAAAATTTAAGCAGTATATTTTGAAAGATCTGGGATTATTAAATATCCTTTTTATTTTACCAGTGTAACATTTTCAATAAATGGTTTTTTTTTGTTTTGCGTTTTAAATGTTTATACTTTCAACAATATCCTGCGGCAATTTCATTTCTTGAATAGTTTTTGAATGACAGCTTTTATAAAACGACCGCTCGCAGAAGGTTTAAACTTTAAAGCTTCAAGTTTCCTAACTTTAAACGTGTTTTCTCTCGAAACGACATTTTTCAAAACTGCTGGCATCATAACTAAACGACAAATTGACCGATCGCTTTAAATTAAGTGGGTATTCTTGAATATATTCTCCATACAATCTCCTGCGACCTTTTTAATTGAATAAAAATTGTCAATTTGGAAAAAAAAACCAATTTTACTCCAAAAAACGAACTGTTTTTTCAAAACTCTGCCATTTTGTTAATTTTGATATTTTTCAAATATTCTAGGTTATTGTATAGGAAATCTTATCTACTTTAATAAAATTTTTGAATTTTTTCGTTTCAGCTACTTATTCGGCCGGAATCGTGCCAGCAGTTGGGGTACTTTTTTCTCCGGAAACTGCGTTGAATATCGTTTTTTTTTTCCAATATTTTTGTGAAAAAAAAAATTGAAAATATAGCTGAAGATATACCCTATTATGTCAAAAAAAGTTTAAAACGTTCTATCGAGTACTTTATTTTTAATATTTAATATGAGTAACCTTGTTGTTTTGAGAAGAATTTGAAAAATAAGTAACATTTCTAAGATCGTTCTTCTGTGTGTAGCCGGAGGTGACGCCTAAAATTTCTGCTTTGTGAGAAAGACATCTGACAATAGGAACACTTGTAAGGTAGTTCTTCTGTGTGTAGCCGGAGGTGACGCTTAAAACAATTTCCGCTTTGTGAGAAAGACATCTGGCAATAGGAACACTTGTAAGGCCGTTCTTCTGTGTGGGTTCTGATGTGTTTTTGAAGATTGCATTTTTGAATAAAAGACTTTCGGCAATGGGAACACTTGTGACGTCGTTGTTCTGTGTGGGTTTGGATGTGTTTTTGAAGATTGCTTTCTTGAGTAAAAGACATTTCGCAATGGGAACACTTGTAAGACTGTTCTTCTGTGTGGGTGAGGAGGTGTTTCTGAAGATATGCTTTTCTTGAAAAAGACTTTTGGCAGTGGGAACAGATATAAGGCCGTGCTTCTGAGTGGGTTAGGATGTGAATCTTAAGAACTGACCTAGTCGAAAAAGACTTTTCGCAATGACTACATTTGTAAGGTCGTTCTCCTGTGTGGGTTCGGATGTGTAGCTTAAGAGCTGCCTTTAGTGAGAAGGACTTCTGACAATAGGAGCAGATATAAGGCCGTTCTGTGTGGTTTCGAATGTGTTTCTCAAGCTTCCTTTTTTGCGTAAAACACTTTTGGCAATGGGAACACTTGTGACGTCGTTCTGCTGTGTGGATTCGGATATGTAGCTTAAGGCTTTTATTTCTTAAAAAAGACTTCTTGCAATGTGGACACTTGTGTGGATGTTGAATATATCTAAGGGGATGTTCCGTCTTATCCTCGTGATCAATAGTATTCCCATGTCGCTGATCATCTTTTTGAGCATAATTGTTGATTTCCTCAGTTTTTACATCGATGTTGAACTGATCGACGTCACAGTCAAAAATATGCATATCTTCTTCGAATATGTCTTCTTCAATTGGCTCGTTCTTTACTTGAGCATGGAACTCATCACTTTCAATTCCGTCTTTTTCTACCGTATTCTTTCCGGTAATTTCCTGTTTCACTTTATAATAGGTCCTTCCAGTTCCCGTGTCTTCGTAGTCAGATTTCTCGCAGATTTCTTCCTCCAGTAGCTGCTGCCCTTCCGTCCGATCCTTTTCAATCTGGCAGAACACCCGGTGGCTCGTCTCGTACAATTGTTTTATCTCATATGCATTGGTCGCATCCTGTTTACAGGGCGAACATATGGTTTTGGGAAATGAATCCCCTCTAGAAACGAGAAAGCCAGTACACTCAGAAATCATTTCCGCAATCGAAATTCTTCTGTCTGGGATGCCATCAAAAATATTGGCCATGGACTCCGACGTTTCCCGACAAACTCGACAGATTTCCCTGAAATTGCAATATTCAAACTACATTATTTTGAAAGGACATCAAGTATTCTAGCCTACACATCCATGTTATTGTCATTCATCCTTCAGTTGAGCTTTTTTAGGCGTTTGCGGACAGTATCCTCTATTTTATTTAATAAAAACACATTTGTTTACTTTGGTTTTGTTGACCGCAGAATAGTGTGCCCGCTTCTGGCACGTCTAAATATACCATAATGGCTCCGTTTCGACATACAGTGGCTGTCGACGGTCGATAGAGGATCTCGATAGGCTTAGCCGATAGTTAAGTGAGATCTAGTATTTTGTATAAGTTAGTCCGAAAATGTATGGATTTAGGCTCGGTGAATTATATGGCCATACTTGAGCGCCATGTAAGTTACCCGGTTGAAAAATGCGCTTTCATTGTCGCGCGGAGTTGAGCTCTACTTAGTTAGTTATAGTTACTTATGTGAGGTTAAGTTAAAGCTTAGTACGCAGATGCTCGAACAGCGTTTTAAAGCAGTGAGAGAGAGCGAGAGGTCAATAGTAGGGAAACACTTTTCGACAGCCCTGTTTTAAAGGCCGGTACGCAGATGAACGAACAAAATACCAGAAAAATACCAGGTGGCGCGAGGAAGACTTTGGTATTTCCAGAGGGGGTGACGAACAGAATAAATAATTTATTAAAACGGCCCGTTCTCAACTATTGGCATCTCACTCTATCTCTCTTTGCCGCGCTTTAATTGAAGTTTTCACGAGTTAACGGCATTTCGCACGCATTGTATTTACATTTATATCCCGAAAAACAGTTGTTAATTTGTTGCGTTAATTTGTTTCGTTAATTTTTAATTTGTTTGGTTCAAAAATATGGAAAACGCTAAAATAACCAAGATGCGAAAAAGCAGAACAATGGACTTTACTAAGGAAGAGACAATTTTCGTAGCTTCATCGTTAAACATGTTGACTAACTTTATATTTCAAATAATTTATTTTGTCAACAAACACAGCTGATTTAAGATTGGTATGACCGCTTCATTTACCTCCAAAAAATACCGAAGAGCGTTTTAAGAAGCGGTCACACTAGAAAAAGATTAAATCTGTTTGGGGTTGCGAACTGTTCGAGCATCTGCGTACTAAGCTTAACTATGATGTGTTTCAGAATAAAACGGTTGTCTTGCACGCACTATCGCGGGTTAAACCCTTGCTGAAATCGTCTCTTTTCGGTTGGGCTACTATTGTGGGGCAGCTGTTAAAGGCAACTCCATATGACGCGCGACAGTGGCGGACAAAAGACTACGATCCATTCTTTTTTTTTTACGAGTTTTAGGAATTTTAAGGATAAGTAAATTGTGCAGGCTTGCTTCATATTTAATTATAATACGAAAGTTTAAATTTATTTCTTATTTAACATAAACTTTCAAAGTTATTAAAACAAGTGGAAAAGCTACAGTAGATTGTGACCGACTGTGAGATACCCGGTACCCAAAGCTTTGTGGGTGAAATTAAACAGAGCATGAACATGGAAAAAAGAAAATGTTGACTTATGGACACACATGTTGCCAGAAACATGTTGAGCAACACTCAAAATATACAAATGTTGCTAGGAACATGTTGGGCAACTCTCAAAAGCGACAAATGTTGATGGGAACATGTACACTTACGTGCGCTCTCTCTCTCTCTCTCTCTCAAAAAGTACACAGAAACTTTATTGTTTAATACCTTCTATGTTTATTATCCGATTTTACTCAAATTTTCAGAACACGTCCGCGATTGCCTACTTATAAAGTTTATCTATTTACTTTTAACCGAAAATGACGCCTATAGCTTTTATACCGTTTTTTATGATTTTCGGGGGCGAAAGTGGGCGTGGCTAAATTTTAAAACAAACTTGATCTGCGTGCAACAGATTCCAATGTTGTCACCAAATTTGGTAACTCTAGCTCTTATAGTCTCCGAGTGACTATAGTGACGCTAAACAAGAATATATATACTTTTTAGGGTCGGAGATTTCTCCTTCTGCCTGTTACATACATTCTCGGTTGGCACTAACTTATTATACCCTTGTACCCTATGGGTACCGGGTATAAAAAGCGAAAAAAGGCAGTGACAAAAATGAACATACGGTTCTTTGGTTTGTTGTTTCTGATATTATTTATTTATTTATTTATCTAATGCTAACAACTAGTATTAAACTAAGAGCTAACAGTATTTGTTGGAGCCATAGCAGCTAAGGCCTTCGGCTCGGGGCTTAAGTTACTTAGGGATTATGTACAGTGGCGGACAAAAGTCTACATACGACCCCTTTTTTTTGGATTTTATCCAGCTCTATGAATTTTTAAGGAAAAGTAATGATGCAGTCTTGTTTCAAATTTAATTTTATTACGACTACCAAAATTTCTTTATGATACAACATAAGCTGTAAAGTTATTAACAAAACCGAAAAAGGTAATGACAAAGTCTACATACGATTCTTTGATTAGCTGATTCTGATATAAGATAACGGTAACGTTCCTTTTTTGTTTGTTTTATGCTTTACTAAATATTTAGCTTTGGTTTTGTATATCATCCTTTGAAAAGCGCTACAATCGCAAACTTTTCTTCCCAAAGGACATTCCTGTGGCTTTGCGAAAATTTGTTATAAAACACAGAAAAATCCAAAATAATTGACGAAATGGCTAAATTATTGAGTTTTAGCAAATCGGCAGTTCAAACTACTTATAAAACATCGAAAATCCGATGTCCTTCGGAAATAAGCCGAGCAGTGGCCGCTCAAAGCAGCATAAGGACATTCCTTTATGCGTGTGAAATAAGCGAAAATCTCAAGGTACATGCTCCGAATTTGGTCCACTAGGTAGCTAAAATATCTAAAATTGTTGTCCACTTACGCAAAAACAGCAAGGACTCTTTTCAATAAAGGATTCCCCAGCAGAACTCCACGCCATAAAACCACTCAAGGGTATTGAGTTTAGATTGCGGTTATATTTACGGATAAGTTCAAATATAGCATATCTGAAACCGATTCACCTGTTCCAGAGCTTAAAACCTTGTCTAAATGGTTTTGCGAACTCCGAGCGAAGTGGGCGGATTTCTCGCTTTGAGTGGTTTTATGGCGTGGAGTTCTGCTGGGAATCCTTTATTGAAAGAGTCCTTGCTGTTTTGCGTAAGTGGACAACAATTTTAGATATTTTAGCTCAGGACCAAATTCGAGCATGCATAAAGGGAATGTCCTATGCGCAAGCTGCTTTGAGCGGATTTCGAAGTTTTTATAAGTAGTTTAAACAGCCGATTTGTTAAACTTAATTTAGCTATTTCGTAAATTATTTTGGATTTTTCGTGTTTTAAATTTTCGCAAAGAATGTCCTTTGAAGAAATTTTCGCGATTGTAGCTTTCAAAGGATGATATACAATAAAACCAAAGCTTAAAAGCATAAAAACAAACGGAACGTTACCGTTACGTTTTATATCAGAATCAGCTAATCAAAGAATCGTATGTAGACTTTTGTCATTACCTTTTCGGTTTTGTTAATAACTTTAACAGTTTATGTTGTATCATAAAGAAATTTTGGTAGTCGTAATAAATTGTCATAGAGCTGGATAAAATCCAAAAAGGGGTCGTATGTAGACTTTGTCCGCCACTGTACATATTTACAGGATTATATTTATTATAAGATTCTTAGGTTCTAATTGTGTTTATATTGATGTTATTTATATTTTGTGGATTATTTGTGAGCTTTTTAGGAATTTAACGATGTTGTGGGAGTTTGAGTTTGGGGGATTGGCTATTGTGGTGATGGAGTTAGGGTTGTGGAGGAACATCTATTGGTCCGTTGTTGCACAATGGGCACAGGTTTGATTTAGTTTTGTCTAGGTAGTGCGCGTTTGTAAGTGAAGTGTGGCCAAGTCTGAGACGGTTAATAGCAATTTGTTCTCTTCTGTTTAGGGAGGAATTATTGGTGGGGAGGCTAGCTGTTGAGAGTTTAATTATTTCTTGGTACCAACTGGAAGTGCTGAGATTAGATTGTTTTTCTAGTTTTATTGATTTCAAGAAATGGGATATGTCGTTTGGGTTTATATTTGGGGTGTAGATTAGGGGGAATTTGGCAGCAAATTTGGCTGCATTGTCAGCGTTCTCGTTGCCAATTATTCCCATGTGGCTAGGGATCCAAATAAGTTTTATTTTTGGGAAGTGTTGGGTGATCATATTCCTAATGAAGGTCGGGTAGTAGGAGTGGTTATTGTGGTTTATAATGGCGGATACAGAGGAAAGGGAGTCGGTGCAGATGGCGTGTTTGCCTGGCAATTTGGTGCAGATTAGAATAGCGTTCTGTAGTACTGAGGATTAGGTCGGCAGGAGTCCAGTTTTTATTGTTTCACATTCGGTTACTATGCTAAAGGTGGTAAAGGTGGTAACACTGTATAAACTAACTGAAGAAGAATTTTAAGAATTTTATAAGTTAATGACATTTCCTAAATCGTTTTTCAGTGTGTAGCTGGAGGTGACGCTTAAAACTTCCGTTTTGTGAGAAAGACATCTGGCAATGGGAACACTTGTAAGGTCGCTCTCCTGTGTGGGTTCGGATGTGTCCCTTAAGGGCGGTTTTTCCTGAAAAAGACTTTTGGCAATGGGAACACTTGTGAGGCCGTTCTCCTGTGTGGGTTCGGATGTGCTGCTGAAGATTGTATTTTCGTGGAAAAGACTTCTGGCAATGGGAACACTTGTAAGCTCGTTCTCCTGTGTGGGTTCGGATGTGTGCTTTAAGAGCATCGCTATCTCTGCAAGACTTCTGACAATAGGAACACTTGTAAGGCCGTTCTCCTGTGTGGGTTCTGATGTGTCGATTAAGAGTTCCGCTTTCTGAGAAAGACATCTGACAATGGGAACACTTGTAAGGCCATTCTCCTGTGTGGGTTCTGATGTGATTCTGAAGATAGCTTTTTTTAGTAAAAGACTTTTCGCAATGGGAACACTTGTAAGGCTGTTCTCCTGTGTGGGTTCGGATGTGTTGATTAAGAGCTCCGCTTTGTGAGAAAGACTTTTCGCAATGGGAACACTTGTAAGGTCGTTCTCCTGTGTGGGTTCGGATGTGTGCTTTAAGAGCATCGCTACCTCTGCAAGACATCTGGCAATGGGAACACTTGTAAGGCTGTTCTCCTGTGTGGGTTCGGATGTGTTGATTAAGAGCTCCGCTTTCTGAGAAAGACATCTGACAATAGGAACACTTGTAAGGCCGTTCTCCTGTGTGGGTTCGGATGTGTCTCTGAAGACTCTGTTTTACTGAGAAGGACTTCTGGCAATGGGAACACTTGTGAGGTCGTTCTCCTGTGTGGGTTCGGATGTGTTGATTAAGATCTCCACTTTGTAAGAAAGACATCTGACAATAGGAACACTTGTAAGGCCGTTCTCCTGTGTGGGTTCGGATGTGTAGCTTAAGACCTTGAATTCTCAAAAAAGACTTCTTGCAATGTGGACACTTGTGTGGATGTTGAATATCTCCAAGGGGATGTTCCTTCTTATCCTCGTGATCAATAGTATCCGCATGTCGCTGATCATCTTTTTGAGCATAGTCGTTGGTTTCCTCAGTTTTTACTTCGAAGTCGAACTGATCGCCGTCACAGTCAGAAATATGCAGATCTTCTTCGAATATGTCTTCTTCAATTGGCTCGTTCTTCACTTGAACATGGAACTTATCTCTTTCAATTCCGTCTTTTTCTACCAAATCCTTTGCAGTATTTTCCTGTTTCACTTTATAATAGGTCCTTCCAGTTCCCGTTTCCTCGTATTCAGATATTTCGCAAACTTCTTCCTCCAGTAGGTCTTGCTCTTTCTTGAAATCCTTTACAATCTGGCAGAAGGCCCGGTGGCTATTCTCGTATAGTTGTTTTATCTCATATGCATTGGTCGCATCCTGTTTACAGGGCGAACATATGGTTTTGGGAAATGAATCCCCTCTAGAAACGAGAAAGCCAGTACACTCAGAAATCATTTCCGCAATCGAAATTCTTCTATCTGGAATGCTTTCAAAAATATTGGCCATGGACTCCGACATTTCCCGACAAACTCGACAGATTTTCCTGAAATTGCAATATTCAAACTACATTATTTCGAAAGGACATCAAGTATTCTAGCTTACACATCCATGTTATTGTCATTCATCCTTCAATTGAGCTTTTTTAAGCGTTTGCGGACAGTATCTTCTATTTTATTTTATTTATTTACACAATTGTTTACCTTGCGTTTTGTTGACCGCAGAATAGTGTGCCCGCTTCTGGCACGTCAAAATATACCATAATGGCTTCGTTCCAACATACAGTGGCGGACTAAAGCCTACGATCCATTCTTTTTTTTTACCAGTTTTATGAATTTGTTACGTGCGCATGAAAAAAAGAGGTAAACATTGCCAAAATCCAAGCCCGGGGTTGTGCGCCCGGCTAACAATTTACAATCGGGGTATGCCAGACCGTCCAGCCGCAGCGAATAAAAACACAAAGGAAGGCCTAAGATAAGATATAAGGTAATAAATTATTGTTACATCTTAAGTTCGTAGAAGTGTTTTTGTTAGTGTCGAGCTCGATGAATAAGAAATTAGGAACAGTTTTGTGAATAAATGTATATTGTTATGAATCGTGAGTGAGAGCGTTATAAGTGGGTGAGATGGAGGTGTAAAGAAAAAGAAACATATGAAAAATACAATAACAAATAGGGAGTCGCCAGCATGATCCTGGCGACCATTCGAATGAGAGGGGCACAGGGATGCAGCCAACATCCATCAGCATCCCCTATTAATGCCCAGTTGTCGCTATGCGGAATTTAAATCCGGCAAAAATAAATGTGTTGCCTTCTGCCGGAAGCTATCGGCGGTCAAAATCCGGTCCCTGGGATCCGCTAAGCAGACGGCCACCTGATAGTTCTCGCGAGTCCTTGCAGGAGGTAACAAATTTTAAAGGATAAGTAATTTGTGCAGACTTGCTTAATATTTAAATCTAATACGAAAATCACAATTTTTTTTTTATTCAACATAAACTTTCAAAGTTATTAACAAAAAAACGAAACAAGGCAGTGTCAAAAGTGAACATACTGTTCTTTGGTTAGTTGTTCCTGATATTATTTTTAGCTAAAACGTAGTGTATAACACTGTATAAACTTACTGAAGAAGAATTTTTAGAAGCATTTTATAAGCTGATGAAATTTCTAAGATCGTTTTTCTGTGTGTAGCCGCATGTGTTGCTTAAGGTTTGACTTTGTCGTAAAAGACGTCTGGCAGTAGGAACAGATATAAGGCAGTGCTTCTGAGTGGGTTCGGATGTGATTCCGAAGACTTGCGCTAGCCGAAAAAGACTTTTCGCAATGACTACATTTGTAAGGTCGTTCTCCTGTGTGGGTTCGGATGTGTCCCTTAAGAGCTCCTTTTACTTTAAAAGACTTCTGACAATAAGAACAGTTAAAAGGACGTTCTCCTGTGTGGGTTCGGATGTGCTTTTTAAGATCTCCTTTTCGTGAGAAAGACATCTGACAATAGGAGCAGTTATGAGGTCGCTCTTCTCCGTGGGTTCTGATGTGTATTTTAAGAGTTGAGCTTTGTGAGAAAAACTTCGGACAATAGGAACACTTGAGAGGTCGTTCTCCTGTGTGGGTGCGGATATGTTCCTTGAGGGCGGTTTTTCGTGGAAAAGACTTTTGGCAATGGGAACACTTGTAAGGCCGTTCTCCTGTGTGGGTTCGGATGTGTGCTTTAAGAGCTCCGCTTTGTGAGAAAGACATCTGACAATAGGAACACTTGTAAGGCCGTTCTCCTGTGTGGGTTCTGATGTGTAGCTTAAGATTTCGAATCACCGAGAAAGTTTTTTCGCAATGGGAACACTTGTGAGGTCGTTCTCCTGTGTGGATTCGGATGTGTTGCTGAAGATACGCATTTTGTAAAAAAGACTTTTCGCAATAAGAACACTTGTGAGGCCGTTCTCCTGTGTGAGTTAGGATGTGTTGATTAAGAGATCCGCTTTGTGAAAAGACTTTTCGCAATAGGAACACTTGTGAGGCCGTTCTCCTGTGTGGGTTCGGATATGCATCTGAAGAGCATGCTTTTGTGTAAAAGTCTTCTGGCAATGAGAACACTTGTAAGGTCGTTCTCCTGTGTGAATTCGGATGTGTAGCTTAAGGCTTTGAATTCTCGAAAAAGACTTCTTGCAATGTGGACACTTTAGTGGATGTTGAATATCTCCAAGGGGATGTTCCTTCTTATCCTCGTGATCAATAGTATCCTCATGTCGCGGATTATCTTTTTGAGCATAATCGTTGATTTCCTCAGTTTTTACTTCGAAGTCGAACTGATCGAAATCACAGTCAGAAATATGCAGATCTTCTTCGAATATGTCTTCTTCAATTGGCTCGTTCTTTACTTGACTATAAAACTCATTATTTCCTATTGCGTATTTCTCTACCGAATCTTGTCCGAATTCTTCCTTTTTCACATCATAATGAGCCTGTCTAATTCCAGTTTCCTCGTAGTCAGATACTTCGCAAACTTTTTCCTCCAGTAGGTCTTGTTTTTTCTTGAAATTTTTTTCAATCTGGCAGAAGGCCCGGTGGCTATTCTCGTACAACTGTTTTATCTCATGTGCATTGGTCGCATCCTGTTTACAGGACGAACATATGTTTTTGGGAAATGAATCCCCTCTAGAAACGAGAAAGCCAGTACACTGGGAAATCATTTCCGCAATCGAAATTCTTTTATCTGGGATGCTTTCAAAAATATTAGCCATGGGCTCCGACGTTTCCCGACAAACTCGACAGATTTTTCTGAAATTGCAATAACAAAAGCACATTACTTCGAAAGAATATCGATTATTCTAGCTTACACATCCATGTTATCTGAATTCATCCTTCAGTTGAGGTTCTTTAGGCGTTTGCGGTCAGTATCTTCTATATTTACTAATAACACGATTGTTTACTTTGGTTTTTGTTGACCGCAGAATAGTGTGCCCGTTTCTATTATGTTAAAATATACCATAAAACTGAAATGTGAAATTTAAATTCTTTTAAACATCTCTTTTTGAATTATTACTTAATTACTTAAGTGAAAGTCAGTATTATTTTATATTATATATAAGAAATAAGTTATATTAAAATATAAAATAGCTAAACCTAAGCAACCTCGATTAAAAATTAAATTATTCCGAAAAAATAACCAAATCTGGCTGAAAAACATTTTAATCTATATAAAGTTCCTTCTTTTCATTTATCAAGAGTATTTCTATAATAGAAAAAAAACAAGGATAAACCAAAACCGTCTCCACATATTTAATCTAAATTTTAGCCAGAAATCGGTAGAAAATGGACAAACTGATATATGTGCAGGCCAATTACTACAATAAAAGTCAAGTCCGGTAAGAAGCTTTTTACTTAAAAAATCTGATCCCAATTCAATAACTAGAAAGAAATCATAATTGGTTTATTATTTAAGATATGAATTTATAAAATTGCGATTCAAATATTTTGAAATGCAGGATCACATAATCAATATGGAGAACCTTGTTAATTTGAGAATTTGACAAATAAATGACAAATTCTAAGATCGAAGATGCCGATTAAGGTTTGATTCGCGGAAAAGATTTCTGGCAATGTAACTTGTAAGGACGCTCTCTGTGTGGGTTCGGCGGATATGTTTGTGTAAAAGTATTTTAGCAGTGGAAACACTTGTAAGGCTGATTTCCTGTGTGGGTTCGGATGTGATAGTAAAGAGTTTTGTTTCGTGAGAAAGACATCTGGCAATAGGAACACTTGTAAAACCGTTCTCCTGTGTGGGTTCGGTTATGTTCCTGAAGAGTGTTTTTTTTTTATGTGTCGCTTAAGGTTTGACATTTGCGAAAAAGACTGCTCGCAATGGGAGCACCTGTAAGGCCTTTCTCCTGTGTGGGTTCGGATGTGTCCCTGAAGATTGGTTTTTTGTGAGAAAGACATCTGACAATGGGAACACTTGTGAGGCCGTTCTCCTGAGTGGAATCGGATGTGATTTTGAAGACCTCCGTTAGTAGAAAAAGCCTTCTTGCAATGGGTACATTTGTAAGGTCGCTCTCCTGTGTGGGTTCGGCGGATATGTTGATAAAGAGATGCGCTTTTTGTAAAGTCTTTTGGCAGTGGGAACACTTGTAAGACTGTTCTCCTGTGTGGGTTCGGATGTGATCCTTAAGAGTTTTGTTTCGTGAGAAAGACATCTGGCAATGGGAACACTTGTAAGGCCGTTCACCTGTATGGCTTCGGATGTGTTGCTGAAGTTTGGCTATATGTGAATAAGACTTTTCGCAATGGGAACACTTGTGAGGTCGTTCTCCTGAGTGGATTCGGATGTGATTTTGAAGACGTCCGTTAGTAGAAAAAGCCTTCTTGCAATGGGTACATTTGTAAGGTCGCTCTCCTGTGTGGGTTCGGCGGATATGTTGATAAAGAGATGCGCTTTGTGTAAAAGTCTTTTGGCAGTGGGAACACTTGTAAGGCTGTTCTCCTGTGTGGGTTCGGATGTGATCCTTTAGAGTTTTGTTTCGTGAGAAAGACATCTGGCAATGGGAACACTTGTAAGGCCGTTCTCCTGTATGGCTTCGGATGTGTTGCTGAAGATTGGCTATATGTGAATAAGACTTTTCGCAATGGGAACACTTGTGAGGTCGTTCTCCTGAGTGGATTCGGATGTGATTTTGAAGACCTCCGTTAGTAGAAAAAGCCTTCTTGCAATGGGTACATTTGTAAGGTCGCTCTCCTGTGTGGGTTCGGATGTGCTGCTGAAGATTGAATTTTCGTGGAAAAGACTTCTGGCAGTGGGAACACTTGTGAGGACGTTCTCCTGTGTGGGTTCGGATGTGATCCTTAAGAGTTCCGTTTTGTGAGAAAGACATCTGGCAATAGGAACACTTGTAAGGCTGTTCTCCTGTGTGTAGTGGGAGGTGTCGCTTAAGGTTTGACATTATTGAAAAAGTCTTCTGGCAATAGGAACACTTGTAAGGCCGTTCTCCTGTGTGGGTTCGGATGTGTTGCTGAAGGCCTGTAAGTCTGGGAAAAGACTTCTTGCAATGTGGACACTTGTGTGGATGCTGAATATCTTCAAGGGGATGTTCCGTCTTATCCTTGTGATCAATAGTATCCTCATGTCGCTTAGATCATCTTTTTGACCATAATCGTTGATTTCCTCAGTTTTTACTTCGCAGTCAAACTGATCTTCACAGTCGATAATATCAAAGTGATCTTCTTCGAATATGTCTTCTTCAATTGGCTCGTTCTTCACTTGACCATGGAACTCATCTCTTCCTGATACGTGTTTCTCTACCAAATCTTGTCCGATTTCTTTCTTTTTCACCTCGTAATAAGTCTTCCTAGTTTGTGTGCCCTCGTAGTCAGATACTTCGCAAACTTCTTCCTCCAGTAGGTCTTGCTCTTTCTTGAAATCCTTTACAATCTGGCAGAAGGCCCGGTGGCTATTCTCATATAGTTGTTTTATCTCATATGCATTTCTCGCATCCTGCTTACAGGGCGAACATATGGTTTTGGGAAATGAATCGCCTCTAGAAACGAGAAAGCCAGTACACTGCGAAATCATATCTGCAATCGAAATTTTTCTGTCTGGGATGCCATCAAAAATATTGGACATAAGCTCCGACGTTTCCAGACAAACACGACAGATTTTTCTGAAATTTCAATAAGAGACGCACATTACATCGAAAGAATATCGAGTTTTCTCGCTTACACATCTATGTTATTGTCATTCATCCTTCAGTTGAGCTTTTTTAAGCGTTTGCAAACAGTATCCTCTATTTTACTTAATAATAACACATTTGTTTATCTGCGTTTTGTTGACAGCAGAATAGTGTGCCCGCTTCTGGCAAGTCAAAATGGCTCAGTTCCGACATACAGTGGCGGACTAAAGACTACAAACGATCCATTTTTTTGTACCAGTTTTATAAATCTTAAAGTTAAGTAAATTGTGCAGTCTTGCTTCATATTCAATTATAAGACGAAAATCAAAATTTCTTTTTTATTCAACATAAACTTTCAAAGTTATTAACAAAAAAGCGAAACAAGGCAGTGACACAAATGAACACACGGCTCTTTGGTTAGTTGTTTCTGATATTATTTTTAGCTAAAACGTAGTGTATAACACTGTATAAACTAACTGAGAAAGAATTTTATAAATTAATGACATTTCTAAAATCGTTATTCTGTGTGTAGCCGGAGGTGACGCTTAAAATTTCCGCTTTGTGAGAAAGACATCGGACAATAGGAACACTTGTAAGGTCGTTCTCCGGTGTGGGTTCGGATGTGTATCTTAAGAGCTCCATTTAGTGAGAAAGACTTCTGACAATAGGAACAGTTAAAAGGCCGTCCTCCGGTGTGGGTTCGGATATGTTGCTTAAGGTATGGAATTCTCAAAAAAGACTTCTCGCAATGTGGACACTGGTGTGGATGTAGAATATCTCCAAGGGGATGTTCCTTCTTATCCTCGTGATCAATAGTATCCTCATGTCGCGGATTATCTTTTTGAGCATAATCGTTGATTTCCTCAGTTTTTACTTCGAAGTTGAACTGATCGACGCCACAGTCAGAAATATGCAGATCTTCTTCGAATATGTCTTCTTCAATTGGCTCGTTCTTTACTTGAGCATGGAACTCATCTCTTTCAATTCCGTCTTTTTCTACCAAATCCTTTTCGGTAATTTCCTGTTTCACTTTATAATAGGTTCTTCCAGTTCCCGTGTCCTCGTAGTCAGATTTCTTGCAGACTTCTTCCTTCAGTAGCTGCTGCCCTTCCTTCAGATCCTTTTCAATCTGGCAGAACACCCGGTGGCTCGTCTCGTACAATTGTTTTATCTCATATGCATTGGTCGCATCCTGTTTACAGGGCGAACATATGGTTTTGGGAAATGAATCCCCTCTAGAAACGAGAAAGCCAGTACACTGGGAAATCATTTCCGCAATCGAAATTCTTTTATCTGGGATGCTTTCAAAAATATTAGCCATGGGCTCCGACATTTCCCGACAAACTCGACAGATTTTCCTGAAATTGCTATATTCAAACCACATTATTTCGAAAGGACATCAAGTATTCTAGCTTACACATCCATGCTATAGGGCTTTATCCTGCAGTGGCGTTTTTAAGCGTTTGAGGACAGTATTCTCCATTTATTTTTATTGAAAACACAATTGTTTACTTTTGTGTTTGTTGACCGCATAATAGTGTGCCCGCTTCTGGCACGTCAAAATATACCCAAATGGCTTTAAGGAGTCATTTTTTTTGATAATTTGTTTCAAGCTTTGAATTTTAAAGTTTATAAGTTTCTTTATTACAGTTTCAACTGTAACTGCAATTGTAAAAGTGTGAATGTTTACATAGATTCATACAATTCTTTTACGTAAATGAATTGGACCGATAACCAAATGTCTAGCTGAAAAATATTTCTCTCTATATAAAGTTCTTAGTAGCAACACAAATACTTTTCATTTCTTAATATATTTTAGTAATAGGAAAAGCGAAAGGAACATAAACCAAAACCTTTTCCACATATTGAGTCTAAATTATAACTAGATCGCGGTAGAACATGGCCAAACTGATATATTCGCGGGTGTTGGCAACCCTATTACTACAACCATCATCTGTTCCGGTAAGCTAAGCAGTCGTCAGGTCTAGAAAATTTCACTTGGTGATAAAAGCAAAATCTTGCTGACAAATTATTCCAGAAGCGAAACAGAAACTTAACAATCACGTCGCTCCCAACACTCGTCGGTCGCTTACTTAGACGCTACTACGCGGTCAGTCCCAGCCCACGGAATATCATGGTGGTGACACACAACGTAAAGGGGTACGATGAGTTCTCCAAGAAGATGGAGGAGCTGGAGAACGGCAACGAAGCGGTACACGTCCTCTTCAGCGGCGGCAAGGACGAGAACGGCCAGAGCTGGTGCCCCTACTGCGTCAAGGGTGAGACATCCAGTGATCCCAATGCGGTTAACCGCTGGCTATAAGCTTTACCAACTTCCACATCACTTATTTGTACGTATTGGATTGCAGCTGAGCCGGTGATACACGACGCCCTGAAGAAGGCCCCCGGCAACTCGCATTTCGTGCATGTGGATGTGGGCGAGAGGAGCTAGTGAGTAGTCGGCGCCGCAAACATTTTTATTGCACAGCTGCGGTTGGGTTAATTGCACTTGAAATTGGTTTAAAAAATTAACAACCATAACTATGGAAAGTTGAATACCTTTTAAGCTTCTAAAAAGTGCAAACCAAAGAATATTTCGTTCATTTTTTATACATATTTATGATTGTTCGGTGTTTTCCAAAAGTATTAGTCATTAGGATTCCATATTCGCCGAGTAATATCAGCTTTAGCTCCGGTATTACTTTTCAAATACTACAAAATCAAAATTAACTGGGAATCTATTTTGATAAAAATATTTTGAGACTCGCTTTCATATTTTAGGCTCTTATGATATTTAATATGGTTCGTATTCCCTTTTATGCATCCAAACTTCCAATCAGTAATCGCGTTTCGAATGATTATCAATTAGATTGATTAATAGTGCTAATCGGATCCCGGTTATGTGGAGCTAGTCATTCCACCGCGGCTGTTTGTGATGAAATAATCACTCGAGTGCTCCTTCACACTCGAGAACATTCATGATAAACGAAAGCACATTAAACAGCAAGCGATAATTGACCGAGCGTGCTTTACGATGCTCTTGAGAGTTAACCATTGTAAACGATAAAAAAACATTTGTTTTTCTCTGCAGCTGGAAGGATTTAAACTGCCCCTTCCGCAAGGATCCCAACACGCATCTGATTTTCTTGCCCACTCTGCTCCGCTGGAAGCAGCCGCAGCGCCTGGATGGCGAACGCTGCTCCAACCAGGATCTCGTGGAGATGATGTTCGAGGATGAGGACTAAGACCTTGTGCCTGTCGTTTATACTTATACATACACATACATATATTTTGGAACTTGAGTCAAGCTGGAATACATTTGAAGCCAACAAAACAACTCTAATTAAAGCGTCGTTCAGTAATTGCTCTTGTACTTCTTAATCTCGACCATCACCACATGGATGTTGGTGAGCTGGGCGCGGGCATTGGGCGTGAGGAGCTTGTGGAAGCGATGGTAATATTGCACCAAACTGGCCAGGGCCAGCTGTAGGAGTTGGGAGCCCGTCAGCAGAGAGGGAAACGAGAGGAGCACCTCTCGATTAAGCTCCTCCAGGGATTTCTTCCAATTGGCCGAGAAGCTGGCCACCAAGGCCAGACTTCTTCGCTCCTGTTTCCTCAGTTCATCCATCTGCTCCTTCTCGAAGAAGTGCTCGCACTCTTTCACAAACTGAATGATACCCCCGAAATGTGGGGCCAATATCTCCTCCACATACTCGGCACTGCGGGCGTTGAGCTGCTCTCTGAATGCCTCCGCCTCCTTGGAATTGTCGCGGGTGTGTTCCATAAGCACACCCAATACCAGGTCGTAGTTGTTGATCAGATAGATGAGCTGATCCTTTCGCGTTGGGAATATGGCGGCCATGCGAAGGATAAAGCATTCCACTTCGTTTTGCAGTTCCAGGAGCAGTCGGCTGACCAGCTCATTCGGAAAGTGCTCCGAGATTCCCACGATTGCTGCACTGAACTCTGCATAGCGACGGGTTATCTGGCAAAGAACACATTCATTTTATACGACAATGCATAATTCGTTCTATCTATGATTCGACATCTTTTGTGGGTCTCATTAATTAACTTATCGTAAATTCTAGAAGTCTGTTTTGCTTACATAGTGTGGTCCCAATTCCTTGTTAAACTTGGTAGGATCACAGTCGTGTATGCTCTGAATGTTTAGACGGAAAACCAGCTCCAGTCGTGGCCAAATAACCGATTGCAGGGAATCCCAGTATCTGTTCACAGAACAAGTTAATAAAAATAGGAATAATCAGGAAATGACTGAAAACTCACTTATCCAAGGCGGGCACGCAACGCTTGTGGCACATTAATTGGTAGCGGAATATGAGATGGATGCACAGGAACATGGCTATGGTGTCATAGCAGTCGTGTATGGAGGTCTCCAGATTTTTCTAAAATTTAAAAAACTGTTGGTATTGCTTTGATTTGCAGTAATCCATGACTTACAATCATCAGAGTCAATGTCTTGCCCATGATTTGATTAAACAAGTCTTGTGCTTGGCTGCCGCGGACCATGAAAAACTCGGTGACAAAAAGGTACTCCCGACAGGCATTATCCACGAGGGCGTACTGCTCCGAACGGAAGAGCGCTTCCACTGTATACTGTAAAGGCAATGTGGAAGATTAAATTAAGTTAATTTAAAAAAAAAAACCTCTCATAAATCCTACCCTATTCTTGAGCTGTGCGTGTGGCACTATGATGGGCGCCTCTAGCTGCTGGTTAAGTATATCTCCCCTCTTGCCGATGGTGAAGATGGTGCTCTTGTGCTTCAGACTCGTGGTCTTGGAAAATAGACCCTTGGAAGCATTGTCTTCGATGCCCATCAGATCATCTTTTGTGCAGGATTCCTCGAATTTGAGACTCGTCAGGCGGGTGGAGTAACTCTAGAAACGAAATCAGTTAAATATAATCCCGAGTCCATCGAACCCTTCCACGGCAAACCTTAAAATAACTATAGTAGATCTTGCTCATCGTATCGATGTATTCGCTGCATATTTCCTGGGCCACATGCCGCTCGTTCGACAGGATGAACTCGAAGAAGAACTTGTGCTTGAGCATGGCATTCTGGGGTATCTGGTAGTTGGTCATGGGCTTCCGGAACTTGTAGATCTGCTCTAGCAGATACGAACGTATCTTGGACATGGCCTTCAGTCGCAGTTTCTGCAGCACATCGCTCACATCGCTGGTGGACTTGGACTCCTTGAAGCTGAGCTCCTTCACCAGCGATAGCTTGTGATTCAGGACATTCAACTGGCTGCTAAAGTCCCGCTCGGTAACTGGAGTTTCCATGATTATATTGATCATCTCCTCGGATACGGCCATGTCCTCAATGAACTGCGACAACTGGGCCTTCACCGACTGCCGGTTGGTCAGTTGGAGGGACATGGATACGGATTTTCTCTGCAGCTGTGTGATTTCCGTGCTAATGTTGTTCAAAACGCTCTGGAAGCTCATCAACATATTCTCCATTCGTTCCAAGACATCGTCGCAATCGTTTATCTGATTGTGCAGATTGGCTATATTCTGCGATTCGGCTATATAGTCTGCATTGCGAGAAGTATATCATTAGATTTATGTTTACATATGGAATATATTCATATACCCTCAATGGACTTGTTCTCCACCTCCTTGAACTCCTTTTCAATCTGTCGCGAATACTGGCGTAGATCTGTGGTGTTTTTGAGGATTTCCCTCACCTCCTCGTTGTCCAGCTCGGCCATTGTAATGCCAATTTGCTAGCAGTTTTCCAAATGTTTTTCCTAATTTCCCTTAACAAAGTATGTCATCAAACCCGTACAATCTGAAGTCAGCTGTTTGTGTTATCGGTAAGTGCAAGCTCTATCGGGAGTGCCCTTAACGGTTAATGTCAGTGTTGCCACTATAGCCAGATATTGTTAATTTTGTGATTTTAGTTTTTATACCCGGTACCCATAGGGTACAAGAGCATTATAAGTTAGTACCAATCGAGAATGTATGTAACGGGCAGAAGGAGAAATCTCCGACCCTATAAAGTATATATATTCTTGATCAGCGTCACTAGCCGAGTCGATCTAGCCATGTCCGTCTGTCCGTCCGTGTGAAACAACAATCTCAGAGACTATAAAAGCTAGAGCCACCAAATTTGGTGACAGCATTGGAATCTGTTGCACGCAGATCAAGTTTGTTTTTAAATTTGGCCACGCCCACTTCCGCCCCCAAAAATAATATATAAGATATAGTTGTGATTTTCGTCTTAAAGAAAATAGATAGACCTAATAATAGACCAAATCGCGGACGTTTTCTGAAAATTTGAGCAAAATCGGATGACAAACATGGAAGTTATTAGACGATAAAGTTTCTACTGTTTCTTCTTCTTCTTCTATGTTGAGAGCGCACGTGTTGCTCAACATGTCCCTAGCAACATTTGTTTTTTTGGGTGTTGCTCAACATGTTTTTTGCAGCATTTGTTTTCATTTGTCAACATTTTAATTTTTCCACGTCCATATGCTACTTCATTTTACCCACAATGCTTTGGGTACCGGATATGTCACAGTCGGTCACACTCTACTGTACCTTTCCTTGTTAAATTTTCTTTTGAAAATATTTAATTTACTTCTTGAATGAGTTTAATTTGGTCATCGGAGGGTGCTGTGCCTGAATTGTACTTCATAATGCTTATTAATAAGCTAGCTACTTTTTAACCGATATTTACAACTAGCTAGAAATATCGTTAGCTCTTTCTACCACAAACTTGCGGCTATTCCCCCACGTTTGCAAATAAACAGCTGTGACGCTATCGGTATCGATACCGAGTGTGTGTCGGAAATAGAAGTTTACGCGTTCTATCGCAGAAAAAAGGGAAACATCGAGGCGGCGAAGGGAAAAGCACAAAGAAAAGCTGGTTATCCAATTCAGGGGGAAAGAGCTGATAGCCAGAAGAGCGACACCGACACCGACGGCGACGAACATGGCCAGTTTCCGCAAGCGCACCGTGCAGAAGCCCATCCGAGGCACCCGCACCTCCCCGCACACGGCTCAGGTGATAACCTCCAGCGGTAATCCCTACTTGGACGTGGTCATTGGCGGCGGCCTGCCCATGGGCTCCATCTGTCTGATCGAGGAGGACCGCTTCATGACGCACGCCAAGGTGCTGGCCAAGTACTTTCTGGCCGAGGGCGTGCTCTCCAAGCAGGAGATATTTCTGGGCAGCCTCGATGACATCCCGGCCGAGATGCTGCGCCGCTTGCCGCGTCCGCTGACCGATCTAGAGACGGAGGTTGAGCAGCGCGAGGAGCAGGCGGGAGGTGGTGGCAGCGGCGGCGGCGAGAATGGGTTGCGGATTGCCTGGCGCTACAACGACCTGCCGCTGGTGAATTCCGAGCATGCCACTGCCAAGATCGGTCACCACTTCAATCTGATGGAGCAGATGGACTCGATGATGCTGTACTATGCCAACACCACCATGTGGGACGACAGCCACAAGGAGCCGGATATTGTCATTGCCGAGGAGTTCTCCAAGAGCAGCTCCCCATCGCTGGAGCAGCAGCCGACAGAGGATGCACCACCCATTCCCACCCTTGCCGGAGATGAGACCGGCGCCGCTCCCGAGGAGAAGGCCCCGCCCCAGGAGGAGGGCATCAGTGCTAACAACAACAACAACATCAACAATAACAACAGCAGCAGCGTTGCCACCAACACCACCAGCACAAAGACGGACTGCATCCAGCAGGAGCCGCAGGTTTTCCACAATCCGAGATACGGTGGCCTGCTGAACGACATCCAGCAGCTGCTCCGCGACGAGAGCTTCGTGGCCGGGACCAAGAAGAACCTGTGCCGCGTCTGCCTGACCTCGCTGGGTTCGCCTCTGTGGTACGACGAGCACTTCGGCGAGGACCTGATCAAGTTCCTTACCCTGCTGATGGCCAGCGTGCGGAACTGCAACTCGGTGTGTCTGATTACGATGCCCATGCATCTGATTGCCAAGTACGACGCCAGCCTGGTGCCCAAGATCCGTCAGCTGGTGGACTATGCCATCGAGCTGGAGTCCTTTGCCGGATCCGAGCGGGAGACGCACCCGGCCTTCAAGGAGTACAGTGGACTGCTCCATCTGCACAAGATGTCGGCGCTGAACACGCTAGCCGTCCATATGCCGGACACCACGGATCTAGCCTTCAAGTTGCGACGCAAAAAGTTCATCATTGAGAAGTTCCACCTGCCGCCGGAGCTGCAGGAGTCGCCCAAGCCGGATAATTGCAATTCCGGCCACCTCCTGAGCAATTCCAATGCCACGGCCTCGCTGGATTTCTAGCTGTCAGCGAAATTAGAAACTAAGTGCGCGTATGTAACCACGAAGAAACAGAAACGGAAACAACCACTAAATTGCATAATAATAAGCCAAGTAAATGCATTAATATATCAGCCCTGATTTTGTACCACTTTTGAAAACCAACCGCTCTTCTGCTCTTCTCTTATATCGTCTATCGTCTATCGATTGTTTCGCAGCTGATTGGCTATCACTTATTAGTCGCGGGGTGGAGGAGGATATGTAAACATGTCCGAGTTGAATGGTATTTTCGGTGAATTGAAAGTAAACTATGTGCCGCATCTGCAGTGGGTGGACGTGGAGGAGTGGCTGTACGGCGAAGAGGCTGGCGAGGAGGTGCTGGAGCAGCGGGCGCACAAGTTCTGGTCGCTGGCCATGTGCAAGCAAGACCTACGGCAGCAAGAGGCACAGTTACAGTTGGTCCGCGATTTGGCGGGAGTTATACGCTCCATGCGGGATGAGAGTCAGGCCAGCTACAGCAACACCCACGACAACTGGGCAAACATCATCGGTGTGTCGCCAGCGAATGCATATCTCTCGTACATATACTCCCTCGTCAGCCTGGCCATTCTGCCGGAGCATGTGCAACAGGCAGCGGCAGCACCACAGGTCCTCAACGAAAACCTTAACCTGCAGCTCTCTCTGAATGCTGTGAGCACCTATCTCCTCACACTAACCATTCCTGGCGCCAAGAGCTATGGCGTCTTCGACGAGGATGTGATCGAGCAGGTCCTGAAGATCTTTAAGCTACTGGAACAAAATACCGATCGGAGTGTTCGGGCGAACACGATCTGGGTGTTCTTTCTGACCATCTGCGATGACCTGAAGCTGGTCTTTCGCTATGTCCACTTTAAGGAGCACCTCAAGCCGCGCGACAAGATCATTCGCTGTCTCATGGAGATTCTCTACATGAACTTCAAGCTCGGCTATCAGAATTCGTGTGAGTAGAGAGTGATATTGCTTAATTATACAAATATAGGTGGGGAAGTTAGATATTTAAGAATCTATACGTTTTTAACTTTCGTTACTTAAACTTTTCTTAAACTTCAAAAAAGAAAATTATGTTATGTATTAATCGAATATCAGACACTCGATAGATTTTAAGTTTATTTTTGCCGCACAGCTGTTATATCATGGTGTGTACACACTGACCCGCACCGAACGCCCTTGCAAGATTACACAAACAAGCTTAATTAAATGAAAATCTCTAAAAGTTACCGCGTAAATATAACAAACAAATAGCCGACGATGCTACGCAGCCTCACCGCCCTTCGGGGACAGTGCCAGCAGCTGTTCAGGAGCAGCTCCATCCCACACCAAAACAACGTACAGAAGTCGCAACAATTTTGGCGCATGAAATCCACGAATTCGCCCGAGGATGCTGCCCGGAAACTGCGAGCCAAGTCCACACTGTACTACATAACAGCCGGCGGAGTGCTGATCGTCGGACTGAGCTACGCGGCCGTGCCTCTGTATAGCATCTTTTGCCAGGCATATAGCTACGGCGGAGCCACCACCCAGGGCCACGATGCCGAGAAGGTGGAGCACATGAAAAAGGTGCAGGATCGGGTACTGAAAATCCGTTTCAACGCCGACATCGGCTCCTCCATGCGCTGGAACTTTAAGCCGCAGCAGTACGAGATTAAAGTGGCGCCTGGAGAGACAGCGCTGGCCTTTTACACGGCCCGGAATCCCACGGATAAGCCCGTTATCGGCATCAGTACCTATAACGTGATTCCCTTCGAGGCTGGCGCCTACTTCAACAAGATCCAATGCTTCTGCTTCGAGGAGCAGCAGCTCAACCCACACGAGGAAGTCGATATGCCTGTGTTCTTTTACATTGACCCGGAAATCACCGCAGATCCGGCGCTGGAGTTCTGCGACACCATCACCCTGTCGTATACGTTCTTCGAGGCCAAGGAGGGCCTGAAACTGAACTTTCCTAGCTACGCGAAGCCACATGCGGCGACTGCGTAGGGATTGCATGTTCTTGAGATCAATATTTTGAAGCAATAAATGTTTGTTATATATAATTGTACTTTAAAATGTTTTAAGGAGTCTGAATGATTTTAAAAGGTTTTTGGAGATTAATTAGAAACTAGATAGGTGACTGGAAAATGTATTTTTATATATACTTACTTTAAAATGTGTCAAGAAGTCTGAAGGATTTTAAAAGGTTTTTTGGAGATTAAGGTCTGTACGCAGATGCTCGAAAAGTGTTCCAAAGCAGTGCGAGAGAGCGAGAGGGTGACTATTGACCTCTCGTTTTGACTCAATGCTTGGGAACACTTTTCGAGCATCTGCGTACTAAGCTTTAATTAGAAACTCGATAACTCCATTTTTTAAACCAAAACAAATCGATAACTCTGAAGCCGCTTAACGTTTGAGAGCCACAACAGCTGATACAGTTTGAGTGTCATCAGCATCTGGAGCTGGAAGAGACAAGGAGAGCCAGAGTTTATTAATAGATAAGGCGATTCTCCGGCTTCCGCTTGACCCCTTCAGCCCGCGATGTACTGAAATAAATGACGTGGACGCGATGAACAGGCGACAAGTGATTTTGGGCCTGCTCCTGGCGAGCGTCTTGGCTTGCCTTTCGGGATCGGTGGAGAATGAGGAGCAGACGGAGGATAACCGGGAGCCGCCTACCATACTGATTGCTCTGCTGGTGCGCAACAAGGCCCACACGCTGCCTATGTTCCTGAGCTATCTGGAGCAGCAGGATTACCCGAAGCACAGGATTGCCTTTTGGTAAAGTAAACCCACACTCGGAACAGCGAGAAACCTATTCATTTCCGGAACATCTCAGGTTGCGCTGCGATCACAGCAACGATGACAGCATCGATGTGCTCCAGAAATGGCTGGAGCACACGGGCGAGCTCTATCACAGCGTTAACTACGCCTTGGATCCGGAGGAGCAGAGTTATTTCAACGAGAGCTCACCGTACGAGTGGCCGGCATCGCGTTTCAAGCATTTGATCTCCCTGAAAGAGGAGGCCTTCGGTTATGCTCGCGATATTTGGGCTGACTTTGTGTTTTTCCTCGACGCCGATGTCTTCCTCACCTCCAAAGAGGCCCTGAGAACGCTCACCCGTCTCCGCTTACCCATTGTGGCCCCCATGCTGCTCTCGGAGAGCCTCTACTCAAACTTCTGGTGTGGCATGACGGAGGAGTACTACTACAAGCGCACGGATGAGTACAAGGAGATCTATCACGTGAAGAAGCAGGGCAGCTTCCCAGTGCCCATGGTCCACACGGCTGTGATGGTGGACATGAACCACAGAGGCGTCCGGAACCTCACATTCGACCGGAACAAGCTGCTGGAAATGCAGCGGAGCAGGCAACAGGAGCCGCTCTACGAGGGACCAGCGGACGATATCATAGTGTTTGCCATATCCGCCAACAGTTCGGGAATCCCACTGCACATCTGCAACGACATCAACTTTGGCTATATCCTGCAGCCCTTGGAGCCGGGCGATACCTTGGACAATGACATCCAGCAGCTCGTGAATATCAGAAGCGCCATGGTCAACGATCTGGGCGCTGTGCCTCCGGTGCTAGACTACTTCGAGGAGTTGGTGAAGAAGCCAGAGAAATCGAAGCTCTCCTTGGATCGCATATTTATGATTAATCTGAAAAGGCGTCCCGAGCGACGCGAGAAGATGGAGCAGCTATTCGCGGAGCTGGGCATCGAGGCCGAGTACTTCGAGGCTGTCGATGGCAAGGAACTGACCGAGGACCGACTCACCGAGATGGGCGTTCGCTTTCTGCCCGGCTACGAGGATCCCTATCACCATCGGGCCATGACAATGGGGGAGATTGGCTGCTTTCTCAGTCACTACAGCATTTGGGTGACTATGGTGCGGAAGGGATTGAAGGAGGTGCTCATTCTGGAGGACGATATTCGCTTTGAGCCGTACTTCCGTCACAATGCCGTCCGGGTCCTGAATCAGGCCCGGAGCGTTGTGGAGTACGACCTCATTTACTTTGGTCGCAAGCGCTTGAAGGAGGAGAGCGAGCCGTGGGTCACAGATGCCGATAGTCTCGTCCATGCCGGCTACTCCTACTGGACCTTGGGCTACGTTCTCTCGCTGCAGGGTGCCCTCAAGCTGCTGGCAGCCAAGCCGCTGGACAAACTCATACCCGTCGACGAGTTCCTGCCCCTGATGTTCGATCGTCATCCGAACAAGACCTGGACCGAAGCCTTCCACAAACGGAATCTCGTGGCCTTCAGTGCCGCTCCTCTTCTGCTTTATCCCATTTACTATACCGGAGATTCGGGCTACATTTCGGACACCGAGGACTCGCAGCAAATCAGTGTGGAGGAGAGTGACGAGGGGAAGCTCGTTTAAAGAGCGATCGGGAGCAAGTTTTCGCTCATAATGAGAAGGAGCAGCAGCAGCCAAAGCTGGGCGAGAGTTTGACCAAGAGCCACCAGGAGCTCTAAGTTCCATGCCAAATTTTTTACTTTACTAACTTAGGGATAATTTCGCCAAATGCCAAATGTGCCTTCAATCCAAACCCAAATCCACCAAACTAATTATCGAATATAGAATGTTAAATTAGCCTTAAGTTTAATTTCCTTTGGCTAACATGTTTTGTGCAATGTTTGATTGATTTATTTCTGTACAAAAAGTTCCTAAATTAGAAATATTGATTTCTATAAGCGCAGAGCTCAAAAACAAAGTCTTTGAGAGTTTTACCCTCACGTAGTTCTTGTTTTTAGGCTTTCCCCCATGCTCCAAGTTCCAAAATACAAAGCTCAACTACAATGTATCTCAGATTTGATCAGAAAATCCATCGTCATTCGTAACCAATCAAGTTGCACAACCTGTTAGTCCAATGCGAATAATATCTTAAAGATTAGAGCTAGTATACATGCCATTGACATAGCCATTAAGTAGGTTTTAAACCCTCGATATAAACTCACTTTATTCCTCTGTAAACTGTAAACTCTTAAGATTTAAGTATCCCATTTATTTATTGTCTGCGAATCTATCTACTGACCCATCGCTCCCCGCATAAACAAGTTCTTGATGGGCGGCAGATTCTGCGTCAGCTGCAGGCCCAGACTCCTCAGCAAGACCACCGGACTGAACTGCGTGGAGTAGAGCGTGTGGAGTCCGTGCACGCCCAACATGATGGGCACATTCTTGGTCAGACACTTTCGCTCGTATTTGACGAGATGCTGCTTGTCGCCCAGCTTGAATCCTGCGTAGGCTCCGGCTGCCAGGGATTCCACAAGATACCGCACATCGCTAAAGCCCAGATTTACGCCCTGGCCGGCCAGGGGATGCACTCGATGGGCGGCATCGCCCACGAGAGCTGCTCCACTGCAAACGTACGAGGAGGCGTGCAGGAATCCCAGAGGAAAGGTGGCACGCGACTTGTCTTGGACGCCACAAACTCGCGGCGGATACTGCACTTGGTGCTGGCTGGCGTTGTGTCCGAAGAAGGAGTTCAGTGCCTGCACAGCCTTGTCGGCCAGCTCCACTCGCGGATACTGCCGGCAAAAGGCCTCGTTGAGGGCATCTACGAATTCACCAGCTGGAAGCGACTGCAACTTCTTGGCCTGCTCATTTGTGGTGCTCCAGACCAGGGAACTAAGTCGGTCGGTTAAGGGCAGCAGGGCCACCGGTCCGTTGGGCAGGAATCTCTGCCAGGCCACCGAGTTGTCGCAGGCGTCTTCGCCCAGCTCCAGGGTGGCAACCAGACCCATCCTCTCGTAGTTCAGCGAGAAAACATCCACGTTCATCTCCTTTCGCACCACAGAGTTGGCGCCATCCGCTCCGATGAGTAGATCGCAGGAAAAGGTGCGTCCGTCCTGCAGCTGAAGCTCGGAGTGAGGGGTATTTATGTCCGCCTTGGGCAGGCGGACGCATTGGATCCTCGCCTGGTTCAGGATTTCCACATTGGAAGCCTCCTTTACGCGCGCATAGACCGCATCCAGGATCAGATCGTTCTCAATGATGCACGCCACATCGCTGGCAAAGTTATCGTGCTGGAACTGGATCAGGGCTTCCGTGTTGGACTCCCACACCTGCATCTGCTTGACGGGCTTGTAGCGAGCGGCCTCGATGTGCTGCCAGGCGTCTATGGACTTGAACAGCTCGATGGAGTTGCTGTTGATGGCGGATACGCGATTCTGGTAGGGACCCGCCGGATCGAAGCCCTTGAATTCGGGAGCACCTTCGAGCAGCAGCACTTTCTTGTCCGCCAGAGTAGTATTCTTCGCCAATGCGGCGGCTAAAGTGGTTCCAACTAGCCCGCCGCCGCCAATGATTATATCAAAGTGCTCCGCAGCCGGCGACTTGGTGGACTCGCATCGGTTTGTGGTCAGATTGCTGGCCAGGACGCGCAACTGTCCCGCCGACGCCACCGCGCCATGGATCCTCAACAAGCCCAACATGTGGTGTGCTGTAATTGGCAATAGTTTAAGTTCGATTTACACAATTATTTAATTATTTTCGCTTGCCGTGCGTTCGAGTGTGCCCAGCGCTTTCTCGGACCAGAAGACAGGGCTGCCGAATCTGGTATTCTGCTGGTCTGGGCTGGTCACTCTGCTTTTTTTAACGGTTTTTTAAACTTTTAACCTTAGGTGCTCCTGCCCTGCACGCGAAGTGCTTCGAGCTCTTCGGGGAAATAGCCAACGAGCATAATGGCGATGTCTACGAGACCCTTCACCTGATCATGCGGCAGACCTTTCCCATGCACGTATACACGGACAGTCCCCAAAGCATCGGTGCCGGGCGTCGCGGAGGGGCGATGCAGAGCGGAGAACACATATCGGACTGGTTTATCCAGCTGATCGAGAAGTACCCAGAGATCCTGGCCCGAATCCTGCACTTCTACATTGAGTGCGTGGTCTCCAATCCCATCAAGGCGGTAAGCGTCCAGAAACCAATCCACAAATTCGGTCACAAACTCAGCTAAACTTTCCTGCAGTGGAAGAGCAATGATGAGAAGGTTGCCATTGGCTATGCGGCCAAGTACGATCGAGTTCTCTTCGCCAAATGCAATAAGTCTAGCGCGGACTATGTCCTGCAAGCTGTCAGGAGCCGACGATGCAGTGGGGATTCAAACGCGTGCCTTGGATCTGATCGAAAGAATCCTGCTGCAACAGAGCGAAGTGGAGTGGAGCATTTTCCGGCACGATGTGTCCAAGGTGCCAAGGGAAGTGCCGCTCCTGAGGGAGGTGATGCGGTGCCTCAACGACAGAACCTTCACTGTCCGAAGGAAGGCGTGTCAGGTGCTCATCCTGGCGCTCAAACAGGGCTCTCCCATGACCACTAAAATCCTCGATGAGAGCATACGATTTGTTCAGTTTGAGGATGCGGACGTGGAGGCTCTGACAGAGCCGTCGGCGGAACAGCATGAGCTGCGTTTCGAGAAGCCGGGAATAGTGCAGTACGCCTTTAGTTTCGAGGGTCACGAGGAGCTGGAGGCGGAGGTCAAGAAAGTCCCGCAAATGGTGTACCAGCGATTCCTGGCCGCGGACAACGGTCTCGCCCGAACCGCTGGCATTGCTCTGCTCGAGAGATTGGTGCTCATCAACCCGCTCATCATCTACAACACGAATTTCGTGAGGGAAATCTCTTTGCTTGCCGTGGATCGGCTGGCTTCGGTGAGGAAGGCGGCGTTGGAGCTGGTCGAAACCCTGCTGGAGGCCTTTTCCAATTGCTTCGCCTTGATTTGCGTGTACTGCCGGATTTGGGCGTGCCTTATGAGCGACGAGGATGTGGCCCTGCAAAAGCTGGCCGTTCAAGTGAGACATCTGCCTTTGTTAGGCCTTGGATCCTTGATTTATTTGTGCTTCCTCAGAGCTTCGATCGGATAGTCTTGAAGAACATTCAGCCCTTGGAGTATTCGAATGCAGCCAAGCACTTTATGCCCTGGCGGATAATCAGTACGCTTCTGATTACCCAGCCCCGAGCCTATCTGCAGGAGAGATTTGCTGTCCTGCTGGAGAGGGAGACCTTTGTCACGTAAGAAATCCGATCATTAAATCTTCGTTTCAATTCCTTAACCACCTAACTAGGCCCAAGCTGGTGAATGTTGTAATCTCGCATCTATCCACATCCATGGCCACCGATGCCTGGGGATTGCTGCTGCTGCTGTCCAGCCGGATCACCAACAATATGGATGCACTGATTGGCATCTTCAACGGTCTCTCCTCGTTCAACATGCAGTCGAATCAGTCGCTCGCCCTGCAGCTCATCATTGGCTGCCTGAGGAACTTCTCCAAGCCAGCGCTAAATCAGCTCTTCCAGCGACTTTTGGAGGCCCTAAGAACGGGTAGCATTTGGCTGTCCCTCATCTCGACGGCCGTGAATCTGCTCAACCAGATCCATCACCTGTCCGTTAGCCAGGCTCCGTCGATGGATTCCGAGGCGCCCGATTGGCAGCTCAAGTTGCTGGAAGATCTCACGGAGGGCATACAGGCGAGTGCCGATAACTTCCAGGATGAGCACTTACGCCTGCAGTGTCTGTTGGGCGCCTACACGGAGATAATCGTAATGCTGCCCATGGAGGCGGACAATAGGATTGTGGATTTCGTTTTCAAGTACCTGCAGGAGTGCACCAAACTGAGTGAATCCCAATTCGACACGGAGAACGAACGCATGACCAACTGGATGATTGTGATAGCGGGACGCCTGAGCCTGAGGGAGAGTCGCCTGGCCAACCGAGCGTCGAAGCTTTACCGCATCATTCTGACCAAGAACGACAGGCCGCAGATAATCAACACCACGCTGGTGGTGCTGAACGATCTGGGCAAGAAGCACCCGTCGATCCTGGAGAGCAACTTCCAGTGCATTCTGGCCAAGCTGCACTCAAAGTTCGCCATGACCCGAGTGCGCACATTCCGGTGCGTGAAGGACATCATCCTGTCGGGGAATATAAAGCTGAAGGGTCCAATTCTCATATCCATGCTTGCCTCTCTGGTGGACGAGAGTGCCGAGGTGGCCCGCGAGGCAGATGCCTTCTTCATCCGCTACCGGAGACTGTACCAGAAGCAGCTGTTCGACCATTGCCTCAAGGAGTGCCCGTTCGACTTGAATGGCCTGGCCAGCTTGCGCGGGGTGAGAACGGATGCGAACTACAGGTCTCCGCTGAAGGGTCCAGAAATGTTAAAGAACCGTCGGCTGCTCTACAATCACATCATGGCCTCGGTGGAAGAGAATACGCTGCTTCTGTACTTTGGACAGCTCAAGCTCTTGGCAGGTAAGTCTGCAGAGTATCGAGGAGCCCTTCTTCAGTAAATTAAATGTTGTATTTTCTAGAGAAAACCAAGGATGAAGCCTTTGTGAATACTCCTGGCGCCCTGGCAGTGGTCCAGGATATGCTCTTCATCATGCGTCGCATTTGCTTTCTCACCAAATGCAAGGGCAAGGAGAAGAGCACTCGGGGCGAAGGCGATCATAGCGACGAGGGCGAGGATGAGCCAATGGAGGCACCTAGTACTTCAACAGCACAAGGACCGGGCCGGGGAAGGGGGCGAAAGTCGGATTCGTCGGAGGAACCTGTGAGCTATTATCAGATTTACTTCTGGAAAGACCTTCCAACTACATTTCTCCTTCGTTGCAGCTCAAGCAACTGGAACGCTGCCTCCGCTACGTTGAGGAAACCCATCGTAACCTCAAGTCCGTAATGAATGCCGAGCTACAGCAGTCTTTCGACAATTTTGCCGCGCTCTGGCAATGAGATTTCCCCATTACATCGACTTTGCCCAACCGGCACACTTTTGGCAGAAGTACCGATCTGGCAAAGGGCCAAGGGATGGGAGGAAAAAGCGAAGACAATTGGGAGGACGGCGACGACGAAGACGAGGAGGCGGCTGAAGAGGACAGTGACAGTGATAATGAGATGCCGCTGGAGCGACACAAGACCGCACCAGCAGCGGGATCGCGTCTGGGGCAAAGGACAACGAGCTGCGACATGCTTGTGACGGAGCTGATCTTCCAGCCGCCCGATTGGTAGCCAACAAAAAGGTTCTCCTGGCTACGGAGACAAGAGAATGATCAACCTAAATGACATGTTAACAATCACTAAAATTAAGGAGCTTTGTGATTAAATTTATAACTCGAATATAATTAGTTAAGGTTTAGCTTTGTAAAAAGCGTTGCCTTTTAATTGAGTGAAATGAATATTCCTCAGTTATGATATTTTAGCGATTTTTTGTAAGACCTCCTGGTAGGCCTCTAGGAATTCAGCGAGAACAAGCCGGCCCACCTGGATGTGGCTTAGTCCCAGCTGCTCAGCCTCAAAGCCCCGGATGAGAACGCATTCCAGCAGGGCTTCATTGATCTTCTGCACAAAGAGGTTGTAGGTCTTGTGGAGTCCGGCATCCACTGGCTCCGTCGACTTTGGCTCTACTTCAGGCGGCACGAAAGGCAGAGCTTTGGCAGGATCAATGGTAGCCGGCGCAAGCTCAACGACTTCATTAACTACCGGCGGCATCAAGTGCTGGGACGGCGCTTGTGGAACGACGACATTGAAGGCTTCCGGAGCCATTCGAATGATATTTAACGGTGCAATGGCCGGTTGCTGGACAGGCACAATTGTGGGCACAATGGGAGTGGAACTGCCGATCGGCGGCACTTGGATTTTGATGCCCTCCTTGGCAGCCGCTGCTGCTGCCTTGGCGCTCATAGCAGCCGCTCGATCTCTTTTTACGGCACTGGCATTCCTGGCCGGAGTGCGAGGCTCCACCGCCATGCGCTCCTCGGTGTTCCGACAGCCTGATGAAGAGAGATTCATTCAGCTGTGACTACTATTGGGCAGGGAATTTAACTCACCGACGCAGCGACAAAACTGGGTGCAAACCATCATGGATTGATAGCAATCGCAGTAGTTTTTGATGCACTGCGACCGCTTGCAGCAGCATCCCTTAACGGCCGGTTGACTTCGGCCCTTGCCCTTGCCTGGGGTCCTTTTTGGGGTTTGAGACATGTCCTTCGAAAATATTTCTTTTCTCTTTCCTTAATAAAATCTTATTCAGCTTCAAACAGCTTTTTGATGTTGTCAAAATCGAACAAAGTTGCCAAAGAGTCAGTCTGTCCAAACCGAGCAAAGCAGTGTTGAAAAAGTCTCTTTGTTTCGTTAGAAGTATCATTAAATTTAGTGTTGGGTTGCTCATGAGTGAGTGAACAAAAGAGTTGTTCACTAAACTGAGTCAGTGAACATGTTCCTTCTTATTTGTTCACTTGTTAATTTTTGCTCACTTGCTCCTTTTTGCTCACTTGTTTAGTTTTCCTCTCTTGCTCACTATTGTTCGGTTGTTCAATTTTGTTATTTTTTGCTTTTTATTGTTCACTTGTATATTTTTGCTCACTTGCTCACTATTGTTTAGTTTTTCCTTTTTGTTCAGTAACTCTTTTTTTTATTGTATTTTTTTTTTTTCTTATTCTGTCAGAGTGCTCATTTTGTTTTTATACCCTTGCAGAGGGTATTATAATTTTGCCATGATATTTGCAACGCAGTGAAGGAGGCATCTCAGACCCCATAAAGTATATATATTCTTGATCAGCATCACCAGCCGAGTCGATCTAGCCATGTCCGTCTGTCTGTCTGTCCGTCTGTCTGTCCGTCTGTCTGTCCGTCTGTCTGTCTGTCTGTCTGTCTGTCGGTTTCTACGCGAACTAGTCTCTCAGTTTTGAGCTATCGGGCTGAAATTTTCAGCATAGTCTTATTTCTTTAGCACGCAGTATATATGTCGGAACGGCCGAAATCGGACCACTATATCCTATAGCTGCCATAGGAATGATTACGAAATTAATGTACAAAATTTTAATTTCTGTTTTCAACGAATTTCTATAAATTTCGAGATATAGTCGTTATTTATAGTTCTAGAATTACGGTTTTAATTTCATTAAGATCGGACAACTATATCATATAGCTGCCATAGAAGGGATCGGTCGATTTATATGAAAATGTAAAATTCTACATGTAAAATGTAAAATTTACAAAATTTACATAATTTGACTTTTTTTTTTACATTACCAAATTGGATCGATTTTCAATGATCCAATTGCTGACTGCAAGGGTATATAAACTTTGGTTTACCGAAGTTAGCTTTCTTTCTCGTTTTATATTCTTTTTATACCCGGTACCCATAGGGTACAAGGGTATTATAAGTTAGTGCCAAACGAGAATGTATGTAACAGGCAGAAGGAGAAGTCTCCGACCCTATAAAGTATATATATTCTTGATCAGCGTCACTAGCCGAGTCGAATTAGCCATGTCCGTCCGTGTGAAACAACAGATCTCAGAGACTATAAAAGTTACCAAATTTGGTGACAAAATTGGAATCTGTTGCACGCAGATCAAGTTTGTTTTAAAATTTGGCCATTAGTCATTTAGGATCTTCTGCTTGCTTTCACCAAGTTCATCGAACTCCGGTACAAATTTTAATTGATATTAATGGGTGTGACTTCGATATAAATTCAAAGACTTCTCGTAATCGTGGCGTCATAGGTAGGCCGCTTATGTAAATCAATGTTTCTATATGGAACAGCTCTAATAGTGAAATTAATCCAATAATATCTTTATCCAATGTCGAAGATGTATATATGAAGAGTTTAGTCGAATATATTGTTAGCCTTGCATCAATTAGGGTTATGATTGCAAGAGACTTCTGTAGAGAACTAGTATCTTTAGATATTTCCATGAATTTATAAGAAACTTTTATCCAGATTACTTGCGATATATTATATAACTCTAAGGTCTGAAATGCGTTATTTCTGACAATAGCAACGCTTCTCAAATGTGGTAGCTCATCTTTGAAAGAAATAATAAAATCCTTACGGTCTGACCTCTTCCATTTCTGAATCGCCTCAAGCATTTTCAACTGCGAACCGTTCTTGAAGGCTCCATGAATAGTCATATTCAATAAGTTGGGTAGCTGTGCCAGCGGCGCATATTCGGCTCCATCGACATCAGGCTTCGCCGCGAATTCAAGAAACCGAAGTCTGCGGCAATGTGGCACGATGTCGGAGAGTCTACCTTGAATTTCTGTGCTGAAAAACCTCAGCTTATACAGTTCCGGGTTTGACTTGCAGACACTTACCAGTGCTTCTGCACTCATTCGCACGTCTAAAGAGAGGTTATAAAGGTGGCCAAAATTGTTTAAGTCATCCAAGGAGTAACCTTCAATGGAAAGAAAATATCATATTTAACAGTGCTCTTTTCTTGGCATTAAAATCTTGTGGTAATGTTAGACACTTACTAACCATTTAAAGCAATATTTACATGGTCAAGGCTCCTTTTATTTTCAAGAGCGCATTTTATCATTTGAAAATTTTCCAGAAAATCTGGTTGAAAAGATTCTGGCTTATAGGACAGGTAAACGGTCTCTAGTCTGCTATTTTCTTTGATGGCATCAGCAAAGAATCGCCAGAAGGCGTCACCTGTCTGTGAGGCTTGCAGCTCTGCAAAATCTATATCCAGTTTTTTTCTGTTCGCCACAAAAAGGAATTTAAGTTCCTTGTACAGATCGTTGTAATACTGTTTTAACACCGCCTCCAAATCTTTGTGGGCCAGTGCGAAGCTCACCAAATCCGAATACTTCATTCGATTGCCCCGAGATTTATCTCTCGACTCGCAATCAGAAATTATATATTTTATTATCTCCAACTTGCAGTATTCATTGAGATCTAGAATGCTCTTTCCGTTCTCGTCCATATTTTGTTAGTTGGTTTTAGTTATCACACGATTTTTTATTGCTTAACTGGCGGTTAAAGATTTTGTAAATTCTTCACTGAACTGTTCTCTTCTACTTCTGAAACCATACTGAGGCCCAGGGCCTCAAAATCAGAAGCAACCAACAGTCGAGCGAATCGTTTATCGCGACTGCGACTGTCGACGACTTCTGAAAGTCGACAGTTGCTGCTGCATCGACTTACGCTCACGATCGAAAGCAACAGCAAAGCGGAAAGCAAAAAAACGAAAATCGGCGACTGTTGCTGCTGTTTAATGTTGTTCGCTTTATCATTTTTGCTTTTGCTTCGACTGCGACTTCCGTTTATTACAGAGCAGAAGCAAAAGCAAAAGCACATGAAATGAAACATACTGCAGGTTTTATACCTGGTACCCATAGGGTACAAGGGTATTATAAGTTAGTGCCAACCGAGAATGTATGAACCCTATAAAGTATATATATTCTTGATCAGCGTCACTAGCCGAGTCGATCTAGCCACGGCCGTCTGTCCGTCTGTCCGTCTGTCCGTCTGTCCGTCCGTGTGAAACAACAGATCTCAGAGACTATAAGAGCTAGAGTTACCAAATTTGGTAACAACATTGGAATCTGTTGCACGCAGATTAAGTTCGTTTTAAAATTTGGCAACGCCCACTTCCGCCCCCGAAAATTATAAAAAACGGTATATTAGCTATAGGCGTGATTTTCGGCTTAAAGTAAATAGATAGACTTAATAAGTAGGCAATCGTGGACGTGTTCTGAAAATTTGAGTAAATTCGGATGATAAACATAGAAGTTATTAAACAATTAAGTTTCTGAGAGAGAGAGAGAGAGAGAGAGCGCGCACGTGCGTGTTGTTCAACACGTTCCTAGCAGCATTTGTCTATGTTGGGTGTTGCTCAGCATGTTCTTAGCACCATTTGAGCTTTTGAGAGTTGCCCAACATGTTCCTAGCTACATTTGTCTCTTTTGAGTGTTGCTCAACCAGTTTCTAGCAATATTTGTCTTCATTTTTCAGAAAATGGTCTTTTTTCCATGTTCATGTGCTGTTTAATTTCACCCACAGTGTTTTGGGTACCGGGTATCTCACAGTCGGTCACTCGACTGTAGCTTTCTCACTTGTTTTTTTTTTTTTCTTTTTATAAATATTCAATACTTAAAATATAAAATCATATACAGATATAAACTAATATGTAATGTATGGATTCGTTGTAGTCGTTAAAATGCTTGCTCAGTTGAATGTTGATGAACAGTTAATAAAGAGGCAATGATCAGTAAACAAGTGAGCAATTGAGCAATGAGCAGTGAACAAGTGAGTAAATGAGCAATGAACAAGTGAGCAAAATGAGTGAGTTGACTCTTTTGGAAAAAAGGAACAAGGAACAACCCAACACTAATTAAATTAAATATGTCCTAAATACTTCCCAAGTAATAAAACAATTGCTTGGTTTTTGGCACTAAACTATTAAAGCTTAGATAAATTATTCATATATTATTCATGTACTGGTAATAAAGTTAAAATTTTTCAAGTACCAATCGTTCAACAAGTGTTCAAGTTTAGTTTATATCCGTTATAACATACGATAATTTCCTTTGGTGTCTACATAATATGGCATGGCATTAAGGTATGATATATTGTTCTCCTCTATATTTACTACAATAATTCAAAACTAGTATTATAGATTTAATAATAAAAAAGTACGTCTGGCTCTAGAATTATTCATTTTAATTGATATCAATTTTAATTGCTTTTCTGCGTTTTATTTAAGATTTCTCGAGGGTTTCCTTTGCAAGAAATATAGGGGGTTTCTGCTGTTTCAGAACAAACAGATTTCTTGCAAAAAAACCCGAAGTTCTGATGATTATCTAAATCATTCTTTTGATTTCATTCGAATTATTCGGAATTGTTATAAAATATCACTATCAAAAAACGATATATATCTATATATAGGTAGTGTATATATATGTGTAGCAGAAGACTCTGGTTAACCGTAGAAAGTAATTGTATGTGGCCTGCAATTGTTGCTATTGCTTCTCTAAAGTAACTAGGATTATCTCCTCCGTTTTGGGAGTTTGGAGCGCGTATATGTATGCCTAGCAAATTGTCCCGTTCAGCAGCTCATAGCAGTTCTGGGGCGAGGCCGGTGCAGCTGCTGCCGCCGCCTCCTGGCGCGTCTTCAGAAAGTTACCTACCCAGTGGGCCGTGAGATCGAGATATTTGGTGCGCGAGCCCGGATTGTAGTCCAGGAAGCCAGCACGAGGCATAACCTCCTCGATTTGGCTGCCGTCGGGCCAGTTGTTGTAGCTGGCAATGTTTATGAAGCCCACATGGTTGAGGATGGCCGTTCGCCAAGCTACGCCATAGTACTGAAAATTATGATGGACTCTAGTTACTTCTTTCCAGGTCCTCGAGCGAAACTCCAACTCACCCTGCCATTGCTGCGATGCCTCTGTATGTCGCCATGTCGCGGAAACTTATTTCTCTCCGCAAATCCTGGACCCACTGTGGGCACAAATAGCATCTTATAAGATAATGCAAACGACTTCAGATACGACCAGTTCTTCCAGGTGCTGGCAAAGACAGCGCCATTGCTGGGCAGTTTACTGTAGAAGCCATCGAAGCACAACCGTCGCAGGACATCCGCGTGACTTTTGAGTCTAATTGCAAGCAATAATAGTAGACAAGGTTTAATAACCGACCTTTAGATCTTTATGTCAGCCACTCACCTAATGTGCCCTATGAAAAAGGCATCCAGAACCCTTCGCAATCCGTCTGGTTCCACCAGCGATGGCGTTCGGCACAGCAGCCTGCCAAGGCTATCACTCAATTTATAGGCATTGCTCACGTAGAGCACTGGAAGGGAGACACCTCTCGACTGACTCCACACCCTGTAGAAGCCGGGAAGACTGGCATATGTGGCGATCTCCTGCAGCTGCTGACGCACATACTCCACGCTCTGATTGCCCGCCGCACTCAGTTCGAAGGTCACGCTGAGATTGTGCTGCGGCGCCAGTTCCAGTATCTGATGTATTAGCGCCGCCTCCGTCGCTTTTCCGCCCACGAAGCTCAGGATGAGCACGCCCACACCACAGCTCCGGATGTTCTCAAAATGCTGGGAGAGCAGCGAGTTACTCGGCTTATACAGGCCGAGTGCCGGATAGAAGGCCGTGTTGAGGATCCTGACTGGCCGCGGAGTTGTCAGTGGCACATCGTTCGGGTGCTCCGCAGGCGGTGGAGGTGGCTTCTTGGACTTGTACCAGGGAACTGGGGCGGTGTAGAAAATGTGCACAGCCGTTGTCACGGCATCCAAAGTGGTTCTTGACTAAAAAAACGGCAAATAATGATACGAATGCCATGGTTTGGTGAAGATTTTAATACCGATTGTTCAGCCTCGTGGTCCCGTTGCTGCTGCTGCTTCATCAGATCCATCTTGCTCTGGATGATGCGCGCTTTGATCTTCTGCTCATCGTACTTCTCAGGCACAATCACTCCGCCGTGGTCCCGTTGTGGCTCAAGTAGGGAGACTGCTGCCGCTGCCTGCGCTGGCTTATCCGGCGGCGTCTGATCCCCCCCGGGCCTGTAGGCACGGGCAATGAATCGCTCGTCGAGCAGCAATTCGATGGCCGCATTGCGTCCACTGGAGCCTAGCACAATGATTGTGATCACCAGCAGGCCGATGATGGCAAAAAGGAGCAGGATCTTGACCTTACGTCGCGTTTTCACGTACTTTTTCAGCAGCATTTTCGCACGCGTGCATTTTCTCACATTGTTTTTCGCCTCCTGTTTTTCCTTTCTCCTTTTGGGCAACCCCTACGACTCCAGTCCCCCCTTCCGTCACAATGCAGCTGCCGGAAGCTCCGAGCCATTGCGCATGTCCTGAAACGGACACACTAAACTATCAAGGGGGTTCCGAATTACCAATTCAACAGAGAAAACACGCAGAATATCTCATGCAGTAAGACAAAGAGAGTTCCCTATTCCGAATTGTAGTAAGACTGATTAGTATATTCCAATTAAGGTTAATAAAGCTTAGTTATATTACCCTCCTTGCAAGCTCAATCCCTTAATAAATACATACATATTCATCGACTTTTGTACGTCAACACATTGTCTGAATGATTTTTATTTAGTTATAAAGTAGGGTTGTTATATAAAAAGAGTTTTCTTTATCTATTCGAAGTGCATTCTTGTCTGCACCTTCGAGCTCTAGCGTCCCTCAACTGAAATGTGAATAAGAATGATGTAAGTTAGAAATTTTAAAAGAAAAAATGCAGAACTCACTGTATGTGGAGAGATCAATCTCAGCCGGCAGCTCGCTAATGTTCACATCGAAACGATCCTGTACTTCATTAAGTATTTTGGCGTCGTTCTCGTCCGAAACAAAGGTGATGGCCAGTCCCTTGGTACCAAAGCGACCGGCACGAGCCACGCGATGCAAGTAGGTGTCGGAGTCCTCGGGCATATCGTAATTGAAGACAATGTTCACGCGCTCAATGTCCATGCCACGACCAAACAGGTTAGTGGCCACCAAAATGCGCTTTTGGAAATCCTTGAACTGCTGATAGCGGTTCAAACGCTCCTCCTGGTTCATGCCGCGATGAATGCCGATGGCGGGGAAGTTCTGTTCCGTCAGCAGCTGGGCCAAGGCCGTACAGCGCTGCACAGACTTGACGAAGATTACCACCTGAAATTGAATGATGGGTAACCTTAGGTCCCTAAAAAGCGTTGGATTCCATTGATTTACCTGATTAAACTCGAGCACATCGAGCAGTTCGAATAGCTTCTTGTTCTTCTCGTTCTCCTTGAGGTTCACATAGTGCTGCTGCAGACCGTGCAGGGTCAGCTTGGCCTCATCGTCCACGTACACCTCCATGGGCTAGATATCGGAAATAGAATGGGGGGCGCATTTTAAAGGGAACAGTTAGAAGGGGGGAAAACAGGTATCAAACTAAGTCTAGGCTCGCCTCAGAACATACAACAATATGTTTAGAATTTTCTACATACGGCCACGCTACCACCACCACATCTCATCATCAACTAGACTCTCTGAACTGCTCATGAGGATCGACGATCGACAAACGCTCGGATAAGTGTGCGGAGACAGATGAGCGGCACGCATCGCATTCGTTAAGGATTGGCTTTGCCTCAGCGGCGGACAGTCGGGTCGGCGATGTCGTTTTTCGTTCTTCCTGCTTTTTGTTGATTTATTTGTTTGATCTAATTGTGTTTTTCGAACGTTTCGGCGGTTTGTTAAATCATTTCGATTGTAATTGATTGTGTTCAGCGGTTAAAAGTGGTTTATGCTTTCGCTACGATTTACTTTCACGCGATTAACCATTTAGAAAATGGTTTCTGGCAGTCATCAACTAACGCGTTTTCGATTCGGATTACGCTCGCAGAGCACTGGACGTTTTGGCTTTACACGATTAACCATTTGCAAGATGGTGGTTGGCTTATTACATGGGAACTGAGGTCGATATATCGACATCGGGTGGTGACGCTAACAAAATAATGACTAATTGTCGTGATAGCGGTGGATGCGAGGTGGAGAAGTACGAGCATTTTGGTTATAAACACGTTGATATTTACATCTTGCATGAACTTTTTGCAAACGGGACGAATGTCCTTGCTCAATGTGGCAGAGAACATCATCACTTGCTTTCCGTGCGGTGTACTACGGAAAATCTCTTGAACGTCACGACGCATGTCTGAAATTAAATAATTTCGAGAATTAGAGCTTACTTTAAATAGTTCAGAAGACCAAGGAAACCTACCCAGCTGCTCCAGCATCTTGTCGCACTCGTCCAGAACAAAGTGCTTCAAATTCTTCAAATTGAGTTTCTTGTTGCGAATCAAAGCCAGAATTCGGCCGGGAGTTCCCACCACAATGTGCGGAGTGCCGCTCTTAAGAGTCTCCTCGTCCTTTTGAATGGCAAGTCCACCAAAGAAGACGGCAACCTATCGATATAATAAGACATAATTGTGTTAGTTTCATAAAATTTTCACATATTTAACATAGTTTCCATAGAAAACGACAGACTTACCTTGACTGTTGGCATGTACTTGGAGAAGCGCTCATACTCCTTGCTGATCTGGAAGGCCAGCTCGCGGGTGTGGCACATAACCAGGACGTGGCAGGTGTTGTTGTCCGACGGCTCCAGCTGCTGGAGTGTGGCCAGCACAAAGACGGCCGTCTTACCCATGCCAGACTTGGCCTGACAGAGAATGTCCATACCCAAGACGGCCTGCGGAATGCATTCGTGCTGAACTGCAATAACAATGACAGCGTTAGTTGTGCGACTGTACCTCTGGTCAGCAGGAAACCGTACTCACCTTCCGAGGGATGCTCGAAGCCGCAGTCGACGATCGCACGGAGGATCTCCGGCTTCAGCAAGAAATCACGGAAGCCGGAGCTGTGAATGGAGACGTAGGTGCCCTTGACATCCTTCTTGGGCGCCTCCTGTGTCTCAACGGCAGTGGTCTCGGTCTGCTCCTCATCCTCGTAGTCGAGAAGATCGTCGTTATCGGCCATTTCTGTGCAGTTCTTAGTTACCTGTAAGACCGTGGGGCTATAAATACAAGTGTAAATGCTGCCGGATGAAAAGGGAACGCGTGAGTAAGCGAGTTACATTTACATGTGAAAAAAAAAAATGCGCGCAGAAAAAGATGAGGAGCCGGTGCCGGCGTACCCTCCGCCATCTTGTTTTTTCGCCACACCGGTTTACATGTATTTCGAGAAAACACGAAATATTATTTTCACCGCCTTGCGTTTTTAACCAAAAAAAGTTCTTCGAAGTATAACTTACCTTTTGCACACGTTAGTCGCTTTGGAATACAACTTTAAACGCGATTTCAGTAAAAATTAAAATACTAACGTGACGTACAGAGCAAAAAAAAACCAAGAGTGACCGCTTTGCTATGTTTTTATAAATCTTAAATTTTTAGTTTTTTAATTGGCTGATTTTTCCCTCCGCGGTAGGTGGTCACACTTAAGCGAAGCCGACGTAATCAAACGTAAGTGAAGTAACCGTTTTGACGTAAAGCCCACTAATACGATCGACGATATCATTTTTGGGGCTGTCCAGATATTACGTAGTCGCCTATGGGGGAGGCGGCTCTTTTATAATGATTACGTAATCAATTTATATCAATATATTTAAAAAACAAACACTTCTTTATGAATTTTCGGTGGAAAAAAAGTTTATGATTACGTAATTATAGAGGATGGGGTTCCTGCTATGATTACTCTTGATTACATAGGGGGGAGGGGGTCAAAAATCATCAAAATCCTGATTTTGTAATATATGGACAGCCTCTTTTAGGCGGAAAACTTCATTGAAGTCTAGTAATCAGATCAACGAAAAGTATTTTTCACCAATGAACGACAACGAGAGGTCTTACTAAGTATCTCTAATAAAAAACACTTTTCGTTGATCTGAATACTAGGTTTATAAAAAAGAAACGAAAATGAAATTTATAACGATTTTGAATGCAACATTTTGCAAGCAAATTTCGTTGATCACGGGACTGGGCCTTCCAATTAAAATATATGCATTTGATTTATTTTGCATGTTCACAGCTATTCATTTATTTGTTCTGGCAACGTTTTAAATTTTTGGTTAAGGTCTGTACGCAGATGCTCGAAAAGTGTTCCAAAGCAGTGCGAGAGAGCGAGAGGGTGACTATTGACCTCTCGTTTTGACTCAATGCTTGGGAACACTTTTCGAGCATCTGCGTACTAAGCTTTACAAAATTCCGCTCATATTAGTACCCGCCCGAACGAAAAGCAGCAATTTATTTTTGTTAATTACTTTCAAAGTTTATGTTGAATAAAAAAGAAATTATGATTTTTGTATTATAATTAAATATGAAGTAAGTCTGCTTAATTTATTCATCCTTTAAAATTCATAAAACTGTTTTAAAAAAAATGGATCGTAGTCTTTAGTCCGCCACTGTATGTCGAAACGGAGCCATTATGGTATATTTTGACGTGCCAGAAGCGGGCACACTATTCTGCGGTCAACAAAACGCAAGGTAAACAAATGTGTTTTTATTAAATAAAATGGAGGATACTGTTTGCAAACGCCTAAAACAGCTCAACTGAAGGATGAATGACAACAACATGGATGTGTAAGCGAAAATACTCTATATCTTTTCGAAATAATGTAGTTTGAATATTGCAAATTCAGGAAAATCTGTCGTGTTTGCCTGAAATCGTCGGAGCCCATGGCCAATATTTTTGAGAGCATCGCAGAAAATAGAATTTCGATTGCGGATATGATTTCCCAGTGTACTGGATTTCGCGTTTCTAGAGAGGATTCTTTTCCCAAAACCATATGTTCGCCCTGTAAGCAGGATGCGACCAATGCATATGAGATAAAACAATTGTACGAGACGAGCCACCGGGTGTTCTGTCAAATTAAAAAGAATTTCAAGGAAAGGCAGGGCCTTCTAGAGGATGAAATCTGCGAAATATCCGACTACGAGGACACGGGAACTAAAAGGACCTATTATAAATTGAAACAGGAAAATACCGCAAAGGATTCGGTAGAAAAAGACGGAATTAAAAGATATGAGTTTCATGTTCAAGTGAAGAACGAGCCAGTTGAAGAAGACATATTCGAAGAAGATCTGCATATTTCTGATTGTGACGGCGATCAGTTCGACTTCGAAGTAAAAACTGAGGAAGCCAACGATTATGCTCAAAAAGATAATTCGCGACATGAGGATACTATTGATCACGAGGATAAAACGGAACATCCCGTTGGAAATATTCTACATCCACACCAGTGTCCACATTACGAGAAGTCTTTTTTGACAATTCCATACCTTAAGCAACACATCCGAACCCATACAGAAGAACGGCCTTACAAGTGTTCCCATTGCCAGAAGTCTTTCTCATTAAAACAGAGTCTTCAGAGACACATCCGAACCCACACAGGAGAACGGCCTTACAAGTGTTCCCATTGCGAAAAGTCTTTCTCAAAGCGGAGCTCTTAATCAACACTTCCGAACCCACACAGGAGAACGGCCTTACAAGTGTTCCTATTGTCAGATGTCTTGCAGAGATAGCGATGCTCTTAAAGCACACATCCGAACCCACACAGGAGAACGACCTTACAAGTGTTCCCATTGCCAGAAGTCTTTCTCATTAAAACAGAGTCTTCAGAGACACATCCGAACCCACACAGGAGAACGGCCAAGTGATGTTCACATTGCGAAAGTCTTTCACAAGCGGAGCTCTTAATCAACACATCCGAACCCACAGGAGAACAGCTTCAAGTGTTCCCATTGCGAAAAGTCTTTTACTAAAAAGCTATCTTCAGAATCACATTAGAACCCACCCAGGAGAATGGCCTTACAAGTGTTCCCATTGTCAAATGTCTTTCTCAGAAAGGAGCTTAATCAACACATCCGAACCCATACAGAAGAACGACCTCACAAGTGTTCCCATTGCCAAAAGTCTTTTACTAAAAAAAGCAATCTTCAGAAGCACATCAGAACCCACACAGGAGAACGGCCTTACAAGTGTTCCTATTGTCAGATGTCTTGCAGAGATAGCGATGCTCTTAAAGCACACATCCGAACCCACACAGGAGAACGACCTTACAAGTGTTCCCATTGCCAGAAGTCTTTCTCAATAAAAGACAGTCTTCAGAGACACATCCGAACCCACACAGGAGAACGGCCTTACACGTGTTCCCATTGTCAAAAGTCTTTCTCACACAGAGAATCTCTTAAGGCACACATCCGAACCCACACAGGAGAACGGCCTTACAAGTGTTCCTATTGTCAGATGTCTTTCTCACGAAAAGAAGATCTTAAAAACACATCCGAACCCACACAGGAGAACGTCCTTTAACTGTTCCTATTGTCAGAAGTCTTTTAAAGTAAAAGGAGCTCTTAAGGGACACATCCGAACCCACACAGGAGAACGACCTTACAAATGTAGTCACTGCAAAATGTCTTTTTCGGCTAGCGGAAATCTACGGAATCACATCCGAACCCACTTAGAATTCGAACCCACTCAGAAGCCTTATATCTGTTCCCACTGCCAAAAGTCTTTTTCAGCAAAAGCATATCTTCAGAAACACATCTTCACACACACAGGAGAACGGCCTTACAAGTGTTCCCATTGCCAGAAGTCTTTCTCATTAAAACAGAGTCTTCAGATTCACATCCAAACCCACACAGGAGAAAAACCTTACAAGTGTTCCCATTGCCAGATGTCTTTCTTACAAAACGGAAGTTTTAAGCGTCACCTCCAGCTACACACAGAATAACGATTTTAGAAATGTCATTAATTTTTAAAATTCTTCTCAAAGCAACAAGGTTTTATTATATTTATTATGTGATTGTGCCATTTCAAAATATTGAAGTCCCTGTTTTAAAAATTCATATCATCATTATCATATTAAACCAATTATGAACATTAAATTAAGGAGTTTTAATATTTCCAGATCTCTCTTAATTTGTTTTAAATTCTCTTTGCTCACTCCTAAGGCGTGTGGAATGCTATTTCTTGCGGAGAAGGAGCGTGTTTATAATTCTTTTTTCATAAAGTATTCTTTTATAAACGTAGCCGTTTTTGACATAGGAATTACAATAACGTAATCAAACAAAGTGAACAAAATCGAAGTAGTTTTCGACGTAAGGAAAGGCAATCGATAGTATCTTACGTCGTAAATCTTCACGTTTTTGTTCACTTACGTTGTAGATCGTTACGTTTTTGTTCAGGATTTTTTAGGGGGAAATATCGACTCGATGAGATTTTTTAGGGGAAAGCTAAATTTTCATCTGGCAACACTGCTACATTTTCATCTGGCAACACTGCTAGCTATCGAAAAAAAAAACGATTTCAATTCAGCGTCTGCCGCGTTTTTTGCAGCAAAATATTTAATTTTACGATTTGTGCATCCTTCGAGCGTTTGCAAAACACAGGTGAGTCTGTCTGCTAATAGGTCATCTTGAAGGTTTTTGGAATATACCGCCCACTACCGTGGAAAGTCGCGGGAAAGCGGTCGAGCAATTTCACTCAAAGTCGAAATTCCCCCCTGCCTGCCGCTGCGGGAAAATGCCGGAAATATTGAATTAAAACCGCCATATTGTGCAATTTCCTGGCATTGACTAGAAGATATTCACAGGCTTTGCGGTGTAACTGATTAAATCGTTCGATTAAGTTCGTATTAGGCGGAGGCGGCCGCGCCTTTTGCCCCACGCCCATAAACAAACGCCGCAAACTCACTCACTCCACCGCTTTTTTCGTCCGCTTTAGTACAGTCGCTTGAGTGGAAAGCGAGAGAGAGAGAGCGCGTGAGAAACTCGTTTCGCTGCTGCTTCTGTTTTTGAGCGTTTTTGTGTTTCCACATTTTCCATTTTGGTTTCGGTTTCTGTTTCTGTTTGGAATTTTATCAGGAGGGTCGCACTAGCAGCTCGTGGCGCAAAAATAACATACTTTAGTGTATCGAGGTCACCGCAAGCTCACGTGTTATTTGTTTATTTCTTTGCCCCCCACAAAAGCGTGAAAATGTCGAGCAAATCCCGACGTGCTGGCACCGCCACGCCGCAGCCCGGCAGCACCTCGACCCCGCGGGCGCCATCGGCGGGACCGCAGCAGCACCACCAGCCGCCGCCGCCGTCGTCGTCTTCGCAGCAGGCCTCCAGCCCGCTGAGCCCCACGCGCCATTCGCGCGTCGCCGAGAAGGTTGAGCTGCAAAACCTCAACGACCGCCTGGCCACCTACATTGACCGTGTGCGCAATTTGGAGACGGAGAACTCCCGTCTGAGCATCGAAGTCCAGACTAGCAGGGACATCGTTACCCGAGAGACCACCAACCTCAAGGCCATGTTCCAGGGAGAGCTGGAGGAGACGCGTCGCCTGCTGGACGACACGGCTCGGGATCGGGCTCGCGCCGAGATCGACATCAAGCGTCTGTGGGAGGAGAACGAGGAGCTGAAACCAAGCTGGACAAGAAGACGAAGGAGTGCACCACCGCCGAGGGTAAGCTATCGATACTCTGCCAAATTAGAAATTTAGATCCGCAGATTCTCTGCCATATCGATCAACCCACCCCTAAAACCGAATCCCGGATTACCAAAATTGATTTGTTTTTCCCACCCCACAGGCAATGCCCGCATGTACGAGTCGCGGGCCAATGAGCTGAGCAACAAATACAATCAGGCAAACGCCGATAGGAAGAAGGCCAGCGACGAGCTGAACGAGGTGCTCAAGGAGCTGGAGCGGCTTCGCAAGCAATTCGAGGATACGCGCAAGAACCTGGAGCAGGAGACACTGTCGCGCGTCGACCTGGAGAACACAATCCAGAGCCTGCGCGAAGAGCTGTCCTTCAAGGATCAGATCCATTCGCAGGAGATTAACGAGTCGCGCCGCATCCGGCAGACCGAGTACAGCGAGATCGATGGACGCCTTAGCTCCGAGTATGATGCCAAGCTGAAGCAGTCGCTGCAGGAGCTACGCGCCCAGTACGAGGAGCAGATGCGCATCAACCGCGATGACATAGAGTCTCTGTATGAGGACAAGATCCGTCGCATGCAGGACGCAGCTGCCCGCACCAACAACACGACACACAAGTCTATCGAGGAGCTCCGCAGCACCCGTGTCCGCATCGATGCTCTCAACGGCAAGATCAACGAATTGGAGCAGACCAATGCCATGCTCAATGCCCGCATACGGGAGCTGGAACAGCAGCTGGACAACGATCACGAGCGCCACAGCCAGGAGGTGGCCGTGCTCGAGAAGGAGCTCATTCGGCTGCGCGACGAAATGGCGCAGCAGCTACAAGAGTACCAGGACCTCATGGACATCAAGGTGACTTTAAATTCAAGCGGTTGAATAATACAGCATATTAATAAACGTTTCCCTCCCTAGGTCTCTCTGGACTTGGAAATCGCCGCCTACGACAAGCTGCTGGTCGGCGAGGAGGCGCGTCTGAACATTACGCCAGCAAACACTGCCACCGTGCAGTCCTTCAGTCAGTCGCTGCGCGGCAGCACCCGTGCCACGCCCTCGCGCCGCACTCCCTCCGGCGCTCTTAAGCGCAAGCGTGCCGTGGTTGACGAGTCTGAGGATCGCAGCTTCTCTGACTTTTACGTGTCAGCTAGTGCCAAGGGCAACGTGGAGATCAAGGAAATCGATCCCGAGGGCAAGTTCGTGAAACTCTACAATAAGGGCGCCGAAGAGGTAGCTATCGGCGGCTGGCAGTTGCAGCGTCTGATCAACGAGGGCGGTCCGTCGACCACCTACAAGTTCCATCGCTCGGTGAAGATCGATTCGAATGCCGTGGTAACTGTGTGGTCGTCCGACACGAAGGCCTCGCACGAACCACCGTCGAACATCGTGATGAAGTCGCAGAAGTGGATCTCAGCCGACAACACTAGGACGGTCCTGCTGAATAACGAGGGCGAGGCTGTGGCCAATTTGGACCGCATCAAGAGGGTGGTGTCCACGCACACCTCCTCCTCCCGTCTGAGCCGCCGCCGTAGCATCAGCGCCGTGGATGGCAACGAGCAGCTGTATCACCAGCAAGGTGATCCGACAGGGCAGACTGGCGAAAAGTGCGCCATTATGTAATACCACAAACACACACAAACCCACACACACAATATTATTTTCTGAACCAGACAAAAACTAAAAGAGGAAAGCAAACACCAACCCAAACCCAAACACACAGAGATATGTAGTAATCAGCTAAGTTATTTTTTGTGGCCGCCATGCCAGTAATTTAATCAAAAACAATATTTGTGTAGATCTGCCCAAGCAGCTAAGCGATAATCTTCGTTTCGTCTACTTTCACTTCTGTTCTTCTTCAATCCCCACTACCTCTTGTCACTTATCTCGTTTTCTCTTCTCGTCTTATGTTTATTAGTAAACCAGCTTTGTGAGCTTTATTTGGCATATATAGGGCGGATAGTTTCGTATGCCCAGACTTATGCCACGTAGAACTTACAACATGGTCCCCCTTTCACTTTGATGTATTTTTTGTGACGTGAAGAACTTTGAAAATATTGAAATAAAAACAATATTTTCGATGGACTTGCGCACACACAGGCCTTTCTATAAGAAATTAGTTTTGTAAGCAAAAGCCGGCAATGACTTCACAAGCAACGAGAGCCAACCAACAACACAGGAAGACAAGATCAACAACAAAAATAACAAAAACAGAGAAAGATGCTCCAGACACACTTATTTATTTAAGTATTTTTTGTACAATCAGCATAAAATACACTTATACATTATACCTACACATACACATACATATATATATATATAGAACATTCTGACATAATGACAAGAAGCCAGCAATATATAATTTTTAGCCTTGGCCATAAGGGTTTTCGATCCCCCTATCCTCCCTCCCACACACACGGACCGCTTTCTACCGGCGCAAACCGGTTTCTCGGGCTTCCTGCAGCCATTACAACAGCAACAACAACAACAAGAACAACTACAGCAACATAATGTATGTACAACCAGAATCAACAAGCAACGCAACATAGAAACAAGAAGAACAACATGAACCTAACGCTCAGCGATCCGTCGCATTTTTTATGAGTGGGCGTGGTCGCGTTTTACGCCGGCCAAACAAATTCAGCGCCCACACAGACTATTTTCTGTACAAGAGACGATTAAAACACAAATCGAAACTAAATTTTAAGTACATCTATGTTTATGTATGTAATTGCTATTTGATAATAATAAAAAATAAAACCATGTTTAATAAAAAAAAAACAAGAGTATTCAATTAAATGTAAGCTAAAATCAATATACCCTAAGCTTTCCAGGGTACTCATTTCACTTTCGGCCCTTTTTTCGTCATCTCTTTTGCGTTTTTCTTCGCCGCCGCGTTGAGTTATTTTTAGATTTTAAATTTCCAACTGAGTCTGTACGCGAGGCGTATGTAACCGCTCAAAGTTCCATTGCTTTGAGTGACTTATCGATAGCAGAGAAATTCGATGAACAACAATTGAGCGAACATAGCCTGAAAGTCATAACCGGCTTTTGACTTTTGAGTGTTTCCAAGTGCTCCCGTTTCTCTCCCCCGCCCAGGAGCCAGTATCAACCGGCTCTCCACAAGTGAGGTGTCAACTCTGTGCGGAAAAACACTCATACGCAGTGGGGGAGTTCATTCAACCGAGCGAGACCGAGTTCCCCCGATGCAGAAACCCTGACAGTACAACCCGCGATAACGAAAAGTATCTCAAGGTTGTGTGCGATTCCGACTGCATTAAGAGCGTTACGAAAAGTATCTTTATCAGCTGCCAGAGAGGGAATTGTGAGCCACAACCACAAAACGAACTCAAACTGGAGCTCGCATAAATTGCCAGTCGAATTGAACAATTGAACAGTCTCAGTTCGTAGCTCGAAGCGAAAAAAACACTGCCGCATTTGCAAGTGCGAGAAATACTACAAAAATAGTAATAGCGCATATAAATAATAATAATAAATAAGCAGCTGCTTGCATTCGTCAGTGCTTTGAAGGTGAGTAACAAAATATAGCCGTGAAATCAAGTACAAATCGCGTTGCCAAGTGAGAACGAGAGTGTTTTTCGGTGGGGACAACACCATAAATGGGTTAATTGTCAATAATTGAGGAGTACAACGATTGGCTTATCGCTCGAGTACAACAATAAACACGCACAGTACTGTATAATAAAAAGAACACACAAAAGATGAATGAGAAGTGCTTCTACAATATCTTATCCCAGCCAAAATATCAAAATCTAATCTAAATCCTGGACAGTGTTGCCACCCGCTGTGCGAGGCAATATTCTGCGGCCGATAAGGTCTTTGTTTTATGTCCGTCAAATTAGCGTCGGTGAGTTAGCGTCGAATCGGAACGGTGGGAAATGGAACACGGAGGGGGTTTTTTATTTTTGAATTATTTCGTAAATAAAGCATTTAATCGAACAAACTAAAGTTCCTACTTGTTAAGAATTTAATTTACTAATGTTTTTTTATTGGGTTGGGCGGATTTGGCACCAGCGGGCACCTTAAATATTCATTGGAAAAATCGGGTCCCCACCTTTTTCAAACTGCTCCCCACAGAGGATGAGCCGCAATGCACGGTAAGCCAGGTTTGGGGCATTTATTCAAGTATTACCCCAAAAGTTTCATCGAAATCCCAACGACAGTTTTGAGAAAATCGCTCAACAGTGGCCAAGCCTATAGAACCCGTCCATACTAAATCAAGCAGCAAAATTCAATGTCATAAAACTTCTCTCTCAGAGGATGAGCCAATATGCACGGCTTATAGGCATATTGGGGATCGAATTAAGAATATTTGGTGAAAGTTTCATTAAAATCGTATCGACAGGTTTTGAGAAAATCGCTTTACAGTGGGGCGTTGAAAATAGCTGTTAGGAGGGCGCGAGCTCCGGAGCTGGAACCAGACGAAGTCAGTGGTTCAACCCCACTGGAACCACTCTGGTTTCGCATTCAAATATTTGGAGGAACTAGAAAACTAATTAATATATGAATGAATTTAATTAATTAAAGTTAAAGAAATGGCATTGTATGTCATATGCAATATGCTGGGGAACCGATAGCTCTTTGTTCCTATTTGTATGATATTTGCCGCGGTGGCCATTTTCGACGCCCCCATATAATTTTCGACGCTTTAAAATTTTGAAGTTCACGAGATTGCACGGTCTTAAACAATGGGAAAAATGATTACTTTCGGTTTAGAGTTTAATCAAATCTAATCGACAGTTTGAAATTCAAGTTTTCTCATGACCCCATTCACTTCGCAACTCAGTTGGCCACGCGGTGGCTTAAAATTTTCGACGCTAACAAAGAGATGAGTTGCACTTGGTATCTTAAACAATGGGGAAAAATGATTATTAATTTCGGTTTAGAGTTTAATCAAATCATCGACAGTTTTTAGAAATTCAAGTTTTCATTTCATTAATGAACACTAGTTCGCAACTCGGGCCACGGTGGCTGCCAAATAATTTTCGACGCTAACTTTCGCAGTTCAGAAACGGTATTAAACAATAAAAATGATTATTTCGGTTTAGAGTTTAATCAATCGACAGTTTTTAATTCAAGGTTTTCGACCATACTCGTTCGGTTACGGTACACAATTTTCGAAAATTTTAGTTCAATCTGCACGGTATCTTAAACAATGGGGAAAATTATTATCAATTTCGGTTTGTTAATCATCGACAGTTATTTAGAAATTAAGTTTTTCATCGACCCACATTTCATCGATGAGACGATGTATTGATATCGATATTCGATGTTATCGATATCGGTTTCACTTCTAAGCTTCTGGGAGTAAAGAATTACGCGAGTTTTGAGGAAAGGTAAGTGTTTATTTATTTAATTTGTTAATTTTTTCTGCAGATGTATATAAATGTTCTTGGCGCCGAAAACCTGAACATTTATATACATCTACAGAGAAAATTAACAAATTAAAAATCTTATTTGCAAAACTAAATAAACACTTACCTTTCCTCAAAAATTGCTCGTAATTCTTTACTCCCAGAGTTGCTTAGAAGTGGGAAACCGATATCGATATAACATCAAATATCGAATATCGAATACATCGTCTCATCGATATGGAACTAGTGTTCATTAATGGGGTCAGAAATGAGAAAAACTTGAATTTCTAAATAACTGTCGATTAGATTTGATTAAACTTTAAACCGAAATTAATAATAATTTTTCCCCATTGTTTAAGATACCGTGCAAGTTGGCTCATCCTCTGTGAGACTTGCAAGAATTTTTAAAAGTTAGCGTCGAAAATTTTGTTTTGGCAGCCACCGCGTGGCCAACCGAGTTGCGAACTAGTGTTCATTAATGGGGTCAGAAATGAGAAAACTTGAATTTCTTAAAAACTGTCGATAAGATTTGATTAAACTCTAAACCGAAATTAATAATCATTTTTCCCCATTGTTTAAGATACCGTGCAAGTTGGCTCATCCTCTGTGAGACTTGCAAGAATTTTGAAAGTTAGCGTCGAAAATGTTATTTGGGCAGCCACCGCGTGGCCAACCGAGTTGCGAACTAGTGTTCATTAATGGGGTCAGAAATGAGAAAACTTGAATTTCTAAAAACTGTCGATTAGATTTGATTAAACTCTAAACCGAAATTAGTAATCATTTTTCCCATTGTTTAAGATACCGTGCAAGTTGGCTCATCCTCTGTGAGACTTGCAAGAATTTTTAAAAGTTAGCGTCGAAAATTTTGTTTTGGCAGATACCGCGTGGCCAACCGAGTTGCGAACTAGTGTTCATTAATGGGGTCAGAAATGAGAAAAACTTGAATTTCTAAAAACTGTCGATAAGATTTGATTAAACTCTAAACCGAAATTAATAATAATTTTTCCCCATTGTTTAAGATACCGTGCAAGTTGGCTCATCCTCTGTGAGACTTGCAAGAATTTTTAAAAGTTAGCGTCGAAAATTTTGTTTTGGCAGCCACCGCGTGGCCAACCGAGTTGCGAACTAGTGTTCATTAATGGGGTCAGAAATGAGAAAAACTTGAATTTCTTAAAAACTGTCGATAAGATTTGATTAAACTCTAAACCGAAATTAATAATCATTTTTCCCCATTGTTTAAGATACCGTGCAAGTTGGCTCATCCTCTGTGAGACTTGCAAGAATTTTTAAAAGTTAGCGTCGAAAATTTTGTTTTGGCAGCCACCGCGTGGCCAACCGAGTTGCGAACTAGTGTTCATTAATGGGGTCAGAAATGAGAAAAACTTGAATTTCTAAAAACTGTCGATAAGATTTGATTAAACTCTAAACCGAAATTAATAATCATTTTTCCCCATTGTTTAAGATACCGTGCAAGTTGGCTCATCCTCTGTGAGACTTGCAAGAATTTTTAAAAGTTAGCGTCGAAAATTTTGTTTTGGCAGCCACCGCGTGGCCAACCGAGTTGCGAACTAGTGTTCATTAATGGGGTCAGAAATGAGAAAACTTGAATTTCTAAAAACTGTCGATAAGATTTGATTAAACTCTAAACCGAAATTAATAATCATTTTCCCCATTGTTTAAGATACCGTGCAAGTTGGCTCATCCTCTGTGAGACTTGCAAGAATTTTTAAAAGTTAGCGTCGAAAATTTTGTTTTGGCAGCCACCGCGTGGCCAACCGAGTTGCGAACTAGTGTTCATTAATGGGGTCAGAAATGAGAAAAACTTGAATTTCTAAAAACTGTCGATAAGATTTGATTAAACTAAAACCGAAATTAGTAATCATTTTTCCCCATTGTTTAAGATACCGTGCAAGTTGGCTCATCCTCTGTGAGACTTGCAAGAATTTTTAAAAGTTAGCGTCGAAAATTTTGTTTTGGCAGCCACCGCGTGGCCAACCGAGTTGCGAACTAGTGTTCATTAATGGGGTCAGAAATGAGAAAACTTGAATTTCTTAAAACTGTCGATAAGATTTGATTAAACTCTAAACCGAAATTAATAATCATTTTTCCCCATTGTTTAAGATACCGTGCAAGTTGGCTCATCCTCTGTGAGACTTGCAAGAATTTTTGAAAGTTAGCGTCGAAAATGTTATTTGGGCAGCCACCGCGTGGCCAACCGAGCTGCAAATATCATACAAATAGGAACAAATAGCTATCGGTTCCCCAACGCATATTGCCAATGACATACAATGCCATTTCTTTAACTTTAATTAATTAAATTCATTCATGTATTAATTAGTTTTTCTAGTTCCCGCCAAATATTTGAATGCGAAACCAGAGTGGTTCCAGTGGGGTTGAACCACTGACTTCGTCTGGTTCCAGCTCCGAGCTCGCGCCTTCCCTAACAGCTATTTTCAACGCCCCACTGTAAAGCGATTTTCTCAAAATCTGTCGATACAATTTTAATGAAACTTTCACCAAATATTCTTAATTCGATCCCCAATATGCCTATAAGCCGTGCATATTGGCTCATCCTCGAGAGAGAAGTTTTATGACATTGAATTTTTGCTGCTTGATTTTGTATGGACGGGTTCTATAGGCTTGGCCACTGTTGAGCGATTTTCTCAAAACTGTCGTTGGGATTTCGATGAAACTTTTGGGGTAATACTTGAATAAATGCCCCCAAACCTGGCTTACCGTGCATTGCGGCTCATCCTCTGTGGGGAGCAGTTTGAAAAAGGTGGGGACTCGATTTTTCCAATGGATATTTAAAGTGCCTGCGGGTGCCAAATCCGCCCCAACCCAATAAAAAACATTAGTAAATTAAATTCTTAACAAGTAGGAACTTTAGTTTGTTCAATTAAATGCTTTATTTACGAAATAATTCAAAAATAAAAAACCCCCTCTGTGTTCCATTTCCCACCGTTCCGTTTCGACGCTAACTCACCGACGCTAATTTGACGGACATCTTTGTTTTCCAGTTCGAAAATAGCTCACAGCTGGTACTGTTAGTTCTAGTTCCGCATAGGAATTTCGGATAAAATTCGAAGGTCTGGAAAGGTGCACTGTAAACAAAGAGATAAATGTGTGCAAAATTCATAAATTGATAAAATTAAACCCGATGTCTTTCTTTTAAAGTTAACTTAAAAGCATTATCTTTTTTGTTTTGTTTTTATATTAAATAAAATTAATAAATAATAATATACTAAATGAAGAGTTAACTTCTTAGGGCCTTATATTAAGAACTATAGAATTCTGAATAATTTCGTTCGAAACATGATTTTGTAGCTATATTTACTCCCCTAAAATGTTAAATGAACTCTTTACAATCTTCTAAAATTGATCTACTCCGACTTTTTCAGCTAAAACATGAGATTGGTGATATTGGAGACGAGCGATTCGGTTGGCAAATGGGCCGCCAAATATGTGATGAAACGGATCAATGACTTTAAGCCAAGTGCCGATAAGTATGGATTTTTGTCATTATCTTTTGATATATATATATAACGGAGTAAACATTCTTTCAGGTATTTTGTTTTGGGCCTGCCCACGGGATCCACTCCACTGGGAATGTACAAAGAGCTTATTGAGTTCCACAAACAGGGCAAGGTTTCCTTTCAATATGTAAAGACCTTCAATATGGATGAATATGTGGGTGAGTTGGGAGAGATCTTGAAAGAAGATTACATACAAAATCAGGAAACATATCAAGAAAAATTCAAGAAATTCGATTTTAAAGAAAGTAGAGTTGAGTTATACCTTTTATTCGAATTAAATGCTTAAATTTTGAGTAGAATATTTATGAATATCAAAATAATCCACTCTAAAAAATCTGTATTGAATCCAAATGCCGTTTTATATTCCCTACAGGCCTTCCCAGGGATCACCACGAAAGCTATCACTTCTTCATGTGGCACAACTTCTTCAAGCACATCGACATCGATCCCAAAAACGTGCACATTTTGGATGGCAATGCTCCCGATCTGGTGGCCGAGTGCAATAAGTTCGAGGATCAGATCCGAGAGGCCGGCGGTGTGGAGCTCTTCATCGGCGGCATTGGACCCGACGGCCACATTGCGTTCAACGAACCCGGGTCCTCTTTGGTCTCCAGGACCCGAGTGAAGACGCTGGCGCAGGATACACTGGAGGCCAATGCCCGGTTCTTTGACAATGACATGAGCAAGGTGCCCAAGCAGGCGCTGACAGTGGGCGTGGGCACTGTGATGGACTCGAAGGAAGTGATGATTCTCATCACTGGAGCCCATAAGGCATTCGCCCTGTACAAGGCCATTGAGGAGGGTGTGAACCACATGTGGACAGTGAGCGCCTTCCAGCAGCACGCCAACACCTTGATGATTTGCGACGAGGACGCCACCTTGGAGCTGAGAGTGAAGACGGTGAAGTACTTCAAGGTATGCCCGCCCTCGATAGCCTCGATTTAATAGAAAACTGGACAGCAGTAGTACTGGTTACTGGTGGCTTGAGTAGCTTACCTTCCCAGGTGTTGGTCTGATAACCCCGAAGCACAATCGTAGATCTGCAAAAATTGTTATCTAAGCGCTTATTCTTACTGTACATGGTTGTTGATTAGGTTTAAGGACTTGCATGTAATATACTGGCTTACAGGGCTAGCGTTTAAGGGTTACAAAGATGATTGGAATGACTTTAATGACTGGCTGACTGGCCACTCCCCCACTTTCACAGGGCATACTCAGGGATCTAGACGAAGGCTCCCAACAGGAGGGCTACATCAACTGATTGTTGAGTAAGGTATCTTCTACTTCCCTTTAGCTTTATTCCAACACTTTTTACGTATTCCCCTTCTATTTTTAAATCTTATTAATAACCTTTGAAAGATTATAAAAGAGAATTATTGTAAGACTGTTCCTGAAATCAAAATATTCAAAGACTTGGCCAAAGAGCTGGAAGTTCGGATGGAGAGGACTGCAATCGGCCTTGAAATGGATCTTAATAGAATGTATTCCAAGCTTTAATCATGAAATTGAAACTGTAATATTTTTAAGAGACAAAACAAAAATAAATATATAATAAATAAATTTATATGTTATTGAATATACATACCTTGCATGTAATTGTTATACATTTTTTAAGAGGCTTAAGCTATTATAGGATAATCATTAACTCCCTAGATAAGACACAAAGATCTTACTAGTTATCTTCTCTTTAGTTTTAAGTTACTTTGTCTTTTCGCCAGATATTTATTTAATACTCCGATAAAGGGTATTTGAAGAACTTGTTTAGATAAGTTGACCTCTTAATCTACTTTCCATACACTTTACCTCCAGAGAAACCCTTATCTATAATACTTTCTATTGGTTACTTAATAAACAAAAATAATTACATACTTACAGAGCCTAATGGATGTGCACTCCAAGCTGATAGAGCAGCAACAAACCACGTAACCCCAAGGGATCGATGTAACGAAAAATCTGCCCAGGGATCTGATACCTTCAAACTCGCATCCTTACATCTTTCATATACTTCAGTAAATTATTTTAAAACTTATAAATAACGAATTTGAAAAAATTGTTTATTTTATATTCTGTAATTATAATATTTTTGTAAACTATACATTTTATAAAATTGAGTGGCTGTGCCATTTCCAATGTTAAAGGCAAAGTTTTGGTGATGATTTCAAGGGAAATAAATAAAATGCTTTTTAAAAAAATATCTATATAAAAACCTCATTGGGAGCAATGATCTTAAATAATAATCAACTCATAATAAAGTTTTTTTAGCTTTGCAAAGAAATTTAGTTTTATTTTGATTAATATTCCATTCTTAAACTTGTTCTTTATAAGTATTTGAATTATGAATTCTTAATTACTTAAAATATCCAAAGATAGAGCTTAATGTAATTGTATATTTTAATATTTATGATTTAATTATAATCTGTTTGTAACAATTATTTAGTAAGTGAGAGAAAGAGATCTCTGGCTAGGCCAATGTAAGGAGACATCGCCTTCAGCCCTTGCCCAGGATCTTGTTGTCCGTGTAGACGAACTCCTCGTGATCCTCGATGAGGCGAAAGAGCTCCTTGGCATAGTAGATCGAGCGCACAGACTCCTCCAGGATGAGCTGGTGATTCTGGACGGCCCGGCGCACCTGTTCGTGTATGAACATGGTCTCCAGTCGCTTGGCCCGTTGTGTCAGTCGGCAGGCCTGGTCGTTCCGCAAACGCGCCTCTCCGGCCGTCAGACGACCCTCCACGGCGGGTTGGTGGCGCGCCGCATTGTCGTGGTAGCTGCAGATGTCGCCAATGACCCCGGCATTCACATTGAAGATGCCCTCGGCGGCACTGATCACGGTGCGGCAGACCGCCGGCGTGCAGATCATCTCACGCTGCATGTGCTCGCAGATCATCATCTGCAGCGCCGCTTGGCGTGCGATTCTGAGGTAGCCTCGCCGAATGTGCCGCCGGCCCAGCTTTTCGCGCATCGGCTTGAAGCAAAAGACCTGGGTGCCCCACACCTTGCCCTTCAGGGGTCGCGGGTTCTTGCGATCCCCGCGTGCCTCGCGGAACAGCTGCCTCTTCACGCGCTTCAGGCTCTCGGTCTTAGCGGACAGCCGCTCTGGCTGGAGGCAGCTGTTGACCTGGTGCCATATCTCGGTGGGTGTGCTCAGGGCCAGGGCGCTGGTGCTGCACCAGTACATCTTGTGGCACATGCCGTTCATCAGATACAGCTGCCGGATGCACTCGTTGAGGAAGCTCCGCTTGGTGGGACTCTGGAAGTTGGGCGGATTGTTGATGATGTAGTGATCCCGCTTGTACACCACGCAGCAGCCGTAGCCCGGTCCTGGTCCTGGCTCTCCTCCGTTCAGCATTCCTGGCTTTTGGTAGACAATCAGCTGCTGGTCCTTGTAGTCAATCGGCGAGTTGAAGATGTGGATCTGGTTGTGGGCCTCCTCGTTGGGAGTGCGGAACATCAGCAGCTTCTCGGAATTGGCAGCTTGGTCCATGGTGGTTGGGAGTTGGGCGTTGAGTGATAAGGATACGCTTGATTCGGCAGGGTTATATAGGGAGTAAGAAGGCAGGTAGGCCGACCTACTTTAGCCTGCATGTGCCTGTACGTTTCGGCAGGTCGGTTTCTCTACGGTTTTCCTAGGGCAGCTTAGATCTTCTCAAGTTCTACCTGGAAAGGGAGCTTGGAAATTCTTATGGATATATGTAGTTAGGTACAAGTCTGACCTGCCCAACGACAGATGTTTTTGAAAAGACATTACGTGATCTCAGTATTGTCAGCCAATTTGCAAGTTATTTCTCGCGAAATCAGGTAAAACTAACAATTGGTATTTAGGAAAAATTGAGAACAGTTTGAGACCTGGTCTTGTATATAATAGGAGTCAAAATAATGTCTTTTAAATATATTTAATGTATATTTAAGATAAATTAAGAGCTAAAATTTAATGCTTACGGTCCCACGTGCATTTTCTCTATGTGGAGTTGCCACATTACTGAGTTGCCATACTGATAGTAAATCTTTGTTCAATTTTAAGTAAACCCCTAACTGAATATTAAGAAATTATGTACATATTTTTAGAAGTAAATATTTGAATTTTATTTGGTTAGGAAACTTTAAGAACAATCAGCTGAATATTATTTTAAAATCATCAAAGAGTTGCCACATCCATGTGGAGCTCTCACATTACTGAGTGCCATACTGATAGTATATCTTTATATAGAAATAAAGGCCAATCTATGTACACATATATTGTTAGGTGTAATATTTTTAATATCATTTGGTTAGCGAACTTTTAGAACAAGTAGCTGAATATTATTTTAGAATCATTAAAGTAAAAGAGTTGCCACTTTCTCTATATTCAAGGAAATATTGGTACAAAGTTCATGCAAGTTTTACTTATTAGCCGCTTTAATGAATCTTTGTACTTTGTTAAGAGAATTGGGACTAAAGTACAAAATAACATTTAACAGGAAATCCTTAAGTTGGTCCTATAATTGAGCAACCCATATATTTTGTCACAATCTCTTTGCATCTGAGCAGGCCATGCATTTTAATTCAAAGGAAGTGCTGACATATTTAATTAGTAATTAATAATTACCTCGTGAAGAATTCTTTTACATTTATTTTTATCAAAACTAAAGCAAGTTTAAATTCAATTATTTTGTCTAATTGTTTTTAATGGTTTTGAAATTAGGGAATATGACTTTAGATAAACAAAGCTGAAAAACTGATGAGATTGTTAAGTAGTAATACCAGAAAAGAGTCACCAAGGTTCAAACGTAGTCAGGTAATTACCCAAAGATAATCCTTTTTAGGGAAAAGTCTATAAGAAAGCAGCCCTAAAAAGGATTTCAAATGTTTTGCACCGAATTGTGTCAACTTTTTCGCTAATCCCCACCAGGTGTTTTGGGCCATAAAGGAGCACGGCGACCCGCTTGAGCTGCGCTAATTATCCTTCAGGTAAAGCTCGTCGGCAGGTAAAAGTCATTCTCCGAAGAAAACCCCTCGTTTCTTTTCCTTTTTTTTTGGCATATAAGTTTGAGGGTTGAAGGATTGCAGCTGTCAGAGGCAATCGAACCACGAGATCGACTACAACATGGGCAATGTCATGGATCGCAAGGTGTCCTGTGCGGAGGCACGACTCACTAGTACCGCAACGTCGCCTCCTCCCTCTCCGCTGACTCTCAAGGAGCCGGAAAAACTGGTGACTGAAAGGGTGGAAAAGGTGGAGGAGCCGGCGCCCCAGCCCCAGCAGATTACCCCGAACTTGACCTTTCAACTGTACAGCTATCGTCAGCAAATGGGCTGCAAGAAGCACCAGGTGATGAAGTGGGCCACTTCCAAGCTCCTGCTCACCGAGGAGCTGCTCAAGCTCCACAGGCAGACGACGTCCGCTCCCTGGACCGACTTCGATCTAACAGACGAGGACGAGGAGGACATGGAGAACCGAGCCCCGCCGCGGGACAATAACGACAATGATGATCTCCTGGCCCAGGAACTCTGCAATCTGAAGAACTATCGCCTGACGCTGAGGGGCACCATTCTGGAGGTGGCCCAGGAGAAGATGAAGCGGCGCGAAAAGAAGAAGCTGAAGCGTCTTAAACGCCGCACCTTGATATCTTCCAAGAAACCCAGCAATAAGGACAAGCAAAAGCTCTGGCACCGCCAGGCACTATCGATGCCGAGCCTGGAGGACGACGAGGAGGAATATCGTCAGCAGGAGGCTCAGCCAGAGGTCATTGTCATCGACTAGACGCATTCAGTTCCTAGTTCGTAGTTCCTAAGCCGTAGCTAATCTAGTCGTTGTCCTCGTTCTAATTGTACATAGTTTGTAAATATCCGCTAGTCTCTGTTTTTATTCCCATTTAAATACAAATATTCCGACACGAATCGTTACCCGTTTTGTTAATTGACCAACTGACTGGCCTGGCCTGGCCTGGCCCAAATCAAAGTTCAATGCGCCCGGCCAATGTCCTGTTGAATCTGGAAACAGGACTCCCCGGGTATTCCCTCAATCCTTGCTGCATAATTAAACTGTCGCGTAATTGATTGCGGCTCCCGTTTGCAGCGTTCTTTTCCTGCATTTCGCTCCTGCCTCTGCTTTGGTTTTTGATCCTGCTCTCATTTCACCGCCAAATGGCAAACAGGCTTTAACTTAATTGGTTAAACCCGTTTTACTTTATTTACTTTTGGTTGATAACATTTTAAAAATGTTGCTGAGCATCTAAACTGCTTTTGAAGATATTTAGAGGGCATTTTAAATATGAATTTTTTTTAAATTTAAAGGGGTCTTTACAAACTTTAAATATTCTTTGTTGTATACTTAAAGTATACTTCTCAAGAAATTAATTATAAATTGCACAGCTGAAATATGCACTTTAAAAAACAATTTTTAAAAATAAGAAAAAATACTTCACGATTTAATTACAAAGTTTGCAAAGAAAATACGTTAGGACTTCTGAATTGAAAATTAATACAAGTTAAAAAGCTACAACAGAGTGTACTCGACTGTGGAATTTTTGTTTATTTTTCCAAGGGTCTATCCTCGAAACTTCCAATCGAATTTAAAAATAAAGGAATTATAAAAACCTTATAGAAGTGCAAAGTTAGATGAAATGTTTGAATAGGTACAGGATCTAAGATAAGTCTTATTTCACAAATAATAATAAAATGATTTATTCATCAAAACCTTATAGGTGAGTCTGCTGGTTAAATTTCAAGGCCACATTTAAGAACAAAACTTCTTAATTCAGCATAATTCATATTTTTTTTGTATTTATTCCGTTTATTTGATATTTGCCCGGTACTTTATTCCACAAAACTCATTGCACTAAACACAGTAACTACGTAACCCAATTCCTGTTGTAATTTACAAGCCAAAAACCCGATATTACCCAATAATCCCCATCGGTTTATCTGTGCCAGAGTGTGTCACATTATAGCCCCTAATCTCCTCTGACTGCGTCTGTCTGACTGCCACAACTTGTGATAAACTGTTACCCCTTTTTTTGGGACCCCTTCACCACTTGGCCTAATCTAATCTAGCGACTAATTAAATTTACGCACAAAAGTACGAGAAACAGGGACAGCAGTCCCAGTGCAGTCGAGAGAGCCAAATAAATTATTGTGGGTCATGCAACGCGTACTGTAAGGGTTCGCAATTACGGGGCAAGTTTGAAGTTTGATGAGTGACTTTATGTGGCCCCAAGGAGCCACTCTTTGAACTTGTCCCAGAAAACCCTGAAATGTAAGCCAAAAAACAAGGTTGCAGCACTTGGAGCAATTAGAAAAGTGCGAAAACCAAATGCAATTATCGCACATTTCCCAGGAATATGTGGCATTTAATAAAATATAATTATGAGCGAATCAACCTGGTTAGAGGGGAGTGGGAGTGTGGTTATGAGCCTAGCACGCACTCGGCACATACGCAGACAGGACGCCTGACACAAATTCCCTTTCAAGTTACACAACAAGGATATCCTGCTCTCCAAGCGGATATGGCTCCCGAAACGGGGGCTGCAATTCCAAATTCCTTGCAGCGCATCAAAGCGCACACCGAATTGTGACATGTACTCGCCGAGCCACCCAGCTCCCCCTCCCTGCTACTCCCATTCCCAGTCCCAGTTGTCCAACCACCAGCCACAGCCTCACCCACTATGTAACACCACCCACTGCGTGGCGACCACAAACAATGCTGCGCTGCCACCAAAATGGCCATCAAGACGGGAACAATAGAAGTGGCACATGCACCAAGGAAAAATTAGGTTAACTTAAACTAAAAGGAAATAGAAGTTGCCAGAAATTAAGCTTAAATATTAACTATACAATTTTATAAAGCATAAATAACCACTTAGGTTCGCCTTAAATTACTATATTTCTTTATCTTTGTTTTGGTTCCAGGTTGCTTCGGTTATATTATTAAATTATAAACATTTGGATAAGTTAAAATAATATTTAAAATTGTGCTACAAATGTTCGTAGTCTAACAAAGGCTCTCAAAATTTAATTTCTCATTATAAAACCTTATTTTCCTTGAATTGTAAATTATAAAAATATGTAGTCTAATATTGATCTTCAATATTATTAGAAAAAGAATTAGTTTACGATTCATAAATTTAAACTTCAGGAAGCTTTAAATAGTATTTATATTTATAGTTAAAAACCTCTTAAAATAACTATTTTTTATAATTTTTGAAATCAATACAAAAGTCTGTTTTAAAGAAATAAATAAACAACTAATAATCTATAAATATAGTTTAATATATTTATATTCTTTCGTCTTTCAGACATTATAAAATCAAGCTCCTTAAAACTGTCAAATAAATGGCATACATAAATATTTATCAAATTGGTTATAAATAAATTGATAATTAAGTTAAGTAATAAGTATTCTAAAATAAATATAATCTCATGATTTCAGTTATATTTAGTCAGCATTTAATTAATTTTAAATACATTTTAGGATAAGCTTTAATAATCTATAATTAATTCGATTCTATTGCTGTTATAATCATTTAATTTTTTTCCAGTGCAACATCCTTATGAAAGTTGTTTGGGTAAGTCCTTTGAAGGAGCTAACCCACCCTTCACGCTTTGCCCCTTCCTGCCACTTCCACGCATGTGTAGCGGTTGTTAATTGCCGGCTAAGCGGAAGCTTCTAAGAATTTTTGCTTTAATTAAATTTTTTAATAAATACGTAGGGAAAACAATTTATTAATTGCAAAACATTTTAAGCAAGCGCCTTCCAGGAATGCCAATCCGACTGGGCCTCGAGGAAATGCACCCTTAGTTGGAGCTGAAGAGGAAACAGAGGAAGCTCTGTTCAATTTCTTAATGCTTTTTGGTGTGACTAATTCGGAAACTTGAAGTTCCAAAGAAAATTTGGCTATAAATTATCAAGGAAAATATAAAAGGGAATAACCACCACCAGTTTATAGAATAAAAGGAAACAAATTACAGAATTTTGAAAGGCTGGTTTTTATGAGATTTCCTTTTTAAAATCCAAGTAAGCCTTAGAAGGACTAATCAAATATTTAATACATCCCAGTAGGCAGTGCTTCTCGTTTGCTCAATTGTCAAAACACATCTCCAACGACCGGGTGCCATATCTCATTTAGTTTTCGAGTCTTGCAAAATTCATACGTTTTTCATTCGTTTCGTTTTCTGTATTTATACAAAAATAAATCGTCAAAATTCCCAATAAAACCCAAAAAAAAAAAAAAAATTGGTTTTTATTCCATCGATCCATCCCTTTTGTTGTTTAATAGTTTTTGTTTGTTTATTTGCTCAAATAAAAATTAAAAACAAACTGATACGAGAAGCCACACATTCCCAAGAAGAGGAGAGTTTAGCCAGGTGAGTTTGGAACCTAAAGCTTGGAACTTCAACCCTCTTACTCCCTTCCAGACACAGATCCACCCACAATAACCCAAGATGTCTGAAGAAATCATGTGCCACAAGTGCAAGGGGCCCATCACCAAGCGCATGATCACCGCGCTGGGCAAGACCTGGCATCCGGAGCACTTCCTGTGCCGCCACTGCGAGGAGCAGATCGACGATGCCACCTTTAACATCCAGGACGGCGAGCCGGTGTGCGCCAAGTGCTTCCAGGAGCGCTACACTCACACCTGCGCCGGCTGCAAGAAGCCAATCCTCGAGCGAACCATCTCCGCCATGGGCGTGTCCTGGCACGAGAATTGCTTCTGCTGCGAAGGCGCCTGCAAGAAGCCGCTGGCCAGCCTCCCGTTCTATGAGCGCGACGGCAAGGTCTACTGCCGGAAGGACTACGAGGAGCTCTTCGCCGCCCGCTGCGCCAAGTGCGACAAGCCCATCACCGACAGTGCCATCGTTGCCATGAACGTGAAGTGGCACCGCGACTGCTTCCGATGCAAGAAGTGCGAGAATCCGATCACCAGCCAGACCTTTGCCATCGAAGGCAACAAGCCGGTGTGCCCCGCCTGCAACTGCTAGAAAATCTTAATCCCTCCCAGCTGCATCCAACCTATTCCACGGTCTCCAGGCACGAATGGCTGCCTATTTTGTGGTTGACAGCCAGCGTTTGTCGTTAGTTAGCCATTCGTCCCTGGAGACCATCCATAGTTCAAAACGTAACCGAATATTATAAGCCACCATCAGCCTCCAGCAGAGCACAAGAAGCCAAACACCCACACAAAGAAGCCAATAGACCAAATCAAGTGACAGAAACAACAAGGAACTTAGTCAGCCCTAGCCACCCGAACACCAAGAACAAAAAAAAAATAATAAAAAATACAAAAATCCAAAGCTTAGTGTTTCGTGGGGAATAGGGAAATAATTTAGGGATTAACATAATAATTAATAAGAATGCATCCCCTAAACTTTCTAATAGTACAAACCATCACCAACAGTTCCCACAATTTCCGAGAGATAAAACCCTTTCCCAATTCTAAGAAGCTGTGCTTGACACGAGATCATGTTTCCAAACAAAAAGGTAATGTCTAACCCTAATGTGAGAGACCTAACTGCCTCTGAAATGGAAATTAAGTAAGATAAATCCAGCAACAGATCATATTTATCTCATATTTATATGGTAGCACACAGTAGAGGGCAAAATAATAGCAGTAAGATAATGATAAAGATTTCCAATAGATTAATAAATTATGTTACCACAGAAATGTGGTAAGCTAAGAGTATGCTAAAATATATTTTTAATTGGAAAAACAATTTAGTTTAGCCTGCTTTTAACTATCATTTACTTCATTTTAATTTGTTATAATAGCTGTTAAATTAATAGCTAAGAGTTTGTGTTAAGATCTTCTAATTAATAGTAACTCTTAAATAATACATAAATATCTACCATTAATCCCATCAAGATTTTACAGAAATTTCTTACAAAAAAACGAAAGATTTTAAAACACCTAAAAAGAAGTCCTGGAAATAATTCCTAAGCTGATAATAATGGTCGAATTGCCAACGTTAGAATTAAATAAATAAGTAAATAGATAATGCTCTAAAGTATTGGTATGCCAAATTATGATTAATTATCATAAGAATTTGATAAATATTTGATTTTTAGAATGGAACATCTTTTTATTAACCAATTGATTTAAAAACAATTAAAAAGTAGCCAAAAAGTATGCAATGAAAAATGATTTCAGCATAATTATCATACTTTTGAATCCAATATTAATCAGTTTGCAATAACAAAATTCGAAATAAGAAATTGGTTTTTATTTCCATTTAAAATTGATTTATTTGTATGGTTTATACTATACACTGTGTCAGAGTCTCTTAAATAGTACTTAAATTAACCCATAAACTCAACTCCAAAATCAAGCTAAGATATACTCCACATTTCTGTGTGATTTAAATATGTATTACTATTATTTTGGCCATATATATTGGCCATCACTTGGCCATGACGACGACTGGCAGAGGTGCAGTGGGAAATGGAAAATTCAGCAAGAGGGGGTGTATCCACATCATCGTCATCGTGGAAATTCACGAAGCGCGTTCGTGTGACAGCCAGCAGCAACGACATTCGGAGAAGTTTCAGTACGATTTGGTGGCTTTCTGTGGCTTTGGAGTCGCCGGCTGCCGGTTTCGGTTTCATTTTTCGAACGGAGCGCGTGCGAAGTGGTTCGGTTGGTCTCTCGCTGGCTCGGTGGCTCAGCGATTTCCCACAGTCAGTCACAGAGTCGAGTCGGTCCCGGGTCTAAGTGTGTGTTTCCGCGGAAAAGCTGGCCAAAAAACGCGCAAAAGGTGGCTAATTAATTGCCTAGTTAAACTGTCCCATAAATAGCCGGCTGTCATTTCGGAGCCGGCGACCACACGACGATTAAGGAGTCTGCGAAAATCTTTTCAGCCGCAGCTGCAAGACATCCATAAATTGAGACTCGGAAAATCAAGATCGTGTTTACGTGTGTTTTGCGAGTTGCATGTTGCGAGAGCTGCCATTTATTGAGCGAACTATGGCCAGATTTTCCAGATTTGGATTTTCCAAATGCAGGCAATATCCTCACGTCTCTTTTCGCTGACAACTCAATACGAAAATCGTGTAGATCGGCAGCGGATAATTGAGGCTTAGCTCTGTGCGTGTTTCGCTCGGATTAGACAACTCGACAATTTGTGACTACAAATAATTGTTGGTTATTGGAGAGAAAAAAATGTAGGTAAATAATTATGAAGTGGAAAAAATATTTAAACAAGTTGGAAAGGTTTCTTAAGCTAGAAATATATTTTCATATATTGTTATCTATGGCATTATTTAAAATGTTGGTTTTTTATGGATACTTCATATTATTGTTCATATCTAAGGAACAAATTTATATTTCCTTCAAATATTATGAGAATATTATAGCTTAGCTAAAAAATTATTTTTAGGTGATTTATAAACTGGAAAGTAATTTAAAGAGACTTGTATCTTATGTTGTTTCTATAAATAAGTCAAGTTTATTATTTATTTAAATAAGAAATCATACATAGAGTGACTTAATCTTCATCTTTTTCATTCTACCATTAATTGAGTTACTATTTATATTATTATCTGTTTAATCCCTGCTAGACAAAAACTCTAATCAACTAAAAAAACATCTACAACATTCATCATTTGATATTAAATGCCAAAGTTGACGGCTTTAGGAGTGTGTCATTAGCACAGGTGGAAATTTATTAAAGTGTAGATATTTATCGCATTTAATATATAATTGTAATTAAAAAATATTTGTTTTTAATTACCTAGATGACAGAAGATTAATTGGAAACATATGCAAATAACAAATGGCGATTGGACGTTTAATTTGCATATTACAAATTGGTTTACAAGTGCTCAGGTCTACAAACTCAAACAATAAGATCAATTAGAACTTGTTTGTTTGTGGTTTTCGTTTGTTCTGGTTCGATGGCAACATCACGCATACGCCACCTTGACAGCTTCGCCTGAAATTCTGGCATTCCTGAACCCTTTTTCGTGGAAACCAAACAAGAACTCTAAGCTCGCAGGCCGAAATTATTGATGCTACACTCGCATTCTTTTCCAATTCGCCAATGACTGAGAATGAAAAAGAAACACACCGAGTCAAACTCAACAGGGCGGGGACACTGAGGGAAAAATATTTAAAATATCACAGAAGATGGCTAGACTTTTACTATAAATTATAGAGGAAATGAAGTCCAGCTCTCTCTTTCAACGTTAAAAGGTTTTATATTTATCTAAAGGCTTTTAAAATAGATTACATCAATTTATTGCTCAGCAGTTATAATTAATTGATTTTATATGATTTCAATTTCAGGTTTAACTAAATAAACTTGTAAAAGTATTAAAGTTAAAGGCATCTTGAGGAAAACTTATATAAGGTTCTTTGTTCTCCTTTTCTTTCTTAAATTTCTTTTGTTTTTTACAAGACTTTTTGTCACAGTGCTGTGAGAAAACATTGGGGGGCAGTCACTGACCCTTTTTAATTGCCAATATACCTTGAACTCGGAATTTGGAAATATTTGCTTATTATCTTCTCACACGAAACTTCTTTTAATAAAATATTAAACAGAATATTCACAGAATTATTGCGATGAAATTAAGGCAAATTAAAAGATAATTCCTTTGCAACAGTAACTTGAGTAAATGCTTTATGGAATTTAACCTAAAACAACAGTTGTATTTAATGTTTATAAATTTATTTTATTTACAAAGTGTTCAATTCCATTTGATTTAACTTCAGATCCTTAAATCTTAATCAGTGGCCGAAAAAAAGCAGAAATAAACAGGAGATTTAATATAAATTAAAAGAGTGTCTAAAAGTATGCAATATTCCAAACGCCAATATTATTAGCATACTTTTAGGCATCTAAAAATTGTTTTTATATCCAGCACTTATTTTTAACCGCCTAAAAAAATTAAATTTGTCAAAATACACCTAGTAAACATTCTAAATTAATTTAAATATAAAAACCCCTTTATCGCAGTGCAGGCGAAAACCATTGGGGGGCAGTCACTGACACTGAAGAACCTCCGCAGTCGTACTTTGACTCTTGCGGTCGTCGGTTCGACGTTGGTCGTTAGGAATAAAGAAATAAGTTTCATATGGCAATTGCCTTTTTTGGGCGCAACACAAGCAGCAGGACAGGAACGACAGGCCGGCCGGGAGACGACGCACCTTAAAAGTGCGGCGGGATCGCCTGGGTCGCGGCGCAACCTTTAATTGGAAGGCACTACACAGGCCTTTCAAACTCCCTCGAATTGGCAACCAGTTTGGCATTTGCCTTCTCACCATATAGTAAATATATATGTGTGTGTACATATAGTTTTTATATAGAAAAGTGTAGTGCGGCTTGTGCAAAGCCTCTTTGTGTCAGTCGTGTGTCATTAGCATCCGCCGACTGAGCTCCCAGTGTGTCAAAAGATTTGAACTTTAAAGTGCTCAGGTGCTGAAGAGCTCAGACTCAAAAGTCTAGCCCAGCGACTGGATGGGGGACGGAAAGTAGACAGCGGACACTTGGACAGGCAGACAGTCAGTCAGTCGGTCGCAGGCACTGAGAAAAAAAAAATTAGGGAAATAAATAGGGAATGTTAAGGAAATTTTTTGGCTAAAGCTGATATTACAACATATTTTATACCTTTTTTTTTAGTAATCTATAATTTTAATACAAGAAGTTTTAATAGAAATAAAATAATTGTTCTTTGACTTTTGTTGCTCTTTATTCAATGTTCCTAAGCCTTGATTACTTTTAAAGATTTAATTAACATAGTTTAGAGAGCTTTTATTGGAATATTCAATATAAATATCTGTTGCCCTGCTTTATTAATATTTTAAATTTGATTTCTAAATACTCTTTCCTGGGAAAGTATATCAACCTGTAGCTTTTCTTTGGAACTTCACAAGTTCTTCTTTTATAGTGAAAAATTACCTCCCTTAATTAGCTGTCATATTTTTGCCAAGTGTATGTGAATTGCTTATCACGTTGTTTGACTTTGGGGCTCGTTTGAATTATGCGTGCTATCTTCCATTGCCATTCCATTCCGTGCCCTGGCCAGGCGAGTAATTCACGCCGCAATTGTCTCTTTCGGGTTCTTTTTATCACACCTGCCGTGCACCGCTGGATACCACACACAGTACACACACCGCACACCAAGTGGAGTGCCATGGAGTGGAGGAGTACTCTGCGAAGAAGTGTAGGGTACACGTACTTCCACTTTGTGGCTGCTCTTTTCATGGCACGTCCTCCTCATCGAGTGTGTTTGCCTTGGCACTCGCATAGAATTCGTTAGTTTTGGGTTTGTCTATTTTTTTCCTCTTATTTTTATACATATATATTTTTTGTATAGTCAAAGTCAACAAATTAGCTGAGCTGTTGGGTTTTTGGCTATAATTAAAAAGCTTGAGTCTGGAGTCTGATAATTTTGTTTGCTAAAATTGGAAAACAAGGGGAGTTAATGGGTAAACTTTAAGGAAAATGCAAATTTGATCAAAAAAGTTCAGCTAAAGATAAAATGTAAGGTTTCTTGGGGCTTATTTAAGTTATTCTTAAAAACAAGCCAGGGTTTTAAATTTCTTAGACAAAAAAATATTTATCAATCCTTAAGGGATCAATGCATTTTCTACAATTTTATTTATGACCTCTAGAAAACATACTTGCAATATAAAACATTTTCCCTCATCCTGCTCATATTTCCCTTTAATGTTTTTCAAGTAAAAACCTACCTTCTCCCAAAATCAATCAACTTTTTCAAAGAGTAACCCAAACACAAAATGAAGTAATCTCTCAGACAGCCGAAAAATTACTTGCCCAAATAATATAATTAAATTATTCCATTTAAAAACCAATTGAGGCAACCAAAAGCGATTCGACATAAAATGAATTGGCAAAAAAATGCGATTAATAACAATAAACGCAACAAAAAAAAAAATACCACACCCGAGGGTCTTGGCCTTAGAACCCCGAATAAAAAAAAAACGTAGAACCGAAAAGAATCCAAAACAAAACAATAGAAAATACTATAAGCCCGTCGACTGGCGCTGGCCAAAAATAGCAAACCGAAAACCATTTAATAACAATATCAATAATATTGTAATCCCAAAAAAGGAAATCAAAATCGAAGCTCATTTTGAATTGCAATAATCAGAATTCGTAGACCCCGCGGCTCTTGAGAATTTTGTGCGGCATTAGGCGGCTGATAAATTATATTTGTTAAATGACGAACGGGAGTGTGGGCGCCGCTATCAATAAAAATAAGTTTTATTAATAACAGAGGAGCCCTCCAAAAAAAAATGAAATGATACTTGTTAGCTTTTTGTTTCATAAACACAGAGAGAAATTGAGTCTTTTTGATGAAAACAAGTGAATACTATTTTTAAAAATACAATTTCTTTCTCCTCTTCTTCTCTTCTGTTCCTCTCTCCTCTTTAAGGCGAGGGCTCTCTGCAGTATTGACGCACTTACCACTTGCATTACACAATAATTCCCAACGGGTTCTAGCTGTCAGCAAGTGGTAAACACGCCTAATACTAATACTTCCTCTATCCTTATACTAAAATAGCATTTAAGAAATGTTTTTTTCTAATTTAATGATTTACTTAAATTATAAATTTTTGATATTTATTATAGAATTCTTAATTATATGTAATTGTCAACATTCTCGTAACAGTTATTTTTCCAGTGTAACTTATTGTTCTTTAATTTTTTTTTCATATTTCCTGCTCTGCTTTCGCACATTTCGCACATTAATTGATAAATGCTGCTCTTATCAATTTGTGATCAAAAGTAATTAAGTTCACGAACCGAACGTGGCTAATTGCCAACATCATTGGAAAATAAAAAGAAGACAAACAAAAACAAACAAAATAAAAATAAAAACAAAACACACAGAGAAACCATTAAGAAGTAACAAAAGACCATAAAATAAACGCGTTAAAAATGTGCAAATATGTAATGTGCGTGGTGAGACAACAACAACATCGTAAGCAACTACAACTACAACACCATAATTAACAATTACACGAGTGAGCGGGTCGGAAGAGAAGCTTGCTGAGTGATAACAGACTTTTTACAAAGGCTACAGTTACTGTAACATTAACAGTGGGAGAAACTCTAACAGCTGATCCGAGATGGCGCCATCAATTACCGTTATTCTGGTGACTCTTTTCACAATTGTCTTGCGGCTACAACAACAACACAACTGTGCGGGTGAGTGAAAAACAAAAAAAAAAAAACAATGAAAAAAGACAAATAAATTTAAGATTAAGTAATATTTCCAAAAATTATAGCACACACACTATGAGTCGGTTGAGTAATTCTCGTAGAATTGTGTGTGGATCACAAGGCAGTTTGGCAATTGAATTTATGCTGCTTAAGCAATTTTTTCAGAGGTTTGTAAGGCAGGGTAAAAATCCAAACTTGACCTTTAAAATTTGAATATATTTAGGGCTTTGGTGGGACTTTTTAAAAATATTTTATATTCCCAAATTGGTTACGAAATGCATTTATATTCGGCAGGCTTCGAATGGATACATATTTTTTTTTTAAGAAAGAAATTTCATGTAATTTAATAATACTTTTATTTGTTTAATAATTATTGGAATATAAAAAGCTTGCTTAAGGTAATTTATTTCCTCTTTTTTGCACTAAAACCAGAATTTAAATTCCCCAAACAGCAAGCACAAGCTAACAATAAAAATCTTTTATAAACAAAAACCACTTAAAATCCTCTAAAGTTTTACAATCTGTTCTCTGTGAGCAGTAAAAATGTGCCGAAAAGTAAGTGCTTCCTAAAGATCTTTAAGTACAATTTAAACCTTTAGCAAAATACTTAGAAAATATACTGGCAAAAAACGTAGTTTCTTATTTGTGCCAAAATGAAAATAAATATTTTCTGCTAATTTTATGCTCAAATATAACGCATCAGTTAATTGTTTGGTATATTTAAGTCGTTTCGCTTCCAATCGATTTATCAGTGTTGAGTGTGGGCGCCCATTAACCCCCTGGGCGCTTCACCTGGTTCTTAACCAAATAAAGAGCTCATAAAAGGCAATTACACTAATTTGCATCGAGTGGTGGTGCACAAATCCCGCAGATAACTTGAAACCAAACAGTCGCCTCGTGGGAATGCAACCGAAGATATGGAGTAATAAAGTCCGAGCCCCCTTTTACGACCCTTTTTAAAGAGGGGAACCAGTGCGAGTTCGGTGCTCTTTTATGTGCACTGCTTGGCCTAGCTTGCTCAGCTCTTAATTATAATTATAAGCACCAGAGTTCTATGAGGCCCACAAGGTTTCATCTGACGCGGTCACAGGTACGCTACACAGGTGTGAACTGACGGCCTGACAAGCCGGTAAGCGATATGTTTCGTGGGCCCAACTGAACTGACTGACTGACTGACAGAATGACGGTGATGGACTGGACTACCGACAAACCCCCAGGGGAGCTCCATCAAAGTCCAATAAGCTTGTGTACTGAGAAAAATATTTGTTGAAGATCGGATAACATGTGTAATGTTTCTTACTTTATTCCCAAGATCTTACAAAACATTTAAATTATGTTGTAATATATTTATATCCTTGAACAGAATCTTCTTTAATATGGAATTACTCTTAAAAGACTGTTTCTCGGTTAACTCAGTATAATCTACTGCCACAACTACTTGGGAATTATAAGACTTCTAAAATACATATATCTTACACTATAAATATTTAAAAGCATTTAATGCTAGTTATAAAAAATTACACTTTTGGATTATATTGTTCTAAGCAGTTTTCATTACATTTAAGAATATTAGAATTCAGGATAATATAGTGCTAAAACTAGTTGGGAATTATAGGTATCTTTACAGAAAAATTTTTTTAAACGTCTTTTAAAACATTTTCTTGGGGCAACCTCTCACTTTAGGAATTTATTAGTTAAAATGCAATTTATTTTATCAATGAAAATTTAAATAAGTTCTTAGAAGCCATTTTACCCCTCAGTGTATGACGTGCTGGGCAAGCACACGCCCAAAAAAAATTATTTCATCACGCTGCGAAGACATATCAAATTTTTTTCGGGGGATGACTTGCTCTGTTCCAAACCATTCCCGCACAGCTGACCCTCGGAGGAGCACTTTGTCCCTGTCAAGCTGAATGCACCGCATACCGGTGACTCCTGCCTTCACCGGTAACCAGTCCATCAGCCGGGTCAGAGGTGTTGAAATGCCGCCGAGCAGCTGTCGTTGTCGCCGCCAGAAACTCATGAATTTATGTGCAATCAATTAAGTCAATAGGTGTGTGCCTCCGTTGGCATTATTTTATTTTATTTTATTTTATGATTGCATTTCGCTCGCTTACTGTTTTTCGCAGTGGTTTCTGGGGCTGCAGGCTGTTTCATGACTTCAATTAAAGTGTTTTGTTTAATGACAGGCTTTCAGTTGGCTTACAAAAGCCAATAACTTGACTTTGGCTATTTTATTGAACGTGATAAAGTTTATGCAGAATATAGTAAATGCTATAAATATAGGTGCCGTGTAACATTGGTTTAAAGTCGAATAATTTAATGACTTAATTGGTAGCTATATTAATTCTTTAAGTATAGGAGTTCAGTTTCACTTCAAACTCCCATCCAATTTGTACTCCATTTCCTTTTAAAATGTCTCTAAATTTATGCCCAATCTCAATCACTTTAGGTGCCACAAAACTTTTGCAAAGTATTTCATATATTTCATATTTCCCGCACACATGGCTAGATTTATGAGCGAGCTTGACACATTTATCACGACAGCCAAGGTTGTCGTCTTGTTGGGTACTTTGCATAACAAAATATAGTAGTGGCAAGGCGAAAAGCCATTCGCAGTTATGAGATCTGTCTCCGTCTCTGCCACTGTCTTGTCTGTCTTTATTTGTCACGCCCAGAATTCATTTTTATTTTTGCACTCTTTGCCAGATCCCAGAAATAGCATGATTCAGCTGCAGAAATCGGGTTTATAATGCATTCCCATTCAGCTCCTTCAACTGGGGAGCCTGAAATCTGCATTTACTTATTCCGATTTCTTTTTATGGGTTTCGGTTTGCTGGAGGAGTAAATAGCTTTACACAGCAAACCGTAAATTTAATTTACATTTTTATGTAAAATTTATTCAATAAATAACATTTTAACAAAGATAAAATGTCAGAGATAACATTTGGCACAATTATTTATTTTTAAAGCATTTTTAATAAAAATATGTTGATAAATCTTAATAAGAAATAATGAATCTTCCAAAGTCTGTGTATAATTTTTTATGTTTATTTAATTAAATGCGAATAACCTTAAAATATGATTAAATAATTCTTAAAAAGTTATAGCAAAAACACATTTTCCTTAACTTAAACCCAACTTTTGATAGAAGTCTTTTAAGAAGAAAAAATAAATGACAAAATTATAATTTAGCTTAATACCTATATTCCCTTAATTCCTATTAATAGCCACCCTGACTAATTGTAACCCCTATTAATTAACATTAATTAGCATATATTCTAAGAGGCCCTTGACTTTGACAAATCTATCCGAGTGGCAAAATGTTTTCCAACTCTCTGACAGCTGCAATTAGTTGAATCTGCCATCCATCACCGCCGAGTGCTGTCACTAATGTCACTACTTTCTGGCTGTGGCTCTAGTAACCTGAACGAGAGTGTCACTCATCCCTAGACTCAAAGACAAAGTCTTTGAAGTTCACTTGGTGACTCCTAGTCTGCGATTATTTCGCAATTTCCTTCCATGTTGCTTTCCATTTCTCAATCCCTTTTTCTGCTGTGACTGTGCACTTCTTTGTGCTCAGACTGGAAAAAGAAAAACTATTACTTTAAATGAAAATTGCATTTAAATCGATAACGACAAATTGTTTTTAGTTGGAAGAGATACACTAACTAAGGTTGTATTTTTTTATAAACGGGAAATAATTTAGAAAATAGAAAAATTGTGAAGAGCTGGTTTAAATTACTTACAATATAAAATTAACTGTAACAAAGGTAGAAATATATCTTTAAAATATGTAAAACACTGATATAAGCCCCAAGTTTATTTAGATATTTTAAAAATTCCTTTAACAGTGCATATAAAAGGTATGAGAACTATATTTTCAAGGTCCTTAAAAGCGAATTAGTTATCTATCTATCTCTTTAAAAAGTCTCCAAATATTACTCTAATATTTTACATTTTTCCTTCTATAAAAAGAGCATTAGAACCTCTTTCCTTTTTATTGTTACTTGTTCCGAATTCAATTTACTTTGGCTTTGGCAAAGAGAGTAAATTTCAGGGACAGGCCACCGTCAGGACAGGAAATGGCAAACACATTCAAGACACTTTGTCTGCGCCCTCGGATCGAGTCGAGTGAAAGTGGCAGGACACAGGGGAATGAATACTTATTTAATAATGCGAATACGAGCAATAACCAGGGCCAATCTTCAGCCAATGCCAATGTTTCCTGGAGGACAACAAAAGTAAAAAAGTGCAACAGCCCCGCAGACAATTGCAGTGCCAGTGCCAAGGAAAATAGAAAAGCACGTCTGGCCCACACGACGTATGAGTAATGAAAAGAACAATGAACAGGGAAAACCTCGCACAGGAAAAACTAACACAAAAAAGAAACCCTGACAAAGACAAAGTTTTCATTACGCAGCTGTAGACAAATGTGAGTCGGATGCTGGAAAGCACAAAATTATCCGCACGGAAAAATGAGTCATCCCCAAGGAGGGGACATGACAAAAAACAAGGACAATAAACCCCAAAGTAAACTGTAAACAGGCAAACTGTCGACCTAATTCGATGGCAAGTCAATTAATTCGAGCAGATTAATTAGTTTATGCGAAACTAGTTGACATTTCATCCAAAGGCCGCTCCTCGATACGCGCCTCGAGTTTCGCGTCTCAGTTACCTTTCCCTTACCTGGCCAATGGCCACCAAGTTCAGGTACACGGGGACCCACTAATGGCCCTGCCAGAGACCGAGTCGCCGCCCATCAATTGTTGACAGTGTGCGGCTGTCATTAGCGCTTCTTCTGCACTTGGAAAAAATATTGTTAAATCAGTTTCAGGCTCAAAAAAAATTTATAATTTTTTATGCCTTATTAAAAAAAAACCAGAAATTATTTAAAATATTTTCTTTATCTGCCTTAACTTGAATATTAAGTTTCTCTTCCTAAAGCCGAAGGCCTAACTTGCTATGGCTATAAACCCATAGTTAGCACTTTGTTTAACACTAATTGTTCGTTCTAGAACATTTCCCTAATTTAAATCAAATTAAATAGCACTTTGAGTCAAAGAATTTAAAGTTAACTTATCGCAAAAAATTTATTAAAATAAAAATCTAAGAAATTTAAATTCCTGAACTTCAAATTAAAATTAAAATTTAATTTTCTTAAATCAAATATTTTTATACAAGTGCACCAACTCCCTCGGAGTCCAGTCACCCCTGGGTAAGGTCTATCCCGGTTTTATCCTGTTCCTCCCTCAATTTTAAGGCCATGTTTTAGCAACTTCGTCGCTTTGAGTTTTTAATACGCCATTCGCTGGCTTTTTAATTGTCTGCCTAATAGATAACCTAATAGTCTTAGTCCTTCCCTGTTTACGCTGTTCGTCCTTTTTATGGTTGTTGACGGTTGATCAGGGTTTTAACGGGTGGAGTGGGGTGTTTAAGCCCTCACCTGCTCGTTTTTTATAGGTTTTTTGAGACAGACAGACCCTAGGGGATAGTAGAGGTCAAGTTGAGCTCAAAGCGAGAACTGATTGAAAAAATTGGTGGAAGCAGATTAAAAAAGGAGTTTGGGAAGGGCTAAGTATTTTTTCCTACTGTTTAGCTTAATCATAAAATCGATTTTAATTCAAGAAAACATTTTTTGAGCCTTGGATAAATATTTTATATAATTTTATGGGTATTTAAAATTAATTCAATATTTTGTTGGATTTTATATGCCTTATACTTTTGCATTCTTTATATTTAGTCAACTAAAGGCTAGTAATTTTCTTTATACTATCTACTTAAGCTTTATCTAAAGCTCTACAGTTAATCTAAGCATAAAGAAGACCCAACTTATTTCTATAACCTTACATTATTCAAACCCTCAACATTCCCAAGCAGTAACTTCACTAAAAAAAAACAAGTGAGAGTCCTCCACTAAAATAAAGTGATTGCTCCCCACCAAATCAAGCCTCACACCTCTCACAGACACACCGCCTAGAGGGAAATGTAAACAGTTGGAATAAATGAATAAAAAGCCGCTAATTGGATACCTCCGACCCGGCAACCATCCACACTAAATGCCTGTCATAATTATGGCCAAGCTTTCGAGAGGTAACCAAACACAGAGGCTCACAGCACACTCCACCCTCCGCGGAAACCGAGTGGGAATGGGAAATTTCCTTGATATGGCCTTTGGCTTATAGTACACATTATAAATAATAAAATGTGTTCATTACAATTGCTGACGCTCAGGCATGCGAAAAATGCTGATAAAATATGTAGATCAGGCGACCGAGCAAGCACAAACACGCGCGCATTTATAATGACATTTTAAATGCGTGTTTTTTGGCGCCCCACGAGGGACCTAACCGCCCACAAAAAATATATTAATGCTGTCAGCGTTCCTAGTAAAATATGCGTGTGACGGGGAGCAGCTCGAGTCCCTAACAGGATTATGCCAGCTCTCATCCTTGGCTGATTCGCACCAAATGATGGCGCCAGTCCTGTTTATGGGTGAAACGTTGGCCCCTGATTAAGTACCAAGTGCTTGGCTATGTATGAAGGTATAAAGGGAACTATGGCTCCAAGGCAACGATTCTTGTGCACACTAATCACACTTTATTTTAAATTATGGGTGGGAGGGAATTAAAAAAGATTTTTAAACGGAAATTGTAGGAGAATTACGAGAGTTTTATGGAAAATAACTAAAATAATGGTTCTGGAAAGAACTTTTATAAATAATCTACTTTAAAATGAAGAAAGAAATATCTTCTTTAAAATTTGAAGAAAGTAGATTATGAGAGTAGTAGCTGTTTCGAAGTGCCTAACTTCTTACTCATTTGACTTTCCCTCATATTTTTGTAAGTTAAAACAATTAATAAATACTCAATACCAAAACTCAACTATTTCTAACTCTATTTAAACAGTTAATAACCGAGATAAAAATAATGGACATAGAACTCCAGTCCCAACATAATTTGATAAATATCTCCCAACTACCACCTCTCGATATAAATCAGTGAAACTCCAAAGCGTTTAATTTCTATTTATTCAACTCATTAAGGCCATAACTTTCCCAACCCCCAACCCAGTGACACCATAAAATAACAAGAGTTCGTTGGTACCACATCGTGTGGCATAAAATTGGGCGTACTACCAAGGGGCGAAAATTTGTAACCAATTATGCTCGGGGTTGTGTTTTTCCGCCGAACAAAAAAAGAACCTTATCGCTATCACAAAATCAATACCCAACTTGATGACGCCGACGACACTCCAATGTTCAGATGGGAGACTACAAATATTACGTAGATTCAAGGGGAAAGGGCTGGAGACAGGCGTCATTTTGATAACCCATATGCTAATAACTAATATCTGTATTATATTTATTTATCGCTTGTTTTGGACTCTGACTCGTATGCAAACACACGACCACACAGCACAATCGTGTGTCATTAGGATGGGAGTATCTTATCGAATTACTCATATTGAACGGGGAAATGGGGTGTTGGGGGTGGTATTATGGCCACCTCACTCTCCCACTCTCTCTGTCTCTATTAAGGTCAACGCGGACTTATTAAACTAAATCGTTTGATTGGATTTGATGACGACTGTCAAGCGTGTGTCGCTCCTCTGCCTCTGATGGAGATGATGATGATGAGGATGAAAGGCAAACAAACCCCAAAAGTGATACCAACCCTTGGGAGAAAATATATTTTATTTTGGAGGGGGTTGGCACTGTGGTTTAGAGAAAATGTGGGGAATATTAGAAAAGCTTTACAAGATGCTTGATTTATTTGGTATCTAAAATATTTCAGAGAAAGATATCTTCTTTATTATTTTACAAATTTATTAGAATATTAAATATCTATAGAGACTTTACTTTTTCAAGATCTAATCTACTTTACATGTCTTTTATATATTTTCTAAATATTATTAAGCCTCTTAGGCTTTGTTTTGAAATTTATCTAGTGGTTTCCTTGGCTTCTTTAGTAAGTTTTAGTATTAATATTTTATTTATTGACCCATAACTACATTGGGACTTTAATGTTTAAATAAATTTTACTAAGTAAAAGAGCAATCATAAAAATATATTTTTAATATCTGTCCTCTTTAAATATCAAAATCTCAACCAATAAAATTCAAGCCACTGCCAAATTCAAACTCCAGCAAATAAATATTAATCCGCAAATGGCATCGAGAAGCCTCCACTCTTCTGCTGAGTGGGTCAATTGTGGCAACCACTTGTGGCAGCATCAGGCGATGCTCCTTCCCTAACCCAAACATTGACCCCCAACCCAAGTCCTCTTGACATGACGCCATCGAACATTAACTGGATTTTTCCAACCCACTAACTTTATCTCTCCTTTTTCCCCTCATTTTCCCACAGCAGCCGCCGTCGATGTTTACTTTCCCAGCACGTCGGTGAAATTCAATCTGCCCATCAACGAGGAATCCGAGAGCATCTTCTCCAAGATCCCGCTGGCCCAGTTCCAAGTGCTGCGAATGGCCAGCAACCGCCTGGCCAGCGACTACATCTACAGTCTGGAGGAGAATGCTCTCCTCCGGATCAACAGCTCCTCCGGGGAGATATACATGCGCACCGATTACAAGCCCCTGAATGCGAGCTCCCAGTATGTGGTGACCGCCTTTCCCCGAGATCAGCCGGATCACGAGCTGCTGCCCATATCACACCTCACGCTAGAGGTAGTTCCGCAGTCTCTGGCGGATTACTGCTCCGAGCTGGAGCACATTTGCTTCTGGAGCCGGGCAGAGTACAGGGTGGCCGAGTCGCAGGGTCAGTATCGCCGGCGGGACTCCTTCGAACCCGTGCTCATAGGAGCCTTGAACTCGCGGGCCGCCAGATACCTGTGTCCGCATGTCTCCCTGGACTACACCTTGAATGCCGGCAGCTCGCACTTTGTCCTGAAGCAGAATCGGTTATATACAAGGATGCCCCTGGATCATGACGAGCTCAATGGGCTGAATGCCAAGGCGGGGCAGCTGCTGGCCGGGATCACCTGCACGGTAAAGTTATCGGCGCGGGAACAGAGGAAATTCTCGCGCAGCTTCAATATCAGGTTACTCGATCGGAATGACAACGGACCCAGGCTGCAGGAGAGCGACTCCCGGTTCGATTTCTACCTGGATCAGCCCTATTTTCAAGCGGTGAGTTTTGGGATTCTTTGGGATATTCAAGGGGATTCAAGGGGATGAGGATTTGCGGGGCACTCGGAGCAGACCCTGCCCAGACATTCGTCTGCCGGCTGTCTGGTCGCTCACTGGGTGCGGGCTTATTGAATTCGTCCATGATGAACGCCCCCTTGACACGCAACCAAAGGCAGGTGCACTTAAAGAAAAGGTATTACTTTAACATGTTTCATAATTTTCTTAATTTTAAATATTTTTCCAAGTGAGTTCTTTGTTTCAGGTAATTAATAAGAAATTTTGAAAGCATTTTTCACTTTGAAAATATTTTATAATTGCGAAAGCCTATGCTTTCACTTAAGAATTCACTTAAACCTCCTTTATTTATTTATTTTTTAAATATCAAAAATTTATTCTTCAATTTTTGTGAGTGCCTTAGTAGACCCCCATCAAAGGGAAGCCTCAGTCCCGGTCACCCTGCCATTATTTGGCCATTACCGCGTCTGGGTTTGAGCTCTTCTTTGGGGGTTGAGGCCTGCGCTGCCTAATAGATAAAGTTGGCCACAACCGCGACTTCCTTCCGACTCCAGCTCCAGCTCATGTGTTGCCATTAAAAACGCGTAACGTTTATGGGCTTTTATGATTGGAGCATGACAGACAGGAAGGGAATGGAGAGAGAGCAGGGTCAGGAGCTGGAGCTGGAGCTGGAACACACAAAAGAGGCAGCTCGGAACCCCAAGTTGCCTCTGGAGTAAATTATGTTGTCGTGTCCGAAACAAGCCAAGCCTATCCCCAAGGATCTGGCGAACTGTGTCAGTCCAGCTGCACATAGTGCTCCTCCTACTCCTTCTCCTGCCCTCCATTCACATGGAGTAATTGGTTCTGCACTAAAGTCCCAGCCATTACAAATTGCGCTACATTTAAATAATGTAGCCACAATAATGTTTATTTTATTTTATTTTATTTCGTGGCAAGTGCTGGCGACATGTCCATGTCCAAGTCCACATAAAAAAGTGAACAAAAGCCTGTTGCCATGAGGGTGTGGTGAGGATCTGAACTGGGTTTGTCAGCTATTAGATTGGAGATATAATTCTAGATATAAAGAGGGGTTTTGTAGAAAATTAAAGCACATTGAGGGGTCACAGAAAACGTTCTGGAACTGAAATCAATGGAACTGTCGCCCAAAAGTATGCAATACAATGTTACAGGTTTTTGAACTTACAGATTTTGAACTTTTTATATTTTATTGCATTCTTTTGGGTGCGTTTTTTAATTGATTTCACTAAGGCAAAATCCTATTTATAAAGTTTATAATCTTATATAAGGAAAAAAAAGTACATTTTCAGCATTTATGTGGATTTAAAATGGAATTAAAAGCTGGCTAAAATTATGCCACAAAAGTTTATGCTTGCATTTCTTAATTTTAAATTTTAAATATTTAATTGCATACTTTTGGACACTTTTTTAAATGATTTAAATAAGGAAACAACTTTTTTTATAAAGTTACCTATATAAAATTAAAAAGAGAACAACTCGAAGCCCTTTCTAATGACTTATTTTAATTAAAAATTTAATTAACAACGAAATTCCCCATAGAATTAGCCCTCCATCCTTAGGAATCCTTCTTTGTTTCCTAACACAATATATTTCCCTATAAGGGAACCCACTTATTACTCAAATACCACATCCTTCCTACCTTAACTTGACCAACCATTATAAAACCTAAGCCTAGGACCGCCACGGACACCTTGCTAATGACCTTTGCCCCGGGGATGCATTAAAAGGGTTTTTGGGGATGGTTCTCCTCCGCCCAACCGCCCTCTTGGGCAGGGGAATGTCAGGTCCCCGAGGATATGTGTGTGAAGCCCCAGCCTGACCTTGCTCGCAAATGAAAATGCTAATCACCAAGAGCGCATCCTTGGAGGGCAGTGCTGCAATTTGCAATGGGGGAAGCCAGGTGCCAAGTGGAATTTAATTAGCGCTGGTCAGTAAATGCTAATGAAGCAAGCTCTAATTTATGCCCTTCCCTTCCCCTCCAGAATATGGCGGCGGGCGAGAAAGTCATCTATGTGGACAAGGACACGCTGGCGGCGAATGCTCACCTGGTCTATGCCGTTCACAATGACTCCCAGGCTCTGTTCCATCCGGACTGCCATGCCTACGAGGCGGATCACACGGGCAGGCCGCACACCATCGTCAGTTGTCGTAAGTTTAGGGAAGAACCTCAAGCGATCCTTTACACCCAAATCATCTGGGATTTCCCTCTTTCAGAACTCCGCTTCGCTCGCAGCGGAATGCTGAAGGAAACGCCTTACTGCGTCTCCTTGGAGGCTCGCGACCTGACCATCGTTAACCAGAACGAGGCCATGTCAGCCACGGCCAGCATTTGCTACCACATCAACCTGGACAATCTCCATGAGACGGATCGCGAGGAGTTGCCCCAGGCGCTGCCACTGAAGCAGCAACAGCGTTTCGAAAATGACTTCGGTGGCGGAAGATCCCGGGGACCGGTGAGCGTGGACTACGAGAAGGATGTGTCGGTGTACAGGACAGCGTCGTCCTATTACCGAGTTACCCAGCCGGAGAGCTTCCAGCAGCTGATGCGATCGCGTTCCATTCGGTTCGACCTCGTGGAGGATCGCAGCGGAGCCTTTGGCATTACCCAGACGTCGGGCATTGTGTTTGTGAAGAACCCCAAGGCTCTGGAGGAGGCGCCGGAGACCATATACTTCTGAACGTTACCTGGATAGACAAGGAGCGGTTGTCGCACGTGCGGGTGATCAATGTTCACCTGATCCACGGCAGGCCGGAGAACACCAGCTGCGAGATGAAGATCAAGTCGGGTTCGCAGACCTGCGCCCAGGTCAAGTACCAGTCGCAGTGCGTCCGCTTCTGCGGCCTGGCCACTGGCGGCGGATCGTGCGAGTGGCGCGGCTCGCATGCCGCCATGTTTAGCACCAAGTTCGGATCCTGTGTGCCCGAGGCCCGCCACTGTCCCGACCACGTTTGCGATCCCCTGGAGGAGCTGCACCCCATGGCCTGTCCCCAGGACTGTACCTCGCAGGACAACCTGATGGGCGCCCAGATAAGCAACGACAACAAGCTTGGCATCTACAGTGGCTCGGGAACGTGCTTCTGCGAGGACAACGGCAAGTGCTCCTGCGCTCCCCTGGACGCGGAACCCAAGGCCAAGAAGCCGCGCAAGCGGAAGAACGAATCGGAGCCGGCGGAACCGGTGCTGGAGAGGAGAGGAGGTGCCGTCGGGTTGGGAGGAGACCCATCGCAGTCCCTGCAGGATCCCCTGCTTTTGGGCGTTCTCAACGTGGCCGGCTTCGAGTGCGATCGCTCCTGCATGTTCTTCGTGATCAGCTGTCCCATGGTCTTCATCCTGCTGCTCCTCGGCCTGCTGATTGCCCAGAGGAAGATGCTGAAGCGACGACTGGGCAAGCAATCGATGCTCCCCAATGGCAAGCTCTCCCTGCCCGAGCCTGGAGACGGCGATCTGCCCCTGATGCCGCTCCAAGGTGGCTTCAAGTTCGAGAGCGGCAATGCCAAGTGGGAGTTCCCGAGGGAGAAGCTCCAGTTGGACACGGTCCTGGGCGAGGGGGAGTTCGGTCAGGTGCTGAAGGGCTATGCCACCGAGATTGCTGGACTGCCCGGAGTCACCACGGTGGCCGTGAAGATGCTCAAGAAGGGCGCCAACTCTGTGGAGTACATGGCCCTGCTTTCGGAGTTCCAGCTCTTGCAGGAGGTCTCGCATCCGAATGTCATCAAGCTTCTGGGGGCCTGCAACCAGTCCTCGGAGGCACCGCTCCTGATCATTGAGTATGCACGCTATGGATCCCTGAGGAGCTATTTGCGGCTGAGTCGGAAGATTGAGTGTGCCGGCGTGGACTTTGCCGATGGCGTGGAGCCTGTGAACGTGAAGATGGTGCTCACCTTTGCCTGGCAGATCTGCAAGGGAATGGCCTACCTTACCGAACTCAAGGTGGGATATCCTTCATGTTTCATCCTTCATGATTAATCCTTTTATTATCCCCCACAGCTGGTTCATCGCGATCTGGCCGCCCGGAATGTCCTCTTGGCGGATGGCAAGATTTGCAAGATCTCTGACTTCGGCCTGACCCGAGATGTCTACGAGGATGATGCCTACCTGAAGCGTTCAAGGGATCGTGTGCCTGTCAAGGTAAGTTCTATAATTCAATACCTAACAACACCTTTAAAGGAACTCTCCTCTCTTTCCAGTGGATGGCCCCGGAGTCCCTGGCCGACCATGTGTACACCAGCAAGTCGGATGTCTGGTCGTTTGGGGTTCTCTGCTGGGAGGTGATCACCTTGGGAGCCTCGCCGTATCCTGGCATTCCGCCCCAGAATCTGTGGTCACTGCTAAAGACGGGATATCGAATGGAGCGGCCAGAGAACTGCTCGGAGGCGGTGTACTCCATTGCACGGACCTGCTGGGCGGATGAACCCAATGCCCGGCCCTCGTTCAAGTTCCTGGCCTCGGAGTTCGAGAAGCTGCTGGGCAACAATGCCAAGTACATAGATCTGGAGACGAATGCCGTCTCGAATCCTTTGTACTGCGGTGATGAATCCGCCTTGATGAGTGCGTCGGACTTGGGGGAACCAGAATCCCTAGAGCACCTCTGGTGTCCGCCCAAGATAGCCTACGACATCCATGACCAAGGCACCAGTTACGACCAATCGGAGTCGGAAATGCCAGTGACTTCGAGCGTTCCTCCTGGCTACGATCTGCCTCGTCCCCTGATCGATGCCACTGCCAGGGAGCAGGTGCTGCGTTACGAAAACGATATGAGATTCCCCCTGAACATACGCAAATCCAGTTGCTGCTCGCCCAGCTATAGCAACATGACCAATGAGTCCCCAGTGGCGGCCACCGCCTTGCCCCACTATTCGGTGCCTGTGAAGAGGGGCCGCTCTTACTTGGACATGACCAACCGCAGCCTTATACCCGACAATCTGGACAGCAGGGAGTTCGAGAAGCATCTGTCCAAGACCATCTCCTTTCGCTTTTCCAGCTTGCTGAACCTCAAGGAGACAGCGGAGACAGGTAATCCTGAGCAGCAAGCAGCAGATGCTGTCTAAGATTCGAAACCTGACTTTGTATAGTTTCCACATCCTCTGAGTTCTCTTTAATCTGCGCCTGCTTTTCAGTTCAAAGTGTTTGTTAATTAGTTTTAATTTATCAAATTTAGTCTCGTAGCTTTATTCCGATGCCAAAAAAAACGGATTGTAAACGAAACGAATTCGAATTCGAATATTACGAAAGAATAAACCAAAGAAACCCAAGCTCTATTGGTTCTCAGCACTTGTAAATTCCGTTCTAAGCTCTAATTTAACTCTAAAAATATTTATATAATATATTAAAAAAAACCCTTAACTTGCCTAAACTAGTTGTAAGAAAAGTCAAGTTTTGTACAAATCCTACAAAATATACCAAGCATTTTCTATATTTAAGATAAATATTCAAGAGCCTAAGGATTGTGCCTGCTTGCTAAAAGGTTTATTTAAAATATATTTGATAAAATAATGTATGTATACCTTAAAAAACATAAGAAATCATGACCAGCTAAGTGTGATTTATAATTTTTAAACCATATTTAAGCATTCCCAGACTTCATTCCTTAGTTTAGGAATTCAATCACATTTGAATGATGTGAAACGGGAGAGAAGAGGGACTTTTCCGCTCTTTCCCTCTCACCCCTTCTCTTTAAACTTGAGTACAGACGTACTCAATTTATTAAACTAAGAATTTAAAAAATCCGTTCTCAATATGAGAATAGTACGTATTTGAGAACGCGGATTCTCAATTTCCCAATGTCATAATTCTCTCTGTGTAGGTCTTAGCTTTCAAATTTATTTAAAAAGACATTCACAATCATTAAATCATAAGACTACCATTACTGAGTACACCTGGTACATCATCTCTATATTTATAGCCTGCACCCCCAATCTCTCACAGGCACTAAACATATATTTAGGTAAAGAAAGCCTTGTACTTAATTATTTAAACCAAAAATAGCCATCAAAAACAGACTGTAAATATTTGCTAATAAAATTTAAAATATCTAAAATACGCCTAAAGTAAAGAAAACAATCGATAAAAGTCTTGCCTCTGTTTATTCTTCGTCGGGGACCAAGAGATTGAGATTGGCACTGCTGGCCACGCTGCCCAGGAAGCACTCCTCGTCGCCGCGCACGGATAGGGACTCCCGGCCGGTGAGCACCTTCTTCTCGCGTATCATGGCTGTCCTTTCCCACTTGGAGCCCTTGCAGCTCTTGCAGCTCTGCTTGGGCAACTTGAATACTGTGGCCGTGCGATTGCCGCAGTCCTTGCACTGGAAGAAGCGCTTCTCGGCATCGACCACCTTCAACGGATGCTTCTCCTCCTTGCAGCGATCGGAGGCGGAGAAGGCGGTGTATTTGCAGACCTGGCAGATGACGGCCTTGCAGGGCATCTTGTAGGTGCTCAGCATCTTCTCCTCCATGGCCTCCTTGCGCTCCAGCTTGTTGAAGTACTCCTCCTGCGCCTCGCGCTCTCGCATCTCCACGAGATTCGTGTGCGTAGAGGTGGCCGCCATGATCTTTTCGATGCGGGATTTGCGCATCAGTTCGCGATCCTCTTCCTCGATCTTCTGGCGCTTGGCGCTGCTCGAGAACTTGTCGTTGAGCTCATCGATGGCTCTTCTCTTGCCCGTTTCCGTGCCCCTTGTGGAGTTGGGATTCACTTTCTCCAGTGGCTTCTTTTCAGCAGCGCTGCTGCCTTCATCTTGGCACTCGCCGCCTGCCTGGCTCCCACATTGATCTCAAAGGAAAAGTTCTCGCTGCCGGAGAGCTTGGGCGTCAGGCTGGCATCGAAGGAGAAGCCTCGATTCTTGAACTTATCCGGAACGGGAGTGATGGGTGTGGTGGGTGTGCTGGGAGCGGCTCTGCTGGGCGTAGTCCTGCTGGGAGATCCACTTTTGTCATCACCTCCGCCTAGAACTTGACCCTTGGCCGCCTTTTCCCTTTCAAACCGCTCATTTTCCGCTTTTAGCAGACGCAATCGCTCTAGATCTTGGTACCGCTGCTTACTCGATGCCTCCACACCGCCGGCCAAGCGGGACACGGGCCCAGTTCGCTCGGCATAAGGCACTTGTGGCGGTTCTGAGGTCCTGGGCTTGGAGGCATGATCCACGGCATGGGCAAACGGTGAGACATCGTAGCCAGCCAGCTTGCTCAGACGATCGCGTTCCTTGTTGATCAGCTTGGCGCTCTTCTTGGCGGGAACAGCGGTGAAGGCTTGGCCGCCGTAGAAGACTTCGCTCTTACCTTTATGAAGAAGAAATATGATTAGTCTTAAGGATATTAAAGGGATCTTCCAGTCTCTCACCCAACACCTTGTTCCTCAGCTCGTTAAGGCCACGTCCCGCGGTGGCGGACTGCAGCTCGGAGCGGCGCGACATCTTGCCGTACTCCTGCTTTACGTGGAACACACAATAGTCGCAGTCCGTGATGTTTACCACCGATGTGCACTTATCTCCGTTCTTTTTCGTGGCCCGACATGTGCCCAGATCCTTGCTCTGTCCCAGGATCATCACCTTCTGGGAGGTGTCTATGGAGAGGCAAGCCACATCGGAGCTACCGGCTTTCCGTTCAAAAACCGTAGGATTCAATACCGCCAGGCACATGCCCTCCGCCGTTTTCCACAGCGACTTGTGCGCCTCCCGGAAGAGGAAGATCGATATGGTCTTGATTTCGCCGCGCAGATCGGAAAGCTTCCACGTGGAAAAGGCGTCGCCCTTCTTGGTGTTCTTCACGGGACTCTTGGAAACGAGCGCTCCGGCAATGACCCAATCCTTGGCCAAGTCACCGCGCTCGATGTGAAAGGCAACCCCAGAGAAGGGCACCGACTTCCTGCCGCCCATACGCTCCTGGAGCAGTGAGCTCGAGATCAAGGGGTTGATCATGCGCAGGCCAAAGACGGGATCCGTGTAAACAGCGGAGGCGGGAGCACTTGGCTGAGATGATGAAGCCACGGCAGCAGCAGCTGTCGGTGGTCGTTGGAACGAGCTGCTCACCGTAGACTGACGCTTGATGGGATTGTGGGGATTCTTGAGCGGCGGCTGCGGCGTTGAGGTTACCATCTGGGTGCTGCCGCCCGCCTTCAAGGCCTGATCCACCTCCCTGGCCACCCGAGACTCGTGGGCGTTCTCCCGCTGCTGCTTCAGGCTCTGATTGATGTCACTTCCATACTCATTGTACTTGCGTTCCAGGAAATTCTTGACTTCCTCGTCGTCGGATGAGTCCAGCTCCGGCTCCTTGCTGCCCACTTCCTTCGTGGTCTTCTTGGCCGGCTTCACGGTCTTCTCAAAACTGAAGGCATTCGCGAAACTGCTGTCTTCCCGTAGCTTCGGCACTGCGTTGGCCAAAGTGGGTTTCTCCGGTTGCTCCGTTTTCGCTGCGCTTGCATTGTCGTTTTCCGCTTCGCCCAGCAGTTTCTCCAGGGCCAGTATCTCGTCTTCATCGTCAATGCTGAGATCTGGCTGAGAAGCATTAGCAGGACTCATTAGATCGGTTATTCCTTGAGATTTTCAAGTGTTTAATTAGATTTTCCAGCGAGTTTTCCGAATTCCGCGGAAACAAATTACTTTTGGCGGGCTCAGGGTGACCAGTACTGTGAAGCGGTTACCTAATGGACTTAACCAACACGGACGTGTTTGAGATGGCACTTGGTATGTATTTTTGAATGGCAGTATTTTTTACAGATATGACTATATTTATTAAGAAATTCTATATCTCGAAATCGCCTTTGTGCTTATGACAATTTAATATTTTGTTTTTCGAAACGTTTACCTGTAGAATTTATTTATAAAACCGTATCATAAAAAAATTAAGTCCAACCGATATATAATTTTGGTATTTTTCTAGCTTTTATCCACACTTCCGTATTTTTTTTCATTTAGCCGCAACCCACATATTTTTGCTTCCAAGTTCCGGTCATACTGCTCGTCAATAAGTCATCTTTCGGCTTTAATTCACGAAAAAACTGCAAAAAAAAGGAAATAGAAAGAGCCTAAAAGCGGTCGATCCCACGCCCCAAATAGCAGCCGTCAAAGGGGCCAAACGAGAGTGTGACAAATCGTGGCGCAAGAACTAGCCTGCATCGCCAAGCAGCCGTGGAAAAGCAGAGCAGCAGCAGCAGCAGCCGAAGAAAGAGCAAAAGAGTGTGCCGAAAGAGAGAGGAGCGCACGGGGGACGAAGACCGCCAACAACGGATCGCGCACTAGTGTTTAAGTTTAAGCATAAAGTTTTCCGCCCGCGCCCCGCCCACCTCTGGAACCGCCTGCCAGGCCACAGAGCAGAGAGCAGGTAAGGAAGGATGATGGGAGATCTGGCGGAGATCCCTGGACTCGGCCAGGCGGCGCTGCACCACCCACACCGCATCGCACCGCCTCACCACCGCTCCATCCCGTAGTACTTGTATGCGATTACTTAAAACGGCTTTAACCGCATTTGTGCCATTCTCGCTGATTTATTTTGCAAAACATTTCGCATCTCGTGGCCATTTTGTGGTTATAAGCGCCGCTTGCAGGCGGCTCCACGTGTATTGGTGTGTGTGTGCGTCGTCGCTTTGCTTGCCTATGTATTGGGTTACAAGCTGACCACGAGGAGGCCTTCCGTCATTATTGTTGTTGTTGCTGCTGCTTCTGATAACCCCTGGCTTGTTATCAAAAGATAAGGGGGTCGTGAGTGATGAGGAGAGGAGAGGAGGAGTGGCGTGCAGCTTACATCACAGGCTTCACATTGCATCGGTGACCTAATGCACCCTTAACCCCGGGAGTCGCCTCGTTTTGTTCGTGCGAAAAATCTAAGAAAACTTGCAGAGTTGCCAAGGCATGTGTGTTTTATGATGTCTTTCGCCGTTTTTTGTTGTTTATTTTTGTGTCATTTTCCTTGCGCATTTTCTTGTTTCCTCTTCTCTGTTTTCGTTTATCGTACGTACGCACTTCTGTCTTCTTCGTACGTTCTCTAGCCGCTCTCACTCTCATTCGCCGTTACGCTGCTTACGCTCTTTTCTGCATTTTCGCCTGTCATCTGGCGGTCAGTAGCCGGCAGCCCCCACACCCCACACGCCTTCTTTCTCCTCATTCCATCTTCTTTCATCGCAAATTGTATTTTATATTATACAAAATATGTACGAAAATGCAGGCCTTAATCGGTTAGACGAGGTTTTTAATACCCTTTCGAGTTGTGACATAATAAATATTATGAAAGAATTTCAAAAAGAGAGATCCCAGCTGAGTTAGGACAAGTGAGGACATTCTATTAAATATTCAAAATTTTGGACATTTTAAGAGATAGTTCTATTATGTTTATAGTAATATTTTTATAGAATGCATAGAATCAATTATCAAGCTTAAAACCATTTTAATTCTTGAGAATTCTAGCTCTTGTTTACGTAAAAACCAGAAAGATCTACGGTTAAAATCTTAAAACTAAACTTATTACCAAGGAGAAAAATTCCAGGTTTCGTATAATAATACTTCTTATATGGTAGTATTTCTCTAAATTTTACCAAACCCCTTACCAAGTCCTTAATAACCTTTTGGCAGCGTATAAAAATCAGAATCGCCGCTGCCTCACCACCTCAAATCATTTTTCGTAGGCGTCGCCGCTTTTTGGCCTTGTTTTTGTTTTTTGCTCACTTGTATTTTTCGCATTGGAGTTTTCTTTTCACTTTTCCACTTCCACCCATTGCACACTCTTCAACGTTCTGTGACGGAAAATTGTTTGCCAATGTTTGTTGTCTACCGTAGAGCGTCCTCCAGGGCCCGCTGCATGTTGAATGTTTCTGCGAGTGCTCCACAAGATATTGCCGGTATGTGAGCCACTCTCTACCCCCTCTAGCCCCACCTCCCCCAGCCCAGCTTTTGGCCTTGTGCCTTTAGATTCGATTGCAGCAGCCACAATTGGAGCATAAATAAGCGATAGAAGCGACCCAGCCAGCCAGTCGAGATTCGGTCTCTGTTTCGGCGATTACCAACCAGACTGACACTGAGCCACTCTCAACTTTTTGCTCTTTTTGCTTTTTGCAGTGCTGCAACGATAAAGAAATGAACTCAAACATATTTCTGGGCACAGCGGAGAACGGCCTGCGGCACGATAAGATTGTTATACTCGATGCGGGAGCACAGTACGGCAAGGTGAGATCATCCCCAAACTCTAGTTTGGCTCTGACTAATCTTTATGCCTCTCATCTCAGGTTATCGATCGCAAGGTCCGAGAGCTGCTCGTGGAATCGGACATCCTGCCACTGGACACGCCAGCGGCCACGATACGCAACAATGGCTATCGGGGCATCATCATTTCCGGCGGCCCGAATTCCGTTTATGCCGACGATGCGCCCAGCTACGATCCCGATCTGTTCAAGCTGAAGATACCCATGCTGGGCATCTGCTATGGCATGCAGCTGATCAACAAAGAGTTCGGAGGCACAGTGCTCAAGACAGATGTGCGGGAGGATGGCCAACAGAACATTGAGATTGAGACGTCGTGTCCACTGTTTAGGTGAGCAGGAATCTGGGATTATAAATATCTTAATTATAGTGGCAGCAATAAGAAAGTGCTTGAGTCGATTGAGTCTATTTAAGCGCTGATACAATGCTGCCAGAGAAATCTCGAAACCAAGAACAGTTCAGTTTAGTCCAGTCTATAAACTGATCTACACGTGGTCTAACATAAGCTAATCTGCATTTAGGGATATTAACTCAATGTTTGTGGCTCCATTTTGATGATAATCCTCTTTCCATGCCCCACAGTCGCCTCAGTCGCACACAGTCCGTACTGCTAACCCATGGCGACAGCGTGGAGCGGGTGGGCGAGAAGCTGAAGGTCGGTGGCTGGTCAACGAATCGCATTGTGACGACCATTTACAACGAGGTGTTGCGCATCTACGGCGTCCAGTTCCATCCGGAGGTCGATCTCACCATCAACGGCAAACAGATGCTGTCGAATTTCCTGTACGAGATCTGCGAACTGACGCCTAACTTCACCATGGGCAGCCGGAAGGAGGAGTGCATCCGGTACATCCGGGAGAAAGTGGGCACAAACAAGGTGTTGGTGAGTGGGAAAATGCACTTGAACGCGACAGAGAGTGGCATAGCTAAGTGAAAAATCTACCCCTTTTGTAGCTGCTGGTCAGCGGTGGCGTGGATTCGAGCGTCTGTGCAGCCCTGCTACGCCGTGCCCTGTATCCTCATCAGATAATTGCCGTGCATGTAGATAATGGTATGAATTAACCGGTCAGAAAGCCATATATATTAATAGCAACCTGAGGAAATAATAGAGTTGTTATTGCACTCGAGTGATTTCGGCAATTATATGATTCTAATATCTATTAAAATACATATTCCAAGCTAAGTTCACCCCAAAGGCACTTAATTAACTTTTATTTCCCTCATTCATAGGTTTCATGCGCCAGAACGAAAGTGAAAAGGTGGAGCTATCGCTGAGGGAAATCGGTATCGACTTGATTGTTCGCAAGGAAGGCTATACGTTCCTCAAGGGCACGACGCAGGTGAAGCGACCCGGCCAATACTCGGTGGTGGAGACGCCCATGCTCTGTCAGACCTACAATCCGGAGGAGAAGCGCAAGATAATCGGTGATATATTCGTCAAGGTGACCAATGATGTGGTGGCCGAACTGAAGCTGAAGCCCGAGGAGGTTCTGCTCGCCCAAGGCACTCTCCGGCCGGACCTGATTGAGTCTGCCTCGAATATGGTTAGCACGAATGCAGAAACAATCAAAACGCATCACAATGACACGGATCTGATTAGGTAAGTAGTACTACTTAAATTACAGAGAGTAACTAACCCACTCTATATCCCCTTAAAGGGAGCTTCGGAATGCGGGACGTGTTGTTGAGCCACTGTGTGACTTCCACAAGGATGAGGTGCGCGACCTAGGCAACGATCTGGGTCTGCCGCCGGAGCTAGTAGAGCGACAGCCCTTCCCCGGTCCCGGCCTGGCCATCCGCGTGCTCTGCGCCGAGGAGGCTTACATGGAAAAGGATTACTCAGAGACTCAGGCAAGTTGGCTATAAAATAAAATAAAAATCAAAGCTAAAGAAAGATTACTTCAGGTCATTGTCAGGGTGATCGTGGACTACAAGAACAAGCTGCAGAAGAACCATGCTCTGATCAACCGGGTAACGGGCGCCACCAGCGAGTCGGAGCAGAAGGATCTGCTGCGAATCTCTGCCAACTCACAGATTCAGGCCACGCTGCTGCCCATCCGGTCGGTGGGCGTGCAGGGCGACAAGCGCTCCTACAGCTATGTTGTCGGTCTGTCCACCAGCCAGGAGCCCAACTGGCAGGACCTGCTCTTCCTCGCCAAGATCATACCACGCATCCTGCACAACGTCAACCGGGTATGCTACATCTTTGGCGAACCCGTGCAGTATCTGGTGACGGACATCACGCACACAACCCTCAATACGGTGGTGCTGTCGCAGTTGCGGCAAGCCGATGCCATCGCCAATGAGGTAAGCTGATCTCCTTCGAGATGCAGTGTCTTTGCTTTAACATAATTTTTCTTTGTAGATCATCATGCAAGCTGGACTGTATCGGAAAATCTCACAGATGCCTGTCGTTCTCATACCCGTGCACTTTGATCGCGATCCCATTAATCGCACGCCCTCCTGCAGAAGATCGGTGGTGCTGCGTCCGTTCATCACGAACGACTTCATGACCGGCGTCCCAGCCGAGCCCGGCTCTGTGCAACTGCCATTGCAAGTGAGTGGATCTCAGCAGTCCTTGAAGTTGAAGGAAATATATTTATTTATTTCCCCCTCGACAGGTCCTCAATCAAATTGTGCGCGATATTTCGAAGCTGGATGGAATCTCGAGGGTTCTGTACGACCTGACAGCCAAGCCGCCGGGCACCACCGAGTGGGAATGATGCGTTCAAACCAAACCAACTTTCAACAGCCATTTCATAGAAGTAGATGCGAGACAAACAATAATCAACCAACCAACCAGTAAGCGGCGGGCGCTCGAGAGTAGGGCCCATGGTCGAGCGGTAGATGGTGGATGGATGATGCATGATGGAACGATCCTAGCAGCCTTCTCGGGGCCAAGCGCAGCTGCTCCTGCCTTTAAAGAGAGACACGCCAAAGCGAGAGCAATTGATACACAACTGAAGAAGAGTGCCGCTTCGTAAGAAAAGATTGAAAACAAATTCAGGTTCATGTAATATCGATCGTGTATGTGTAATTAATGCGAAATTAAACTAATTCAGACGGCAAACAATTTGCCTCGCTAATAATAATAAAGAACATTATGTACATTTTCATGTTTCGTTCCTTTTGTGAAAAGGAAAAGTAACCAACAAAAACAACAATTATTTTACGCATTTTTTAGTTATACATATACATAAAAAATTATATATATATTATATACAGATACAGATATTAAATAATTGCAACAGGAAAAAGGATAAAATCAGTTCTGAAAATTGTAAATTTGCAAAGAGGAGTGTCGCGGCAAATGGCATGAAACAAAACAAAAAGATTGTAAGAATACGAAACAAAAATATTCTAAGCTAAAATTATGAATTGTTATATAAAAAACGTCTATATTTAAAGAATGGCGAGCAACCAGGAAAAAAACAAAGCGATTATGATGATACAAGAAATGTAATAAAACGAAAAGCTATTTCAAACGTGTTTCGCCTTCTCCCTGGTTCCATGATGATGGTCCACGCCACTGGTGATCTTCTGCATCCTTTGAAAGGCTTCCTGCGACAGAACCAATCGACTGCAATGATGATTCCTCAATACCTCTAGAGAGGCCAGTTTTTCGGCGAGTTTAGAACCCGATTTTGGCTTTTCCTTAACGGCTCCCGTCTGCTTGGATGGAAGCTTCTCAAGAGTAACTCCCGAAGAGGGGGCCTGCAAGGGCTGTTGGGAGGGATATGAATATTAAATTAAAGAGTCATACTAAGGGCTTTAGGGCTTGGAGCAGCGAACTCCGAGTTCCATGCCAAAAATCTCTCAAACATTCACTTACGATCTCCCTGTGTGGACCAGCTTTATGTCGGGCAAACATCCGATTCATCAGGTAATTCAAATTAGGCGCATAGAAAAGTTTCGATTTAAAGTTTGACCCAAAGACTTCGCCTGCTCCTCTTGGAGACGTTCCAGCTCGACATTATAGCGCAACCTGTGCATCTCATGCTTCCAGAAATCCGGCGGTGAATCGAGTCTCATCTCATCGGCAATTGCCTCCCAGACCCGTTCTTTGTGCTCAAAATTGAAGAAGTCCTTGTGACACTGATTCCACAGGCACTCGTGGTCGGCATAAAGGGCAATCAACTTCAGTTTGTACTTCGAATTTTTAATAAGTTTCCGTCCTGGAACGAAGAAGACTCCGCTCTCACTCGACGAAGTCTCACTCTGAGAGTCTGTGTTCGAAGTTATAGACGTTCGGCTCGGCTTTCTGTGACTCATTGTGGCGACTACCAATTTTGGTTTACTTAAATTTTAGAACAATTTACAATAGTACGTAAGTAATTCAAATAGTGTCAACAAATAGTGCCGATTGCTGCGTTAATATACGAAATTATTCATTTGTGGGTGAAGTACGGTGACTATATAGAGGAGTTATCTTTTCTTATTAATTATTACTCGGTTTCCTTTCAATAATTAACCTCATATTGTACCTATTCGTATGTTTAAGCCTTAAGGGAAGGGCAGGCTTTGCTCTGGGAGCAGCTTACTGCTCTTTCCGTTATAATTTTCGGAAGGCGCCAGCAAGTCGTTCTTTTAAGGCGGGCACGAGACCATCAAAAAATGTATTCCCCTTGCCCGCACATTTTGGATAGCTCATGACTGCGACGAGTCGAGACGGTAGCGGTTCTTGTTTTTTTGTCGTCTACCTGCTCAGTTGCTCTTTCCGTTATGATTCGTTGGCAACTCTGGTTTAAGGAATTGTTGGGCAGCGAATTTTAAGATCGGATCGGAGTAGGTTTTGTTTTTTAACCAAAAAACTCTCAAAGACTAAGTTTTTGTAAGCTCACATGCCGAAACGTTGTGGGAGCTGAAAGAGCCCCTTCACGCCATTCCTGGCACTAAAACAAATCCCCGACTATTGATATTATGCTTTATTTTCCACAACATAATATAATAATTATAATATCAACTCGCTGTTTGTGGCTTACATCTTATAATTGATACAATTAAGTTAAGTATGGGAAAATAAAGGGGGCTATAGGGAGGTATTGAGAGATTTGGCTCTTATTGTCCGCTTTATGGTTATTATTTTTTCGCTATTTTTTGTAAATAAAAGAATCGTTTAAATACGTATTACACTTTGAGTTTTATTCGCACTTAATCATCATCTTCATCATCATCATCGAGGCAATCTGCCGAGCTTTCTGGACAAAATTCGCAAAGAACAAATATGTAGCAAGAAGTAAAAATATTGTTTGTGTATAATTAGATATAGTATATAAAACTCTTACAAATTCTCGCTATTGGATCGCTCTCGGTTACATAATAATTCACGTTTCAAGAGAACAGCACACTTTTCGCTTTACTCAAAATAAAATATTTAAACAATTTGCAAAAAAATTGAATAACAATACCATAAACTCGATTGCTTGCGTTGAGTCTGAGAGTGTTGTTCGCCATCAGGGAGCCTGGGTCTGGGTCTGGGACAGGGGTCTTAAGTAGGTCCACGGACCGCATTTACTGGGCCAGCTCCTTCATGCGGTTGAGGGCGCTGCCAGCCTTGAACCAGCCAATCTGCAGGTCGTTCAGGGTGTGGTTGAGCTTGATCTTCTCGACCTTGTCGCCGTTCTTCACCTCGCACTCCACGGGCTTGCCGGGCGCCAGGGACTTCAGGTTGAGCAGGGAGATCTTGCTCGTCGGTTGGATCTATAAGTTGGATCATTAAATTCGAGAGTTAGCTTTGCCTCCAAAACCTCCAAAAGCCTTGAAAAACGCACCTTATCGTAGTCAGCGGGATTGGCAAAGGTCAGGGGCAGCATACCCTGCTTCTTCAGGTTGGTCTCGTGGATACGGGCAAAGGACTTGACAATGATGGCGCGGCCACCGAGGTGACGGGGCTCCAGGGCGGCATGCTCGCGGGACGAGCCCTCGCCGTAGTTGTCGTCGCCGACGGCCACCCACTTGATGCCGTTGGCCTTGTAGTCGCGGGCCACGTCGGGAACTCCGCCCCAGGAGCCGTTGCGCTGGTTCTTAATGTTGTTCATCTCGTTGTTCTCGTAGTTGGTGGCGCCAATGAACATGTTGTTGGAGATGTTGTCCAAGTGGCCGCGGTACTTCAGCCAGGGGCCGGCAGCCGAGATGTGATCGGTGGTGCACTTGCCCTTGACCTTGATCAGGACGGTCAGATCGGTCAGATCCTGGCCGTTCCACTTGTCGAAGGGCTCCAGCAGCTGCAGGCGCTGCGACTTGGGATCGACAGCAACCTTGACGTTGTCGCCAGTCTGTGGAAACAGGAATTAGTTAGTTGGGAATGAGGAAATACGTTTCATTGCAGGTTCACTTACCGGTGGTGGGGCGGCATAGGTGTCCTGGCCGGGATCGAAGCCCTGGCGGGCAGCTCATCGCCGAAGGGTGCCTTCAGCTTGAACTTCTTGCCATCGGCGCCGGTGAGCTCGTCGGTCAAGGGATTGAAGTCCAAGCGACCGGCGATGGACAGGGCGGTGACCAGCTCGGGGCTGGTGACGAAGCAATGGGTGGCCGGGTTGGCGTCGTTCCTGCCGGTGAAGTTGCGGTTGTACGAGGTGACAATGGTGTTCTTGTCGCCCTTCTTCACGTCCTGTCGGTCCCACTGGCCGATGCACGGGCCGCAGGCGTTGGCCAGCACGGTGCCGCCGAACTTGTCGAACACCTCCGAGATGCCGTCGCGCTCGATGGTGGCACGGATCTGCTCCGATCCGGGGGTCACGTTGAAGGGGATCTTCGACTTGAGGCCGTGGCTCATGGCATCCTTGGCGATGCTGGCGCAGCGACCCATATCCTCGTACGAGGAGTTCGTGCAGGAGCCAATCAGACCCACGCGAATGTCCATGGGATAGCCGTTCTTCTTCGAGTTCTCGCCGAGCTTGCTGATGGGATGGGCCAGATCGGGCGTGAAGGGTCCGTTGACATGGGGCTCCAGGGTGTCCAGGTTGATTTCGATCAGTTCGTCGTACTCGCAGTTCTTGTCGGCGGTCAGGATCTTGCTCTGGTACTTCTGGGCCTCGGAGGCGATGGCGGCGCGTCCGGTGGACTTCAGGTAGTCGGCCATGCGCTGGTTGAAGGGGAACAGCGAGGTGGTGGCACCGATCTCAGCACCCATGTTGCAGATGGTGGCCATGCCCGTGCACGAGATGGAGTCGACGCCCTTGCCGTGGTACTCAATGATGGCGCCGGTGCCTCCCTTGACGGTGAGGATATCGGCCACCTTCAGGATCACGTCCTTGGGCGAGGTCCAGCCGGTGATCTTGCCGGTGAGGTTGACACCGATCACCTTGGGGCACTTCAGCTCCCAGGGGATGCTGGCCATGACGTCGACGGCGTCGGCGCCACCAACACCGATGCACAGGCCACCCAATCCACCGCCGTTGGGCGTGTGGGAATCAGTGCCGATCATCAGCAGGCCGGGGAAGGCGTAGTTCTCCAGAATGATCTGATGGATGATGCCGCTGCCGGGCTTCCAGAAGCCCAGGCCGTACTTGGCGCAGGTGCTGGCCAAGAAGTCGTAGACCTCCTTGTTCAGGTCCTTGGCGCGAGCCAAATCCTTGGCTCCACCGACCTGGGCCTCGATCAAATGGTCGCAGTGCACCGTCGAGGGCACAGCCACCTTCTTCAGACCGGAGGAGATGAACTGCAGCAGGGCCATCTGGGCGGTGGCATCCTGCATGGCCACGCGATCGGGACGCAGGCGCAGATAGGATGTGCCACGCTCAATGTCCTGGTTGGCCGGATCGTCCAGATGCGAGTACAGCACCTTCTCGGAGAGCGTCAGCGGGCGATTGAGGCGACCGCGCACCACTTCCAGGCGCTTGTTCAGCTTCTCGTACGGCAGGAAGACGTCCGAGTCGAACTTGGACAGCGCCACCTTGGAGGCGGTGTAGCAGGAGGCGTGGAACTGGCGAACCACTGGGCCCTCGGCCACCACATGCTTGCCCAATCGGCACACCTGAAAACAAGGGTAAGGAAATATTAAAGTCACTCTTTATCTTATCAGAAATCATAAAAAACATTTCGTAAGAATGTTAATATTTATGTAATACAAATATTAGTTATATAATCCGATTGGTCTAGACTCTAGAGAATATAACGAAATTATTTCGCAAACTTAATATCAAGCAAAGTCATACTGTTCAGACTGTTGCTGAAATAAAACCGATACCAAACAATTAATATATCATAATGCATTTTATTAACAATTTAATCTTTTTAAAAAAGATTTCCTAACGAATTTCTTTATTATTTTTCCCCCGCTTAGTGTCAGAATAAACAAATCAAGATCAAGCAATTAGCACTCTGTCAGAGAGCATAATTTAGCAGTCATGAAAAGTACAGTGTACTCTCCCTAATTTTGCCAGCAATTTTTTTGGGGACACCCCGTACTCCTGCTGATTTGATTGATTCGATTGTTTGGCAGCCGTAATAAACACTTGATTATCATGTCGCGGGGCCTCTCAACCTTAATTAGATTGAAGCAGCTTTATCAGGAAATGTACGAAATCTCAATTAGTAGTGATGTTTAGAAGATGATGACGCTTCGAGCAAAAATAAAGCAGAGATTAAAGGTCGGACTGAAACCGAAAATATATTTTGATGAACTATGAATAATCCAAGTACTGTAAAAAAATAAATACATTTGATTGTGGTGCTAGGTGCTTTTTTATTAATAACCCAGCATGGCTTACACTTGGCTTTATAAGGCTTTCTATTTTTAAAGATATTCTGTGATCAACAAAACTGTTGACAACGCACTGGGCACTTGGTAAGCGAGTGTTATTTTGGGAGCCATAAATTTTAGCTACTTAATTTCAAGTACCTCTCTGGGAGATGTCTTCTTTATCAGTTTCTAGAAATGTTCAAAGTATTCATTGAAATTTTTGAGGTCTACTTCGTTAGAAGATTTATTTATTATTAAATTTGTTGATATTTCACCCTTAGTACATTTCGAATAGGTCCATGACTAAAAGTTTTTAAAATAAATAATCCAAAATTATTCCTCAGAATTATTGATTTAATCTATGAGCTATGAACGTTTTAGAAATCATTTTTGTAGTTAAAATTTATTTAATAAGCAATGTCTTTATATTAATTAATTTTTTTAAATGGAATCTAAAAAGATTATATTTCGTGGTTGGAAAAATAATTGAAAACTGTAAAAATTATAAAAATAAATGAAATATTATTGATTAGCTTCCAGAATTAGTTAATACTTTTTAAAGAAATGGAATTTTCCAGCCAAAATTAATTTAAAACTTTTAGCAATAAAATTTTCCGGCAACAAAATCATTAATTTCATACCAAAAAAATGTATTTTCCTGCAAAAATAATGTATACTGATATAGATATTAAACTTTCCTGTTAAATTTATTTAATTTCTTTTAGAAATTGAGTTTTTTTCAGACATTAATTTTATTTTTAAAATAAATTCTAGAAAAAAACAACAAATAGACGATAATTAGAGGGCTTTGCGATAATATTTATAAAGGAAATCAGCTGTGAATAGCCAAGACATAGATAGTGCCCGTTTAAAGACCCATTAAATTGCAACAAATTACAAATTTGTTTATAACGCAGCCGCAGCAATGCATTGGAATTAACCAGAGCCACGTGACGTAGACAAACAAAAGGGGAACACTTGCGAGGGCGATGGCAAGGCAGCTCAATTACGTCAAATCGGGTCATTAACTTGTTGGCAAGTTGGCGAATACAGTACAGTAAAGCCTTCTGGCCATGGAAAAACCCCAGCTCACTCCTCTCCAGCCGCGGTGCAGTGCGCGTGATGTCCAAGCTAAGCTATATTTAGTACGGACACCTATCGAAGTGTAAGTAGACCTGTCACCGATAAGGCGGAGCTGCTGCCGCCCCCAGAAGATATATGCTAGGGACTCCTGGTTAAATAACTGCTTATGTAAATGGCTGCGCCGCCAGTGCATCCGGACAGTGGCGAATCGCTGCTAATTGCTGGATGCTCCCGTTTTCTCCGGTGCTCCATATTTATGCACTGGATGCAGGGGCAGCCGCAGCCTGAGACGGGACCGAGTATCACAATCACAACGTATGTACACTCGATTACCTAACAACTTTTGATTTCGTTTTTAGGTTAGAAAAGCGTTGTGCGCAAAAAATTCGCGATTCTTCGATGTCCCACGTCCTTTGCTAATTGGCCAAAATCTGCACATGGATTGCCATCAATTTTTCGCGTATTTTTTGCGCAGTGTTCCAGTCTTTATCAGGGGGCACAGCACAGCTTTGATTTCTGGTGTTTATATATAGAGTTTTTGTGCGTGGATTTTTGCACGGCCGGAGGAGGCGGTTGGCTCCAGAACGGAACGTACCTGTGCCTGGGCGCTCATCAATCTCGCAGCCATTGTTCGCGTCCTATTTAGGCGATACTCAAATACGTGTGACACTCGTTGGAATTGATACTTCAGCGCAACACTTAAGCCGTCATCAAAATTTTCAGCCCTCTCAGCCGGAAGATTTTAACACAGACTGAATTCGTTCGCACGGCGGCCTCTGCGTCGAGCCAGTGTGCGAGGGTGTCGCGAATGGGGAGGTAGTGCTGCCATTGCTGGCTTCTTTCCCACCAGATCTATTGATATACTTTTTAAAAATAAGAACTAAGACTAATTCTAGCCCAAAAATATATTTGAGCTGTGATACAATGCGTATTATTATTTACCCCAATCAGTATTTCGATTTAAAAATGATTTTTTATGTTAGCATGTTTTGAAATTTCGAATCCCTAAACGCTTTAACTTAAAATTTCTTAAACCAATTCTTAAATACATTTTATGAAATAAAAACGTAATTACCGACATCAATTATACAAATTTTGGGTATAATATTCAGGCCCTATTCCAAATATTTTCCAACTAATTTAAAGCCAGCCATCACTCTTAAGACTTAAGTCGCCTTCCAACACTGGCCCCGTTTGTTTGCGTGGGCGGGCGACAATTCCCAACAACTGTGCGAATAATAAATAAGTCCGGATGGGAAAATGTTTGGCAAAGCGCAGTCGGCGTTAGTCCTGATCCCTTCACGATGTCCGAGCGTCGAGGTGTGCACGAGATACCCGGGGATTACCAGCCTGTGCCCAACCAACAGGAAGGAGAACCGACTGCAGCCTCCTCTACTTCATGCTGCCGGCGTCCCAATTGCAACTATCAGATCCGAGATGGGCAGAAGGTATGCTGCTGCTGCGGCCACGGCTACATCATACCCGTGTTCATACTGTTCGTCCTGGTGCTGATTGTCCTGCTGTTGCCTTGGGAGACCATCCACCGAAACGAGAGCGCAAACAGCCCCGTGCCCGTGGACACTCCGTTGCCATGCCAACTCGAACTGGTGGAGAGCCTGCCCATCGGCCTGAACTACAGCAACTATGACGGTAGCCACCCCCGTCTGAGGAGCACCTTCGAGGCCTGGCAGCTGCTGCTGGGCAGGGAAAGGACCTCGCTGGACATAGCCGCGCCCCACTGGACGCTGCGGGGTGTGGACGTCAACGATAGTAGCACTGAGCCGGGCGACCACCTCTTTCAGCGTTTGCTGGCCAACGGGGATGCGGGCAGGCCCAAGCTGCGACTGCGAATCGTGCTAAACCGCAGCCAGGACAGTCTGTGGCATGCTGATGCGCGAATCCTTTCCAACTACGGAGCAGCGGAGGTCGTGGGAATCAACTTCCTGCACTCGAAATTCTGGCTGGTGGACGGCGAGCACTTCTACCTCGGCAGCGCCGACATGGACTGGCGATCGCTCACTCAGCGCAAGGAGCTTGGGGTTCTGGCCAGGAATTGTCCGCATCTGGCGCAGGATCTCTCCAAAATCTTCAAGGCTTATTGGTACCTGGGTAGCAATGAGGTGCCGGAATACTGGCCCTGGATGTACCACACCCACATCAATCAGCGGCGACCACTGCTGCTGAACATCAACAAGAACCATACGATGCGTGCTTTTGGCCACCTCGCCACCCGGTCTCTCGCCCACTGGCAGGACCCTCGAGCTAGACACCATTCTAGGAGCCATTGATAGGGCCACCGAATTCGTATCTATTTCCTTGATGGATTACTCGCCGCTTTTAAGGCGCGACAATAAGGTGGAATATTGGTCTTACATTGACAATGCCCTGCGGAGAGCTGCCTTGGAGAGAGGTGTGGCCATCAAGCTACTCATATCCTGGTGGAAGTACTCGGATCCGAGCGAGGATCACTTTCTGAGATCACTGCAAGCGCTTAACAAGATGCGGGAGGAAGTGGACATACAAGTGGTAACTGCAACTGAGTTAATCCCTACTAACTTAGCTAACTACAGACCCCATTTCAGCGCCGCTTCGTGGTGCCCACCACCGATGGGCTAGGAGAAGATCTCAAGCGGCAGGGTCAGCTGCAATTCCTACCTGGTCACCGATGAAGTCGCCTATATAGGTGCCGCCAGCTGGTCGGGCGAGCATTTCATTTACTCAGCGGGAATGGGGCTACTGCTGCAGGACATGGACTCCAATAACAGCAGCCTGCGCACGGATTTGCTGGCCATTTTTCAGAGGGATTGGTTCAGCCCCTATGCGTTGCCATTAAAACCAAACTTAAGGATTTGAATTTAGCTGTCAAACCGTCGGCACTTTGCAACACTGCCCAGCAGCAATCAGCTGCTCATGTCATACATAACAAACGTCAGATCTAACCTCAATCATTTCGCAGCTAAAATAAGTTAAAATTTTGGTTCTCTCGAATAAAAAATCAAATCAAATAAAGAATGGCCAACAAGCCGACACGCGATGTGCTCGGCATTATCTTCCAGAACTTCTGGAAGTCACTAAAGCCGCGTCAGTACCGCGGCGACTACATTGGCGAGGACTACTTCGGCAACAAATACTTTGAGATTCCGGCAAACCCTTCAATCGGAAAGCGCAAGCCTTCGAGATGGTTCGAGCCGGCTGACAAGGAGGCATTCGACCAGGAGCTGACTGCCGAGTGGGAGGCGTGGCTGCGGGGTCGCCGCGAGCAGCCGCCTACGCGGGAGGAACTTGTGAAGAACCTCCAGATCATGGACATGAAGAAGCGCAACGCCGCTGAACTGGAGGCTACATACGCCAAGGGCAAGGACGACAAGGCGCTGCCCAAACAGGTGGAGGGGCCCACCATTGGCACTTTCCCCAAATACAAGGAGTACGAGTTTATTCCCGGAAAGGAGCCGCCGGAGAAGTGAATGAAATTAAATGGGGCTTGGTATTTTTAAAAAGTTTAATGTGTAAATATAGTTAAATGATCTTAAATGTTCTACCAATCGTTCAAATCCAAGTCCTTTACTATATCCACGGCCCCACCGGCCTCGTCGTAATCATCCCCAGGGGCCGCGTCGTCAGCTGGCTGGGATTTCAGCTTCTCAGCCTTCTGTTTCTCTGGCTTCTCCTTCTTGGCCTTCTTCGATTTTGGCTGCTCTACCTCTACTTCCAGCTCCTCCTCCTCCTCATCTTCGTCATCTGAGCCCATGGGCAGGCCGTCATCGTCCTCATCCTCCGAGTCCGAGGGGAACAGCTCCACTTCGCCCTTCTCATTGCGAACCGGCACTCCCGTTTTGGCGGGCAGCTTCTTCAGCTTGGGCACATCATAGTCAGCATTGATCTCATCCGTCTGCGCCGCTTGCCTGCGCTTCTTGGTCTCGTGCGTCTTCAGCCAGCTACCGTAGTAGATGTCCAGCGGCGTGCGCTTCAGGCGGAGCTGCTGCTCCCATGCAGCCACCGCCTTGGCGTCCTTGATGTCGAAGTTAACACTGCTCTTGCCGCGTTGTTGCTCAATGAAGCGACTGCTCTCCTGGACCTTCTCCAGCAGCTGCTTCAGCTTGCGGGAATAGTTCGCATTGCGGCAATCCTTCAGGTATGCTTTAATGGCCATCACTGTGGGCACGACCAGATCGCTGAAGGCCAGCGAGGTGGACTCGTGAGCGAGGTATTCCAGCAGGAGGCCGCACACTTGCTCAATCACCTCATCTCGGAAACCGTTCTCCGCCAGCTGAGCTTTGTTCAGTCGGAGGACACAGGTGAACTGCAGCGGTTTCATGGACACAGCCGTGTGTTTGCGATTGAAGGTGTTGCTCTTCAGGACTTCCACAATTAGCGGCAGCACTGGCACATACGTGTTCGTCTCCTTGGACAGGGAAATGAGAGTCTGCAGACAATGGAAGCGCAGCGGGAAGTACTGAGCGGTGGGTATCAGACGGATAACGCCGGTGGCAATGGTAACCAGAGGATAAACCAGAGGCTGCAACTGCGGCTTGTTGGCACTCGCCCCCAGCAGATCCGCCCACAGGCGCAGCGAGTTGATGAACTGCCAGTTGTAAACCGCCTGGAAGCTGTCCTTCTTCTTGAGGATCACGGCATTTCGCAAATGGATGGCCAACTGACGAATATACAGAAAGGCGTGCTGGTAGCTGACGTTCAGGTCCAAGGCGAACATCTCCACCAGCGAGCGGCGCATGAAGTTTATCCCCGGCAGCGTGTTTGGTGACACGAACTTCGAGTTCCTTACGTAGGCCAAGTACATGGCCTTCAAGACATGGTTCAACATAGTGGCCTGGAGGGAATTCAGTACTTTAACGAGAGGAAACTCATGGGGATGATGTTTATAACTCACCTGCTGCTTCCTGGTTATCTTCAGAATGCACAGAAAGGCCAGCACTCGCACGGTTTCATCGCCCGTTGCCCAAAGCACGATCAGACGCTTCAGGATGGTCTTTCCCAGCGCCGTAAAGGGCACCACCATGCCGGCCATTTGATGCAGATGCTTGAGCAGCACGCCCAGGATGTTGGCACTCGACACCTGCTCCACCAGGCGGATCAGATCCGTGAGATAGTAGCGCAGACAGCCGCGCACCTTGACCCACTTCTTGTGCTTGTGCAGTGGCAGGCTACTGTTGGGCTTAACGCCCAGCACTCGGATGATTGCAGGCTGCAGATGAAGCACGCACAGCTGGATAACTCCATTGAAGGCGGCGGCGCCCACGACTTTGAAAGCGGCAGCGTTGGGCTGGTTCTCTCCACCATCGGCCCCGTCTGCCGATATACTGGCCAGGGCTGAGTTGAATGCCTGGATGACCTTGCGTACAATGTCGATGGAGACGTTGGCTTGCCCCAACTGCTGTTCCCACTGGCGCAACAGGTTGAGGGTGACCTTTTGGGTGCCACCTGCAGCGACCTCCTCCTCCTCCCCGTCCTCGAAGTCGCTCTCATCACTGGCCACAGCCAAATCGTCGCTGGGCTTGTGGTACTTCTCCTCGTTATCCTCGTCATCATCGCTCCCTTCAGCAGGCGCCGACTTGCTCTTCTCTTCCTCCTCCTCTTCGTCCTCGTCCTCGCTGTCGGACAGATTAAAGTCCAGCAACTTTTTGTCGTTCTTCTTGAGGAAATCATAGAACTCCGGATCAATGTCCTTCAGTCCCTCCAGGTCCTCCTTGTGGCTTTTCTTTGCTCCTTTCTTCGCCGGTTTGCCATTCTTAACAGGTGCTGTTACTTTCTGCTTGGATTTCTTGGCTATCACCTTTGATTCCGGATCTTTCCCGGCCTTCTTCGCCACCGCCTTCTTAATGGCATCCTTTGCCGGCTTCTTTTTGCTGATTCCCAGCTTGGGCTTGCCCAGAGTTTTTACTTTTTTTAACTTCATTTTTGAACACGAGCGAAACTCAAAACAAAAACGCACGTGTGCGACAATGTGCCCGGGCCGATTACTTAAAAAAGTGTCAACACAAGCGGATTTTCGACTCCGTGTCAGCTGGTCACACCGAAGTAGATCACGGAATAGGGGATGCCAGACATTGCGAGGAAATTAGCACTTTTCTATTATTTTTCGCACCTGCTGTGTACAGCGCTAGCGGGAAAATTCGATATTCCGTGGAATAACGCAGGGAAACCCTTAAGAAGCGCTCGAGAAATTCTTATTAACGCTCATAGACCCTTAAAAATGGCGTTGCCAGACTTTAAAAAATAAATAGACAAGGTGTCATCCCTGCGCAAGCTGGCAGCCTCCGTTGCTTGTTGTTGTTCTTGCGACTCACAGGCAAAATTTTTATTTGTTGCAATTGCCATTTTCACTTGCAGTTCGTATCGCGGGGCCAAGGGGCGGTGGAAAATGGCACGCAAGGACCACAACCGCCACATGTACAACGCCATACCCGGCGGCATGGAGTCGGACGAGGAGGAGCTTGAGGAGCTGATGCAGCGGCTAAAGATCAAGCGCTTGGCGGATATCACAACAGGTGCCGGGATCAATGGTCGTAACTTCGACGCAACCCTGGACTCCGAGGCGGAGGAGTTCTTCAAGGTGTTCCGCGAAAAGTGGAACATGTACAGCAAGAACAAGTCGCCGCACTTGCGCCAGGAGTTCGGCAAGGCGCTGATGAGCCACCAGGAGCCGACATTGCTGTTGGCTCTAAAGATATTCGCCAACTGCCCCGACAGCAGCAACGTGAAGCCCAAGAGCTTGTCGCACTTTGTGCTGGACACGGTGTGCAAGCTGTACGAGGAGTTCCCGGAGCACCTCGGGGAGGAGGGCTGTGATCCGAACACCAGCATGATTGCTTTTAACTTTGTGAAAATGTCGGGCCTGCTGAGCCTCAACAACGCTGTGATTCATGCCTACAGCCTGCGCCACATCCGGGAGCTGTTGCTGCCCAAGCTGCGCGAGCTGCTGGAAGCGGGCCAAGTCAAGGAGGTCACCCAGTGGAGCATCAGCCTGCAGCTGACGCACGAATTCGACATGATGGAGCTGGCCTTTCCGCTGATCGCGATCGAGAAGCTGCCGCTGGCCGAGGAGTACCTGGACCATGCCACCGCGCAGCGTCTGCCGTTCGTTAAATTTCTCGACTCGCTGCTCCACAAGGAGAAGCCGGTGATCCAGCTCTGCGAGCATCTGCTGGGGTGTGTAAAGATCTCTCTATCTCTACTTGTCTGTCTTCTTTGTAGTTAAACTAAATTTCCTTTCCAGACGCTACCAGAATCTGAAGATCTCGCACAATGTGCTCAGTTATCGGCCCATTTCCAAGATTGTGGCGCGGCTGGCCAAGAAGTATGGCTTCGACGACGCCGTGACGCCCAACTACAAGTACACCAAGACGTGCAGTTATCTACACTACCTGTACCGCGAGTACGAGAAGACTCGCATCAATCTGGCCAGTTTCCGGGAGTTGGTCAGCGTTCACGCCTATGACTATGCCCTGCGCAAGGACTTTGTCAACTACTTGGCCGCGGCACAGGCTCATTCGGAAGCCATCTACTGGTATAAGGAGTTTAATCTAAACCCGAACGATTGTCCGCAGGAGATTAGGTCGCAAGTGTCGCGAAATGGCTCTACGGAGTTGGCAAATCTGGAATCTGATGGCAGCGAAGCCAGCTGCGGGGCGCCAGTGGCTGTGATATGTACCTGACTATGGACCTGCCGGACGAGTGCCTGATAATTGTGGACACGGCGGCGCAGTTCGATCGCATGCTGTACCACCTGCAGAAGGAGCACACCATTTACCTGGACTCTGAGTGGATGCAGAACGTGTGCGGGGACAGCCAGCTGTGCGTGCTGCAGATAGCCACTGGACACAATGTCTACCTGATCGACTGCTTGGCCCGGGAAAACCTCCGTTCAGAGCACTGGCGCGCACTGGGCGCCAACATCTTCAACAACGTTAACATCCTGAAGGTGGGCTTCTCCATGGTCAGTGATCTCAGCGTTCTGCAGCGCTCCCTGCCACTGCAGCTGCGCCTGCAAATGCCACACCATTACCTGGACCTGCGCAATCTCTGGCTGGAGCTGAAGAAGCAACGCTTTGGCGTGGAGCTGCCCTACGGCAATGTGAACAGGGCTGGCGATGCCCTCACCGATCTCTCACTTGATGTGCCTTGGCAAGAAGCTGAACAAGTCGAACCAGTGCTCCAACTGGGCCAATCGACCGCTGCGTCGCGAGCAGATTCTTTATGCAGGTGAGTTCGTTTTTATGACTATCCCATGCAGCTTCTAAAGTGTTCTCCTTTCCAGCCATCGATGCTCGCTGCCTGCTACTGATCTACAACACGCTCCTGGCTCGTGTTTCCTTCATCAACGTGGCCATTGAGAAGAGCATCGCGAGCAACAACTTTCTGAGGCGCGGCGCCAATGTTAAGTGATGCAGGAGCTGCCCCCGGATATATTCGTGCACTGTAGCATGGATCCAGATTCTCACTGAGCGGATGATTCGACGACAAAGGCAGCGTTCGCCCGTTCGCCCAACCTAATCTTAGTGCAAACATTAAATTTGAAAAAGAGTATTTAGCGTACAATTAGCGACTAGCTAGCTATCGAGGCAGCTTAATCGGAGGCACTTTGTACAAAGAAATGTTACAAATCAAAAGCAACCGACGATGGATTACTGATGAGAAATTATGAATTTTATCCTTATTTACTTTATTTTTTATGATTTCTTTTTTTTCCTCACTGTACATATTATATACACTTGCATTATTCCAATTATTCACTGAGTACGCACGTATTATTTTCGTATTTTCTGTTATGTGGTCGTGCAACGAACCCTTCCTTATTTACTCACACGCATAATCAAAACTGAATAAAAAAGCAATGAATAAGATTGAAGAAATTGTGAGACTTCGGTTTAAAAATACTTTGAATAAATTCGGTAGCCGATTAAAAGTTTTGTAGAACTAACAAATAAAAACATGTGGAGTGTGCTCATTTCAGAGGGTGGGCGTACCCACTGTTCCAGTCCCGCTCGAAGACGTCGCGCAGGTCGCTCCTCAGCGTCTTGGTGTGCTCCGTCTCGTGGGTTTCGCTTAGCACCAGGCCAATGCCGGCGGTGTCCGTGAAGTAGTCGCCACTCCAATTGGAGGTGCCGATGTAGGCCACTCGGTCGGTGACCATGTACTTGTTGTGGTTGACCCGGCCGAAGGGGATCTTTGCCTGGCTTTCGTCCTCGGGTACAATGAAGCGACGCTGCATCAGAAATTGAAACAAATAGACTTAAAATTATTATCATAATAATGACTAAAATGTGAGATCAATTGGGAAAAATATTTATTAAAATAATGTTAAGGAATTTTTTATAAGATTATAGTTAATTCACTTATTTTTCCTCTCTCTCTCTCTCGCTTTGTAAAACCAATCAAGAGGAACTCTTTATCTGAACTTAAAGAATTACTTTTAACCACGATTTTAACACTTTCAACTCACGATTTGTATATCGATTTTGTCCTCTTTGGAGGCCAGATCCTGCAGGGACCTGAGGTACTTGTCCTCGCTGGGATTGGAGTGCTTCCACCAGGAGATCAGCAGCTTCACCGCCACGCCACGCTCCACAGCCGCCCGTCGCAAGGCATCGTCAATGAAGGGCCAGTAGTGGTGGCGCTGATCATAGATGGTCAACGGAAAATAGTCCATCACAGCGATGTTCACGTAGGTAATGGCCGAATCAATAGTACTGAGAATGGCGTCCAGGTCGTTGGTTCGACCCCTGGCCGAAAGTGGAGGCGGTGAGCTGGAGAGGAAGCCCTCCATGCTGGTGTTCTTGTTCACATTTATCTGCATGGGATTCTTTCGGTTATATTCCGTGCTAAGGCGATAACTCCAATCTGGAATCCGCGAGTCCTTGCTGTTGCCCAGGATCCAGTAGGCCTCGAAGATCTTGGCCACGTCGGTAGCAAGCGCCCGACAATTCGTGGCGAGCACACCCATCTCCTTGACCTGGGTGAGAGCTCGCCAGTCCATGTTGGCGCTGCCGAGATAGAAGTGCTGGCCGTCCACGATCCACAGCTTCGTGTGCAGTACTCCGCCGCCGAAGAACTTGGGGAACGACACGCTCACCACCTCGGCAGCTCCGTTGCTGGCCAGCATATTGGTGTTTAGATTGGGCGACACACTGGAGGGCTCGCTCTGGGCAATGCGGATCTTGATTCTCGGCGTCCGGCTGCCGCCATTTCCGTTGGCCAACAGCCTGGCGAACACGTCCTCGCCCGGCTGTGTGCTGCTGTCGTTCACTCCGGGCGTGTCCTCTTCCTTGAGGGTCCAATAGAAGGAGCCAATGTCCAGGGTGGACTTGGCACTGTCCAGCAACTGGAGCCAGGCCTCGTAGGTGCCCAGGAACTGCGGGCTGCCGGCAGGATATGTCAGGTTCTGGGGTATCGTCTCTACCAGCTGGATGTTGCAGTCATACTTTTGCTGCAGACCATGACCTCTGCCCCCGCGATACTGCTGGAAGCGTGGCCGCGGCTGGAAGTATGAGGAGCCGAGGAAGAGGAGCATGAAAACGGACACCGTCAGCATCTGGGCAGCCGCCGGATTCTCCGGCACCGGCCTCGGTCGCTCCGGTTGTGCATCCTGGGCGCCCTGAGCGGGGCTAGGGCCACTTTCCACATCGGACTCCTGGTTCTCGAGCGTCTTGTAATCGTTGGCCATGGCGAAATTAGCCAAGATCGGTGATTAGTGGCGACAAAGGCTTATCTTTATCGATATTGGCAGGTGACAGTCGGCGTCGGTGGTTCTCTCTTGAATTAGCGGCTAAAGAAGAATGATAAAGAACCAACGATCGGCTGCTCCGTTCCCGAAAGTCCGGAGAGAGTGTTTCATTTCAATTGTTCCTCTCTGAATGTTCCCCATGGGGCGTAGTCCCAGGGGGTCGTTGACTGCCAAGTGCCCCCCATTGCCATGTATATTTAACCGATTTCCCTCATACATATCTTGTTCGATAAAGGAATGGTTATCAAATATTTAAGCCTTTATAGTCGTGCAAATTTCCATTTGTTTCTCCTACAAATCTCACAAAGACCCCTTAGAAAAAGCTTCTCACGGCGCCCCTGGCTGCCAAAGTTGCAGCAAAACAAAGTCAGCTGTTTTCTGTCAAAGCTTGTTGTTGCACTCCAAAAAATGCTGAGAAATACGCTTATTGCCAGCGCGTAAAATTAAACAAATAAACTGTATAAATATGTATTAAATTACGTCTTACATTCCAGAAGGCTGAGGCAACGGTTGGCAGGTGCTCTGGCGACAAGATCCGCGCGGAACAGCAGCACAACGACGTCACTCGATGCCGGCACCCAGAAGGAAGTGCGGCATCATGAGAACCAGGCCTCCGAGTGGTGGAAACAGGACGGGACGATGGGGGCACTGCATGCCCTGAACGAGATTCGGTAGGTGGATCCAAATCCTAGTTGTTCAGAATTTGGCCAGCATGTTATATCCTCTGCAGAGTTCCCTTCATCAGAGATGGCATCGTTTCGCGCGGCACAGTGGAACCTAGTTACGTAAATACCACAAAGGTGCTTAAGGGACAGCGGATATTGGAGGTCGGATGCGGTGGCGGCCTGCTCACGGAGCAACTGGGGCGTCTGGGTGCTCAGGTCACGGGCATCGATCTTGGCGAGAAGCTCATCGAGGCGGCCCGCGATCACCTGAATAGCTCCAGTCCGGAACTGGCCAGCAATGTTCTGTACAAAATGGAACCGGTGGACCAGCATGCCAAGGCTAATTGCGAGTGCTACGATGCTGTGATTGTATCCGAGGTGCTGGAGCATGTCGACGATAAGGTGGCCCTGCTGGAGGCCAGTGTGCGCACCTTAAAGCCTGGCGGATCTATTTTTATCACCACCCTGAACAAGACCATCCCCAGTTGGTTCGGCGGCGTTATCTTGAGCGAATATGTTTGAATCTTGTGCCCAGGGGAACGCATCACTGGGAAAAGATGATTTCGCCACTAGATGTGCAGCGTATCTTGGATACAAGTAGGTCCTTCCGTTGAAAGAGTCTCGTTTACTAGTAAACCCCTTCAACGCTTTTTCCAGTGAACTGTCAAACGGTGCTGGTGAACGGCAGCACCTACGACTTCTGGAGCAACACCTGGCGCTGGATCAACAATACCCAGATGTGCTATGCCCTGCAGGCGGTGAAGAGTAACAATGCCTAAGTGAGAGGATCCAATTAAAGGCGTATATTTTAGTTAACTAGTGCTAGGTCAGTGTTTGTAACAACTAAAGGTTAAACAACTAATCGTCATCCTCGCGGGGCTTCTTGAACTGCTGTTTCGTCTTGGGATGATGGCCGGCACTACTGGCCTGCTGCTCTTCGCCGTGCTGCTTTCGCTTGAAGTTCTTCTTGGAGCTGAACTTCTTGGCCATGCTGCCGGTGACGGTGGGCGCCTTGTTGGCATAGTAGGCCTTGGCCATATCCTTGTCGGAGACCTCCTTGGCTGCTCAGGTTTCAAGTGGGCCCGCTTTTCCGCCAGCTCCTGCTCCATCAGCAGTTCGATTTCCGGATTCATACCCCGGAAGCTGAGGCGTCCATCAACAAGGCCCGCACATATGGCGTAGCTGGACTCCACGATGAAGTTGGAGCTGGAGTTGATCATCTTCTCGTTGATCTCGTTGGAGTACAGTGCTCGACTCTGCTCGTCGTCCGCCTCCTTTTCCACCTTTACCTTGGTGCGCTGCATGAACTTCATGTCCAGGACACCGCGCGACAGCCGCGGCTTGATTTTCGATGGCATTTTGCTAATGTGTTGAATGTAAGCAATATAAATATAGTTATATTGGACACAAAATATGACGTGCAACTCCAGGCACGTTTATTTTTAATTTTTTTTTTTCCAAAAGCGAATGTGCGAACAAAACAAAGCAGATAAAATGTGGCAGTGTTGGGAAGCGCCATTGTGCTTACCAATACAACGTGGCGCGCCCTCGTGGTTTTTCGATATTTAAAATAATTATTTAAATTATTCTGGGAACTAAGCGGGCTCAGTAGGCAATTTTCTTATTTTGGCACTTATTGGAAAATATAAAATATCAAAAATATGCGTAAATTAAAGAGTACCTCCCACCACCGATCATCGCGCCAGTCTCACCTTCATAACCCAAGCAAAAAACCTGTAATAAATCCAGGTGAAATTTTCCGGAACAAGGGAAATTTGGTAACCATGATACGGTTTTATGCCGGCCACGAGTGTCTTTGGAATTGCCAGCACGAGGATTACTTTAACGAGAAAAAGCGGAGGGTCCTTTGGAGCTGGATAACTCGCCAGTTTGGCGGCAATGTGTCTCGATCTCAGGTTGAATACGTGATGAAGATTTTGCACGCGAAAGCTTTGCGGGAATTCAAGCGGATGGACAGATGCCGACAGAAGGGTGTGCAGTTCAGCAGACCGACCTTTGATCTCCTGGAGGAATTCCACTTTCTGCTGCAGGATGTAGAGGTTAAAGCTTAGCCTTAGTAAGATTCAATATTTGAATTCAATTTTTTTAGGAGGCAACCCCGATATCAGAGGAATCTACACCCAATGAAACTCTAGAAAAACTACAAAGTCCTGAGAACTTCTTCGGAACGGCTGAAGACTCAGATCGATCGGAAAACTATGATTTAAATGAGTTTTGCAGAGAGTTAAAGAAATAGCTGGCCCACCTGCCCCGACAGACTTGTATGGAGATCCAAAGGAAAATCTCTTTCATCTTGACAAGTTCAAAAATTAGTTTGTCAAAATTAATATTGTGAAATTATGTCGTCCACACAACAATAATGTCCAACTCTAGCTTAATGGGTACCATCAAGAAAAGATACCAGAGCCTGGTCAGCATTTTCTCAAAATCCGATTCCGATTCGAAGAATATTCCTCAAAGAATAAATGCATTTAATATGAAACGCAATCGGAGAAATCAGTTCGCCACTCTGTTGGCCCAAAGGAAGTGGTTACGCAGTTGGTTAATCTATATCGCCAAAATGATTGCCTCTGGAATCCGAATTGTCCGGATTACAAGAGCGCCGAGTGTCAGGAAAGGGTGTGGCGGGAAATAGCAAGTGCGATAGATGTCAATATGCCGGTCGTCCAGGTGAAACGAAAGGTGCTTGTGTTGCGAAGCCAATGGGAAGCTTTCAAGGACTTGCCCATCTTTAAACCATTGGATTATCCTGACTTAAGTTTCCTAAATGAAGAATTGAAAACGGTTCCTGTTGCGGAGCGAGTAAATTCTGGGAGTGAGCAAACTCAACTGCAGTTCTTGGAAAAATCGCAAGAAACAGAAGCTAGTATCCCATCAGAGTCAAAAATAATCAATAAATCGCATCACATATCTAATCTTTGTGAGGTTGTAATTGCACTAAACCTCCTTAATTTATATTTAAATTTAAGTTTGCCATTTAGGTAATTCGAATGGAGTTGGAGCCAATCAGCGATAAATTGTTTTTCGAGGCCAAGTGGAGGATCCTGGTCGTGCTTCCACGATACACAACGGAAACAGCTGCAGGAGGACGCCAAAGACCAACTAAATGAGCTAAATTCCACAAGTCTATAAGCAGAAATTAGTAATAAAGGAAAGTAAAAAATTGCAATTGCGTTGTTCAAAATCCATAATCAGTGTTGCAAGGTGCGCGCACATATCGATTACCCGATAAAGTATTGCTAAGTGGCGGCGTCGCTTTAGCACACTACTCAGGGGTAGAATAGAGGGAGAATGAAAAAAGTGACATAAATGGCGGAAACCTTCAGCGCCAACATTCGTATTTAATTTGGACTAATTTCGCACTATTTCGCGTTGCTTGAGTATTGAATGCTAAGTGCAACCACACAACGAGTTACCAGAACGGAAAAAGTGTCTTCGAAGCGACCGCAGACCATGTACAAGCGCAAATCGACGACTATTGTTAAAAGAGACAGCACCTCCGCAGCGGCGGGCTCCTCCACCATGATGATGGGCGGCGGTGCCAGCAACGTGGACCTGGACGAGGCCAAGACGCCCACCAAAGTGTACGAACCCATCGGCATGGACACATCCCAGGATATGCTCACGCCGCTCAAGTCCCCGCACTCGCAGCCTGGACAGCAGCGTTCCGTGGGCTCGCTGGTCTTGCTCACACAGAAATTCGTGGATCTCATGAAGGCGAACGGCGGCACCATCGATCTGAAAGCGGTAAGATGACACTGGACCATGTAAATACCATGCTGAGCCACGCTTTACTCTCCTCTTTTGCAGGCCACCAAAATCCTGGATGTGCAGAAGCGGCGTATATACGATATCACCAATGTGCTGGAGGGCATTGGCCTAATTGATAAAGGCAGACACTGCTCCCTAGTGCGCTGGCGGTAGGTGTTCTTTGCTCATTTCCATTTCAAAGCGCGAACTCGAAAATGGTGGAAAATCAAGTGGAAGCAAGCGCTATCAGCCTTGGAAATATGTACAGCTTCACTTTTTTATAGAGGACTTTCAGGGGAAATTATTTGTAACTTAAACCAAATGTACAGATAGTGGTTCCTCTTATCTAAGCCTTCATATTTCGTAAATGAAAGCAAAAGCATTTTCTTGGGGTGTAAAAATAACTTGTAAAGTTCGTAGTTCAAAGGGCAAACTTAATCTTCGCATACATATAAACTATCAAACTAATTGAATACTATTCTCGTTTAGCGGTGGGGGCTTCAACAACGCCAAGGACCAAGAGGACTACGAGGAGGCGCGTGACCGGACCAGTCACTTGAAAATGCAAGAGGATGAGTTGGACAAACAGTTGGAGTACGCACAACGCAATCTACGCTACGTTATGCAGGATCCAGCGAATCGCTCCTATGCGTATGTGACCCGCGACGATCTGCTGGACCTCTATGGAGACGATTCCGTATTCACCATACCGAACTATGACGAGGAAGTGGAGATACAGCGGAACCAGGTGGGTGTTAACCGATATATGCAAGATAAGCTAATTCGCTGAATGTTTAATACGGTTTGCTTATGTAAATTAAGCTAAGGCGATGTAAGAATGATGTACGAATTCAGCATGCGGGCCCAGACTTTAACTTTAAACACCTGCTTTTGTTTGCAGAATGAACTGAGCGTTTCGCTCGATAATGGCAGCACCATCGACATTCGTTTGGTGACGAACCAGGGCAAGAGCACAGCAAGTCCGCACGACGCGGACGGGTTCTTCGACTACCGACGCCTGGACACGCCTTCGCCCTCGATGACGTCGCGCTCCAGCGAAGATGGCAAAGGTACGGGGGCCACGTGGAACGTGATCACTGACGAGCACACGTACTCGTGCAATCCCTATCTAAGGGACGAGATGAAACTGTTCGAAAACGAGCTGACGGCCAAGATAATCTTTCAGAACTACATGACCGGTCACTCGCTGCGTCGATTCTATCCCGATGACCCAAATCTAGGTAAGTTTCTGCAGTACTTTTCCCTTAAGTCTTATTGCTAAGCCATTTTCCATTCGTTGGTTTTGCAGAAAACCCGCCGCTAGTGCAGCTGAATCCACCCCAAGAAGACTTCAACTTTGTGCTGAAAAGCGACGAAGGCATCTGCGAGCTGTTCGACGTACAATGCTCCTAACTGCGCGGAGCGGGTGACTTACACATAATAACGACTGTAAAACTACACTGCAAATGGCCGCGTGCATTGTGCAAATATTTATGATTAGTACAATTTGACCTTTGATTTTCTATATACCGTGTAGATCTTTTAATTAGTTTAATTCCAACTGTAATTTCGGCAGACTAAATCCAATAAATTCATTACAGTGCACCCATCGTAGCGGGTGTATTTGCCTATAAATAAAACTTTTATAACATGAATACATTGTTTCGAGCTATTATTTAAAACAATAACAATAATCGATAAACGACGAAAATAAAATTTCCCCATATTATATACTAACGTTTAAGCATCAGTGTGATCACGGAAATAGTATATCTCGTTTTTAGTATTATTCCTTGGATACCACTTTATGGCGCTAACCAACACTGCTAAAATAACTGTGCATGGTCACGCTGAAAGTACCGCAAACTTTTGCAAACGTCGCGTGAATGAGAATTAATTTTACGAGGAAACTTCGGAATGCGGGAACGGGATAGGAGAGGAGGTTGGCAACAGCTTTTAACCCTTATGGGAATCGGTTCGATCCCGGAGGAGGAATGGCAGGATATTTGTATGAGTTATCAGCTCAGCTGGGACAGGATACACTACATCAATCTCGGCAAAGTAAGTGTGGCGGCTACCCTACTTGACGGGCTATAACTTGAATAACTATCTTTTTTCGTGAACAGAGGGTAAGAGTAGGTGCTGTCGCTGGTAAATGTCCTAGTCCCGTCATGAAGCATCGCAATTCAACAGCGCCAGGAAGAGCTGTGGCTTCCAGCCATGTTAAGCGCCGCAAAGCTTCGGCGTCCCCATCAGCTCCTGTGCCCTGTCCAATCAAACGGCGCAATTCCTTGGCGCCGCCATCAACTCCCAACCGGCCGCCATTTTCCAAGGGTCAGGCCTGGGACTCGTCATTAGGCACCCCTAAGCGTAGAAACTCAGTGGCTGCTCAGGGTTTCAATACCCCAAATCATACCGAACCGTTGGATAATCTGCTAAAGCCAAGTCCCGTATTTGATGTTATCGATTGTGAGGAGTTCATGGCCATCACTCCCATTAGTCCAATCAGTCCCCCAATCAAGCGCCGATACTCGGTGGCGTTGGATCAAAAGATGAATCGTAAGCAATCGGGCTCTTCCTTGGCTCCCAGTGCCCCCAGTGCTCCCAAGCGTCGCGACTCCTCAGTTTCAGCTTCAGCAAGAGTAAAATCTAAAAGCTCCAAGCCCCTGGAGAAGCCCATAAGCATCGTAAAGCATGTGACTGGATCGGGCGACGAGCTGGACGACGACCAGATGCTAGTGATTTGGAAAAAGTATAATGAGCAGAAAAGAGCGAAATTAAAAGCGAAATCCTTGGGGAGTCTCAAGAAGGGGCGTCCGGCACAGAAGCTTTCCGGAGACATTAAGGTTGAACCGCCAGTAAAGCGCAAAAGGGGGCGTCCCTCGCGCGAGGAGGTAGCTCGACGACTGGAGGAGGAGCAAGCGCTTAAGTTGATGAATGAAACTTCGAATCAGTTCTTGCTGCCGAAGAAACAATCAAATTCTGTTTGGACGAAGCAAGAGGAAGACAATGATCTGGACCAGAAGCCTGACCAGAAGGTAGAAGCACCACCGGACCAAGCCCAAGAACCTCCCAGGGCACATCAGAAGCCCCCAAAGCAGCGGGAACAGCAGAAACCAACCTCAGGGCCCACTATCAAGTCCATCAAGTCGTCTTCCAAAGCACTGAAGCAGCAGCAGCCAGCAGCCAGGTCCAGATGTCGGTCAACATCTCCAGTCAGCGATCAGGGAGGAGCGGACAAGCTTTCAAATGTCGCTGTACAAGCCGCAGTAAGCAGTATATTGTGCATTAAACCTAACGACCCCTTTTGTTTCTCACAGATATTAGGCGAGAATGCGATCCTACCGGCCCACATGCCAACGATGGCGATAGATTTGAAATGTCGTTCCAAAGATAATGAAAGGGAGGAGGAGGAGGAGGAGGACGAGGATGACGATGATGTGGTGCGACCAAAGCCAAAGCCGACTGCGTATGAGATCAACAGAAGACACTGCCGTTCGATGTACAGCAAAATTCTCGGAACTCTCTCAAGCGATGAGGATGAAGAGCTCATCCTCAGTCATAAGGACTTTATGTTCAACGACGTGGAGGCAGACGGCATTCTAGTCGACGATGCAATGGAGCTGACAAGCCCAGTGGGCGGCGGAGAGGGCGACAAGGATGATCTCGACATCGACCTCGACCTGGACTTTCATGTGAGGGATGAGAACGTGGCCAACCAGATCGCGCTGATTGACAGGCAGGAAGAGATGTCCATCAACCGATGTCTCGAAGCATTTGACACCCACACCCAGTCGAACAGCGAGATCGATCAGTGCCTGGAGAATTTCGGCCACAAGTCGCCCAGCGAGATCGATCCACCCAGCGAGCTGACCCATACTTCAGAGTTCTTCGAAGAGCTATCGAGTCGACCGCCAGTGAATGTGACCGACGATAAGGATAGGCTAACGTGGCCGTTCATGGACGAGGATGAGGTTCTAGACTACGAAGCGGACTTCGATGTGCTCACGCTGGCTGCCTCTTCGGATGAACTGGATGAAGAGGCTCCGAGTAAGGCGAGAAGTAAACCGAAACCAAGTGAAGAGTCGGAACCTCGCAGCCAGACTAATTTGCCAAATGCCCGAATAGAGCCGCCCCAACCCGAACTGCCGCCAAGGCCAGTGGATAAACCGTCAGTCCCCAATCCGGGCAGCTTGAGAACATTCCGAATACCCAAATTGCAGCCAGAGGTGCTGAAGGCACAGCCTACCGTCATGCATTCGCTGTACGAACAGGAGGATCAGGAGCAGAATAAGAAAACTAAAAAGAAGCGTTCGCCTAAGACTGTGCCAACACCAACACACCCACAACCGGCGGTGTCCGACGACGTTCGTAAAATGCGGGAAGAGGCAAGGGCTGCCAGGCGCATCAAGGAAACAAATCCAAAGTTTGGACCCTGCTATCGGTCTGTCTCCGAAGGCCTGACTCCGAACTATGGCCCCGAAGACTTGGCTCCGATGTTTGGCCCCGATGACTTGGCTCCCCCCCAAGCGGTGCCCGACCCCCCAAGCCACAGGCATAGTCTCCCCGGATGCCCACCATATCAGCCTTCTCGCGAGGCGGCGCAATATGCACCCGAAAACTTTGTTTCGATGTCTGGCCCCCCAAGCAACAGGCATAGCCTCCCAGAAATGCCATCCTCTCGGCCTTCTCGCGAAGCGTCGCAATATGTCCCCGAAAACTTGGCTACCAGCAACAGGAATAATCGCCCCGCCGCAGAGCCATCCTCTCGGCCTGGCTCGCGAGACGTCGCAATACGTACCCGAAAACTTGGCTACCAGCAGCTGGAATAATCGCCCCGCCAATGGGTCGGCTCCCATGAGCACTGCCAGCTATCGAAGCATTCCCGTCAAACACTGGATGATGGAGGTGTTTGGAGCCAAGTGCCTGCAGTTTTTGGACAACAAGTGCCTATCGCCGGACTGCGATCACTCGATGAGCGCCGAGGGCGAGGTCGAGAGCCGTCTATTCAGCATGACGAAGGAAGCCCTGGATCATACCTATCGGCAGGCGTTGCGCAGCTTCTCAATTTTCGGACGATACTTCAAATCATTTGCGGACATATTTGAGCGCCGCAATCTCGGCCAGCATCTGTTGCAAATGCTGGCCAACTGCCGCTTGTACCGAGCCACGGCAGCACCCTTTGTGGGTCACATTTTTGCAGCCCTACAGCGCTGCGGGATGGAGCGCGAGGCCGTGCGCTGTATCATGACGGACCTGTGGTTTCCCGACAAGGCACACAAGTTCCGTGATCTGACGCTGCTGATATTGGAGATCTTGGGGCAGCCAACTGGCAGGATTACATCGTCCAGCTAATGGACCTACACAGCACCTATAGATTCTTGCTGCCCGACGAATTCCTTGTCCGCATTCTTAAGTGGGCAGAGGCGACGAAGAATGAAGCTCTCCAGAAAAACGCCATGATGATGGTGACCGTTGACTTGCAGAAATATGCCCGATCCTCGAAACTCTTGGCCCTCATCGCAGGAATTTCGCAGGCGCCATCGTCGAACAACCACAACTCAACCGCAAATCCGAATTTCATCCTAGAACACGGTCGACAGCCTGGTGCAGGACCTGGTCCATCCCCTGTGCAGAGGTCTGCGGCATGTGGACAGCCGCAGCAGCAGTATCCAGGAACGAGTTGGAACCCCAATACAAATCCTAATTATGTCCCGCAGCTCGAGCGACAGCCGGGAGCAGTTCCTGCTTCTGGACAGCAGCAGACATATTCGGCATCACCCTGGATCCATTCTCCCAATCCGAGTCTCGTCTCTCAACCCGATCGACTGCCTGGAGCAGGTCCTGGTCCATCGTTTATTCAGCCGCAACAGTATCCAGCACAGATGTGGAACCACAATCCAAGTCCAAGTCAACAGCACCTTCCTGGAGCAGGTCCAGCTGCGAGACAGCAGCAGAGTCCAGCCCCAACCTGGAACCGCAATCTTAATCCAAATCTTGTGCCTCAGCCCGATCGACTGCCTGGAGCAAGTCCCGCGGCAGGACAACAGCAGCAGAATCCAGCATCATACTGGAACCACAGTCAAAATCTAGCTTCACAGCACGATCAGTTGCTTGGAGCACTTACTGGTCCATCCCTCATTCAGAGGTGTCCGGCACCCGGACAGCAGCCGCAGCAGCAGTATCCAGAAGCGAACTGGAGAAACCAAGCGAACAATTTCAACAGAGCCGACGATAATCAGTATCGTCATTACCCCCAGGGCTTTCAATAACAGATTTCACCTCACTTGAATGTAATTATTTTCCGACTGATCTTGTCCTCTATATGTGACCCTGGAGAGAAGACTCTCTGCATCGAATTTGACTATTTTGATAAGATCATATTACAGTTACCTCTTGATCCTGCACATCACTTATGTTGAGATTTATTATGACCTATACAATATTAAATAAATTGATAGTTATTTGCTACTTATGGGTATTTTCATATAATACACTCTGCGTGTTACGCTAAGAAACGTCGATAAATCTTGCATACGGACTTTGTTTTCTTCGTTTTGATTTCATATTGATTTATTGTTACAAGCCTTGTACCCTATGGGTACCGGGTATAATTAACAATATTTGAGGTCTTTCTGAGAGCATATTATGGCCAAAAATTGAGTGATAGCCAAGAGGCGTACATTTTTGGATTCGTCACTAAAATATCAATTGTGTTAAAGTAAAAGATTAAAAAAATTGAGAAAAAAAATTTTGGTCGATTTTTCAAAATTTAGAAAGGGGTTACATCATCTAAATTCCCAAATATTGACAATTTTTTTTTTTTTTTTAATTTCAAAAGTCAGTTCGCAGATTAATTACTCAAATAAAAACTAACATGGAACAACTTTCCGAATTGAAATTGAAGCATTTTTGGCTTAGTTATGGCTATTTTTAGCTTTGATTTATTAACAAAAATTGGAATCACTGCCGGCTGTAAATGGCCAGTTTCTGGAGAGGACCAAGCCCTACCGGCTGTAAAAGTCCACTTTCTGGGGAGGATCAGTCCATACCGGCTTTACATGGTCAGTTTCTGGAGAGAATCAGGTCCTACTGGCTGTAAAGTCCATTTCCTGGGAGGATCAGACCCTACCGGCTGTACATGGTCAGTTTCTGGAGAGGATCAGGCCATACCGGCTGTAAATGGTAAGTTTCTGGTGAGGATCAGGCTCTGCCGGCTGTAAATGGCCAATTTCTGGTGAGGATCAGGGTCTGCCTGCTATAAAGGGAAAGTTTCTGGAGAGGATCAGGCTTTGCCGGCTGTAAATGGCCAGTTTCTGGAGAGGATCAAGCAATACCGGCTGTAAAAGTCCACTTTCTGGGAGGATCAGTCCATACCGGCTTTACATGGTCAGTTTTGGAGAGGATCAGGCCCTACCGGCTGTAAAGTCCACTTTCTGGGAGGATCAGTCCACACCGGCTGTAAATGACCAGTTTCTGGGAGGATCACTCCCTACCGGCTGTAAATGACCACTTTCTGGAGAGGATTAGTCTCTACCGGCTGTAAATGGTCAGTTTCTGGAGAGGATCAGGCTCTGCCGGCTGTAAATGGCCAATTTCTGGTGAGGATCAGGGTCTGCCGGCTGTAAATGGCCAGTTTCTGGAGAGGACCAAGCCCTACCGGCTGTAAAAGTCCACTTTCTGGGAGGATCAGTCCATACCGGCTTTACATGGTCAGTTTTGGAGAGGATCAGGCCCTACCGGCTGTAAAAGTCCACTTTCTGGGAGGATCAGTCCACACCGGCTGTAAATGACCAGTTTCTGGGAGGATCACTCCTACCGGCTGTAAATGACCAGTTTCTGGAGAGGATTAGTCTCTACCGGCTGTAAATGGTCAGTTTCTGGAGAGGATCAGGCTCTGCCGGCTGTAAATGGCCAATTTCTGGTGAGGATCAGGGTTGCCGGCTGTAAATGGCCAGTTTCTGGAGAGGACCAAGCCCTACCGGCTGTAAAAGTCCACTTTCTGGGGAGGATCAGTCCATACCGGCTTTACATGGTCAGTTTCTGGAGAGGATCAGGCCATACCGGCTGTAAATGGTAAGTTTCTGGTGAGGATCAGGCTCTGCCGGCTGTAAATGGCCAATTTCTGGTGAGGATCAGGGTCTGCCTGCTATAAAGGGCAAGTTTTGGAGAGGATCAGGCTTGCCGGCTGTAAATGGCCAGTTTCTGGAGAGGACCAAGACCTACCGGCTGTAAAGTCCACTTTCTGGGAGGATCAGTCCTGCTGGCTTTACATGGTCAGTTTTGGAGAGGATCAGGCCCTACCGGCTGTAAAAGTCCACTTTCTGGGAGGATCAGACCCTACCGGCTGTACATGGTCAGGATCAGGCCATACCGGCTGTAAATGGTCAGTTTCTGGAGACGATCAGGCTCTGCTGGCTGTAAATGGCCAAACTCTGAAGAGGATCAGTCCCTGCTGGAGAGGATTAGGCTGTGCCTCCTGTAAATGGCCAGTTTCTGGAGAGGAGCAGGCTTTGCCGGCTGTTAATGGTCAGTTTCTAGAAAGGATCAGTCCCTGCCGGCTGTAAATGGCCAGATTCTGGAGAGCATCAGGCTCTCCGCCTGTAATTCTGGACAGGATTTCTAAGGATCCTCTGGGTACAATATGCCCGAACAGACATGCAGAGAGAGGCTGTAAAGAGCCAGTTTCTGGAGGATCAAGACCTACCGGCTGTAAAGTCCACTTTCTGGGAGGATCAGTCCATACCGGCTTTACATGGTCAGTTTCTGAGAGGATCAGGCCCTACCGGCTGTAAAGTCCACTTTCTGGGAGGATCAGTCCATACCGACTTTACATGGTCAGTTTCTGGAGAGGATCAGGCCCTACTGGCTGTAAAGTCCACTTTCTGGGAGGATCAGTCCATACCGGCTTTACATGGTCAGTTTCTGGAGAGGATCAGGCCCTACCGGCTGTAAATGGTCAGTTTCTGGAGAGGATCAGGCTCTGCCGGCTGTAAATGGCCAATTTCTGGTGAGGATCAGGCTCTGCCGGCTGTAAATGGCCAATTTCTGGTGAGGATCAGGGTCTGCCTGCTATAAAGGGCAAGTTTCTGGAGAGGATCAGGCTTTGCCGGCTGTAAATGGCCAGTTTCTGGAGAGGATCTGGCTTTGCCGGCTGTAAATGGCCAGTTTCTGGAGAGGATCAAGCAATACCGGCTGTAAAAGTCCACTTTCTGGGGAGGATCAGTTTCTGGAGAGGATCAGGCCCTACCGGTTGTAAAAGTCCACTTTCTGGGGAGGATCAGTCTCTACCGGCTGTACATGGTCAGTTTTGGAGAGGATCAGGCCCTACCGGCTGTAAATGGTCAGTTTCTGGAGAGGATCAGGGTCTGCCGGCTATAAAGGGCAAGTTTCTGGAGAGGATCTGGCCTTGCCCGCTGTAAATGGCCAGTTTCTGAAGAGGATTAGGCTCTGCCGGCTGTAAATGGCCAGTTTTTGGAGAGGATCAGACTTTGCCGGCTAGTTCTGGGGAGGATTAGGTACTGCCGGCTGTAAATGGCCAGTTTCTGGATAGAGAGAGAGAGAGAATGAGAAAGAGAAAGAGAAAGAGAGAGAGATTGAGATAGAAAGTAAGAGAGAGAGAGAAAGCCCATAACTATTATAATAAAGTTAAGCTGAGACTTGAGCGTCTACCAGCTGCCATTTCTGTACGCCTGGTCTTTCATTCTCACAGATAGGGAAATTGGACGGAATTTTGATAAAAATTGGAACCAAATTCAACTGTATGGGGTTTCAGGTACCAAGCGAACAGAAATACTAGATAGAGGATGACTGCTTATGCGCTTAAAGTTAATAGAACAGTTTTCAGCCAGAGAGAGAGAGAGAGAGAGAGAGAGTGAGGGAGAGATTCCATAACTATTATAATAAATTTAGGCTGAGACTTCAGCGTCTACCAGCTGCCATTTCTGTTCGCCTGGTCTTTCATTCTCACAGATAGGGAAATTAGACGGAATTTTGATGAAAATTGGAAGGAAATCCAACTGTATGGGATTTCAGGTACCAAGCGAACAGAAATTCTAGATAGAGGATGACTCCTTCTGCGCTTAAAGTTAATAGAACAGTTTTCAGCCAGAGAGAGAGAGAGAGAGAGAGAGTGAGGGAGAGATTCCATAACTATTATAATAAATTTAGGCTGAGACTTCAGCGTCTACCGGCTGCCATTTCTGTGCGCCTGGTATTTCATACTCACCGATGGGAAAATTTAATGAAAATTGTAGGGAAAAAGCCGCTGTAGGGGGTTTCAGGTACCAGGCGAACAGAAATACTAGATGGAGAATGAATTCTTTTGCGCCCAAAGTTAATATCACAGTTTTGGGCCAGAGGGAGAGCTCAAAGAGAGAAAGAGAGCCAGAGAGACCCCATAACTTTTATATTTTAGTTTTAGTTACCAGCTGCCGTTTATGTTCGCCTAGTAGTTCGTACCTGCCATTAAGTCCAGTACTTCTCAAACTTTTTTTTTGTTTTATATTTTATTCTTTATTATGGAATAACGTAGCATTAAATAAAATCCAGTCTTAACTGTATAATGTATATCCTAACTATCTCCTCGGCTTGCCGCCCTTGCTCCAATTCTTTTCCCAAAGTTCTTCCTGCCTCCGCCCCCTGCTTTGGCACCTCCACCGCCGCCACCGCCACCCATGGGCTTCATGCGCTTTCGGGCGCCCGTAAAGTGCTCCGAATCGTCATGATTGTCACCGCCGCGCTTGTGACCCCGCCCACCCTTCGTATCCTCCAGATCCTTCAGCTCCAGCTTGGCCGTGCGCTGAGCCTCAGCCACGCGCTCTTGCAGGGCCATCACCTCATCCTCCTCGCACTTGTATAGAGGTAGTTGCTTGCCCAGCAGGTGCTCGATGCGCTGGTACAGCTCGATGTCGTACTGACTGACCAAAGTGATGGCCTTTCCCGAGCGGCCCGCTCTCGCCGTTCGACCCACCCGGTGGATGTAGTCCTTGCTGTGCGTCGGTATATCGAAATTCACCACCACATCCACATGGGGAATGTCGAGACCGCGGGAGGCCACGTCCGTTGAGATGAGTATGGAACGGTTCTTGGCCTTGAACTTATTTAAGGCGGCCAGGCGCTTGTTCTGCGACATCTGACCGTGGAGGGGAATAGCGGCCAGACCCAGGGCCCGGAGCATCAGTGCCGTCTTCACCGTGTTGTTGCACGTGCTGCAGAAGATCATGAAGCTGTTGCCCGCCAGTTCGTTGAGAATGTGAACCAAGTACACATCCTTGTACTTGACGGGGATGAAGAGGTAGGACTGCTGCAGCTGCTCCACCGTCTGGTACTTGTTGGAAACCTCCACTTTGACGGGATCCTTAAGGGAGGCGCGCTGCAGCTTCTTTACCTTCTTGGTCATGGTGGCGCTGAATAGAAACGTGCGTCGTTCGCGCGGCAACACCTTCAGGATCTTGTCCAGCTCTACCTCAAAGTCCATGTTGAGGATACGATCCGCCTCGTCCATCACCAAGTACTTGATGGCCTTCAGGTTGAAGCCCTTCATGTTCTCCAGGTGATCCACAAGACGACCTGGCGTGGCGACGATGATATGCGGCTTCTTGGCCAGCTGCAGACCCTGGGCCACCATGTCCATGCCGCCCACCACGACGCAACACTTGATGCCAATGCTGCTGCCTGCAAAGAACGTTAAGGAGCTTGAATTAGATCATGTAATTTTTAGAAGCCAAGACTGGCTGTTAAAGGTAGTAAGGCTCAGAGGTAGTGACGAATAAAGAAATAATAATTTCATAGTTTCGTTTGGTAAACAAAATCAAAACAGGTTTAACATCATTGTTGAGGGGGGAATGACAGTACTGTCCATCAATAAACACTCACCGAGCGCCTCGAACTGCTCGCCGATTTGGAAGGCCAGCTCACGTGTGGGCGTCAGCACCAGGGCAAAATAACGCTGCGGGTTTTCGAGGAGTGCATGCAAAATGGGCAGGGCGAAGGCTCCAGTTTTGCCGGAACCGGTTTCCGCCAGGCCGATCACATCCTTGCCCTGCAGGGCCACCGGGATGGCCTCCCGTTGGATCTTTGAGGGCGCCTTCCACTTCAGTTCCTCGCAAGCCTTGCACAAAGTCTCGTTGAGACCCTACAGAGAGCAAATAAATCTTTAGAGTGATGCTAACACCGTAGTAGGTGCAGGCAACGTACGAGATCCTTCCATGTCAGCTTCTGCTCCTCGCCTGGGTCCTCGTCGTTTTCCTCCTCCTCCGAGCCACTCGCTGCATCTTCGTCGCCACTCTGCGCGGCCGCATCGCTGCCCCCATCTTCCTCGTCTTGCTCCTGCTCCTCCTCGCCACTCAGTTCCTCGTCGCTGGTTTGCAGTTGCGCCTGCTCGTCTTCTGAAGTTTCCGACATTTCGTTACATGGATTTCGGGAAAAATTCCTCAAAACGGTTTATTACCAGGTCCACGTGTTTGAAAAGAAAGAGACCGTATCAGCGCGGCTGAAAGAAACCAGAAACAGAAACGTAATTAAACAACGTAATGGAAAAAATACTAAAATGCCGTAATAGAAAATACTAACTTAGTAGTACCATTTCCCAAAAATATCGATATATATCGTGACGTTGTCTGCATTCCCCTGCTCGGTCACACTACCGACTATTGATTGAAATAAAATTTACGCAAATACAAAAATTTGTGTTCCAATGCAAAGTAAGCTGCCGGAATAGCCGTTGAAATTGATTGATAATGCCGAGGCCGTCGCGCCAGCAGTGCGATTCGTTGTGGTGCATCGCTTATCAGTAATTGCTTAGTGGCTCCTCGGCTGGTTGGTCCGACAAGTGAAAACGCCTACTGATGCAAAAATAAAAACGATACGATCGAATTGACACGAATTGCTGGTGCTTCTGGCAGTATTTTGGACTTTCCAGCCAGGTGACGGTGGTGTGCTGAAGCTAATTTTCGGTTTCGAATTGCATTGCCTTGCAGGTAGACCATAAAAATCCATTGTGAAAATTTCGTGGGGTGGTTGGGAGCCAAAACGGATACTCAATAGGCCCGAGTCGTCGTAGTAAAGAGAGCGGCACAGAGAGCGAGCGAAGAGAGAGCGCGCGCGGAGCATGTATTTGATGTGTACTCAGCAGCGGCCGAAGAGAGCGCACTAAGCAGGCGAGAAGCGAACACCCACACACGCAGCAGGCAGGAGCCCACTTTCGCACGTACATACGCAAAGGATACGAGGAGAGTAGGAGCAGGAACAGGAGGAAGAGGAAGAGGAGGCGGAGCTTAGCAAAACTAGGATAACGATGAATCCGGCCGTGGATGCGTGGGCGGTGACCCAGCGGGAGCGTGTGAAGTATCAGGAGCAGTTCAAGGCGCTGCAGCCTCAGGCGGGCTTCGTGACCGGAGCCCAGGCCAAGGGATTCTTCCTGCAGTCGCAGCTGCCGCCGCTGATCCTGGGCCAGATATGGTACGTACCCCACAGATGACTCACGGCCTTTCCGGACTGATAAGAGTTTATTTTTATGCTCACACTTATCCGCTTTTCTGCTTGCCTGCTTCCCCTCTTAGGGCTCTGGCAGACACCGACTCCGATGGCAAGATGAACATCAACGAGTTCAGCATTGCCTGCAAGCTGATCAACCTCAAGCTGCGCGGCATGGAGGTGCCCAAGGTGCTGCCGCCCAGCTTGCTGGCCTCCCTCACCGGCGACGGAGTGAAGACGCCCTCTATGACGCCACGTGGCTCCACCAGCTCGATGAGTCCAATGGATCCGCTCAAGGGGATAGTGCCCCCCGCAGCCGTTGCTCCAATGGTACCTCCTCCGCCAGTGGTGGGTTCCCATCGCCGCTCCTCCTCCGATTGCAGCAGCGGCTGTTATCTCGCCGCCGGGAGTCGTGGAGGCCAAGCTGCCGCCTGGTCCCACGCCGCCCTCCAGCAACCCACCAAGTCGCCATATGTCCGTCTCGGAGCGAGCGCCCTCCATCGAATCTCTGTAAGTTTAACTTTTTTAAGTTGTATTTATTAAGAGCTTAATCTTAGATGAGAAATATCATGAGGGTATAGGAAATTCAGCTTTATAGTTATTCAGGGATAAAGTACTCGAGTACCTAGGGAATGTGTGTATTTTTCCCATGAATTCAAGTCAAAGTTGCTGTCATTCTTAAAATAAGCTTATCGCTTTCTGAAACACAAATTATGACTACATTTACGAAGAATAACTATAAAGTTTGGGCTATTTTGAGCTCTATGAATTGTTCAACTTTGAGCACTCAGCTAAAGATTACAAGCTCTGCTTTTTAAAGCAGAAATATAGAGTTTTATCACATATGTAAAATATAGGGCTCTTTATCTGCTAAATATTTATAAATTTGAATGACTAGCAGGGAAGTTTGTTTACAAATAAGTGAAGTTAGTGCCAGAAAAGATAAAATGCTGATAAAGAAGTATTTATAGAGAATATGAAGCAAGATATATAAGTTCTGCAATAAATGACTGTCTTTAATATAGCTAAGAATAAACTAATTTCAACTAAAAATCCCTCTCACCTCTATTCCTTCCACAGGCAAGGAGAATGGGCCGTTCAGGCTGCTCAGAAGCGCAAATACACGCAGGTATTCAATGCCAATGATCGCACTCGCTCGGGCTACTTGACCGGAGCCCAGGCTCGAGGTGTTCTCGTGCAGAGCAAGCTGCCCCAGGTGACGCTGGCCCAGATCTGGACGCTGTCCGACATCGATGGCGATGGACGGCTTAGCTGCGATGAGTTCATTCTGGCCATGTTCCTGTGCGAGAAGGCCATGGGAGGGGAAAAGATACCGGTTACCCTGCCCCAGGACTGGGTGCCGCCCAACTTGCGCAAGATCAAGTCGCGGCCGGGCTCGGTTTCCGGGGTGGTGTCGCGCCCTGGCTCGCAGCCTGCCTCCCGGCACGCCTCCGTGTCCTCACAGGGCGGAATCGTGGGAGCCGTCGATGGCGATCCAGCAGCCGGATTGCCCGGACAAAGTGAGTTCTGGCTTGGCTTTGGTTAATCTCCGTGAAAACTGATTATAACTTTACTTTAAACAGCTTCCTTCGAGGACAAGCGAAAGGAAAACTATGTGAAGGGCCAGGCGGAGCTCGATCGCAGGCGCAAGGTCATGGAGGACCAGCAGCGCAAGGAGCGGGAAGAGCGGGAGCGCAAGGAGCGCGAGGAGATAGAGAAGCGCGAGAAGGCACGCCTGGAGGCCGAGCGCAAGCAGCAGGAGGAGCTGGAGCGGCAGCTGCAGCGCCAGCGTGAAATTGAGATGGAGAAGGAGGAGCAGCGCAAGCGGGAACTGGAGGCCAAGGAGGCGGCCAGAAAGTAAGCTATTTTAATGCATGGAAGTGTAGATTTAACGTATTATTTGCTTTATTTCTTAGGGAACTGGAGAAGCAGCGCCAGCAGGAATGGGAGCAGGCCAGAATTGCCGAGATGAACGCACAGAAGCAAAGGGAACAGGAGCGTGTCCTGAAGCAGAAGGCACACAACACCCAGCTTAACGTCGAACTGAGCACACTAAATGAGAAGGTGCGGGGATAAACACACAAAATCTATAAGCTTTTATCAATATCAACTCTTCCTTTCAGATCAAGGACCTTTCGCAGAAGATCTGCGACACTCGTGCTGGCGTAACCAATGTGAAGACCGTCATCGATGGCATGCGCACCCAGCGCGACACTTCCATGAGCGAGATGGCGCAGCTGAAGGCGCGCATCAAGGAGCAGAATGCCAAGCTGCTGCAGCTCACCCAGGAGCGGGCCAAGTGGGATGCCAAGAGCAAGGCCAGCAACGCGGCCATGGGCGGCGAGAATACGCAGCAAGAGCAGCTGAATGCGGCCTTTGCCCACAAGCAGGTGAGATCGCATGTAAACTTTAAAGACTATTGAATGCCAAGCTCTTTTTGGTTCCTTAGCTGCTGATCAACCAAATCAAGGACAAGGTGGAGAATATTGGCAAGGAGATTGAGTCCAAGAAGGAGGACATCAACTCCAACGACATACAGATGACGGAGCTGAAGGCCGAGCTCTCCGCTCTGCTTAACAAGTGCGAGGAACTGTACAAGGAGTACGATGTGGAGCGCACCTCGGTGCTGGAATTGAAGTACAACCGCAAGAACGAGTCCACCACTAGCTCAGCCTGGGATACGGGTGCCTCCAGTGGTGGCTGGGGCGAGCCGGAAACGGCCGTTGCTGATCCCTATGCCGGCCTGAGCAACGACATCGGCGCTGTCACAGCTCCGGCGGTGGATCTAAGTGGTCCGGCGCCCGAGGGTTTCGCCAAATATCGAGCTGTCTACGAATTCAACGCACGCAATGCCGAGGAGATAACCTTCGTGCCGGGCGACATAATCCTGGTGCCATTGGAACAGAACGCGGAGCCAGGGTGGTTGGCTGGCGAAATTAATGGCCACACCGGCTGGTTCCCCGAATCCTATGTGGAGAAGCTGGACGACGGTGAAGTTGCACCATCCATCGCTGCTGCAGCCATCGAACCAGAAGTCGTGGCCGAAGTGGCCTCGTTGGCGGACACCTACAATGACAATATCAACGCGGTTCCCGAGCCAGCCGCCGATCTGACTGCCGCCGGCGATGTGGAGTACTATATAGCCGCATATCCTTATGAGTCCGCCGAGGAGGGAGACCTGAGCTTCGGCGCCGGCGAGATGGTCATGGTCATCAAGAAGGAGGGCGAGTGGTGGACGGGCACAATTGGCAATCGCACCGGCATGTTCCCCTCGAACTATGTCCAAAAAGCGGACGTAGGCACGGCGAGCACAGCAGCAGTAGCTACGGCTGCATCGGTCGATGCGTACGACCAGGTAAGAGGATAAATACCTGGCCTTAGGCTTTAGAGGGTCGTTAAATTCGTTAAAGGGGCGACAAATCAAAGTTTTGGACGGAGCTAAGCTGGATTAGATGGGAAACTTTAGTTTCTTTACGTCAAATGGAGTCTTGTAAGTTGATGTTGAAAGAGCTTAAAAGGAATAGCTCAACAAAAGCGAAGAGACTCGTTCAACTAAAGTTTCTCAGACAAATTAGCTTGGCTGCGTCCATGCCCCATAATTTCTTAGTTTTGACCCGTATATCTATATATACAGACCTAGGTTACAGCCCCAAGAGTCCAGTGTAGACCAGAGTCGTTTCTAACCGTTGCTTCCTCCATCATGTCCATCTACTAATCCAATGCTTTTCATGTGCTGTGCTTTTGCCACCGTTATCGTTACACTTGCACTGACTCAGGAGGCGACGCTGAACGGCAATGCCGCCGCCGCCTACGCCGCCGCTCCCGTTGAGCAGCATGAACCGCAGCAGCAGCAGTTCCAGCCGTTGCCCGTTCAGGAACTGAGTGAGCAGCCAAGCGCTGGCGCGGAAGAAGCGCACGAAGACCTCGACACGGAAGTTTCCCAGATCAATACACAGTCCAAGACACAAAGCAGCGAGCCGGCCGAGAGCTACAGCCGACCCATGTCACGCACCTCTTCCATGACACCCGTAAATAGTTGTTGACACAACCTGTTGATCCTCTAAACACTTTATGGCATCCCATTGATCCTTTCTCTCTCTCCCTCTTTGTGATACCCTTACAGGGCATGCGGGCCAAGCGTTCGGAGATTGCACAAGTCATTGCACCTTACGAGGCCACCAGCACCGAACAGCTCTCACTGACGCGCGGCCAGCTGATCATGATCCGCAAGAAGACGGACTCCGGCTGGTGGGAGGGCGAGCTGCAGGCCAAGGGACGCAGGCGCCAGATCGGTTGGTTCCCCGCCACCTACGTAAAGGTACTCCAGGGTGGCCGCAACAGTGGACGCAACACGCCCGTCTCGGGCAGCCGCATCGAGATGACGGAGCAGATCCTGGGTGGGTACTTCTTATATTCTTAACCAAAGAGAGCCTGCATTGATTAGCTTTACTTACCTCCTGGCAGACAAGGTCATTGCTCTCTATCCATACAAAGCACAAAACGACGACGAGCTGTCGTTCGACAAGGACGACATCATCAGCGTGCTGGGTCGGGACGAGCCGGAGTGGTGGCGCGGCGAGCTGAATGGCCTGTCCGGCCTGTTCCCCAGCAACTATGTGGGCCCGTTCGTGACGTCCGGTAAGCCAGCGAAAGCTAATGGCACCATCAAGCAGTGAATCTCCATGACTGCAGTTCCAGCCTCTCTGCCTAGCTCTCTTACTCTACACATTCCCAATTATTACTATTACTATTATTATTATTACTATCATTATTATTATGATTTTTGCTATTCGAATAAGCCAGGCCTTGTCGCTATCCAGGAAACTCCCATCCCTCTTATGTTTAGTGTTAATTTTGTTGCAATACTTCCAAGATGTGTGTATCCACTTGTTAATTATGTGATTATTTAGTTTTTAGAACTGATTTACCTTTAAGTTAAACCGCTGGCTTACCCTCTTGTCGCCTTTTTTGTTCGTTTAGCCAATCTCTCTAGCCCTAAATCATTTTTTTGTATTTATTTAGTCTGCCCATATGCTCTATTATACATATATTTATACACGTATTCCCATATTTTTGTATATAAAAGTAAACCAATTAAATGCTGTATCGATTTCAATTGCTTTTCTGAACAGGAAACGTATAACGAGTCATCGGCTTTGGCCTCTAAGCGGCACCGCCTGCACACAAACCGACAGAAAACAAATCTACACGAACGATCCCCCGGGGAATTACGGGTTATCTCTTAAGATCAGCATCTCTGCAGACTCCTCCATACATATATATCATTCGTAGCTACCTAGCCAGCCCAAAGGAATTAGTAGGCAAGCTGAATCGTTCCACTTCCTCTCTTCAAAATACCTTCAAGTTGTTAAATAGAATTAAAAAGTCGGAACTCAGCTCGGAGATCATTTACAGAATCAAACATTGCTCTCATGTTCTCGTAACCAATCAAACGAAAGAAAGATACAACCGAAGTCTAGTAAGTCACATTTTAAAGGGTTTAAAGACGAAAGTAATCTCAGCATATTACAAATACAAAATACATAAGGATATCAAAGGACAATTTTCAATTTCGTTGTACTAATAGATGTGTTAATCGATAAACAACAGTTTTTTCCCCCAAAATGCGCTAATTCACATACACGCCGCATATTATATAGCAACTATAACGATGGTTTTCTGTGTTTTCCAATAATATCCGAATATAGCCACTGTACATATATATTTCAAGAAAAGGAAATGAATTATTGTTAACTAAATATTAAGCATATGATGACCATTCTCTATATATCTTAGTGTGAAAACCATGAGGACATTAGGCATAGATCTCGCGAGAGGGGCAACAGTATTGATAATATTAACGATGTACTTGTAATGGCTTAAACTGGACTTAATTTCGTTGGTTTACTGTCTAATTTAAGCGCTTATCTCAACTGCCATAATTGTATTTATTTAATGTCTACCGATGAATGTTGACCTTACTTTGCCGCCAGTTTCAGCTGAGAGATGTAAAAAGAGTATGGAGTATGTACAAAAAGCCCGCTCGATTGGAACGACACGCGGACGGGGCAAGATAAGATAGTCTCACTTATTATACTATAGGGCCAACGTTATGCTGTTCGAATCTGTTTAATGCTAGTTACAAAATCACACACATATTATATCTATACGCTATCTCGTACACACACTGTCGAATGCCTTTCAACCAAAAGAAAAACTAAACGTAAAAACTAAAAGAAATGATAACCAAAATGATCACCTTACCACATGGATTAACTTAATCGTAACTTGTTATTGCATACCACAACTATTTATGCGTCTATAGCTCTATTATAAACGAAACCAAAGTAAGAATGGAAAAGGAAATACGTTATTTAGCGGGGGAATTCTAAAGCATTAACAAAACACACATATTTATGTAGCTAATGTTGGGTTGACTATTGATTCTATCATATATATGTACTAATGAGCCACGAAAACTAAGCATATACCACATACTATATACATTTATAGAGAAGGTACTAATATTTCTTTAGAAAAAACGCGAAAGTCACATACCTACATATACACACCCTGCGCATACATATAATGCTCATATATAAGCGTATTTGTTTAATCGTTACGAAAGTTAATTAATGTAAAACCCAAGCTAAAGAATAATTACAAGGAGAAACCCCAAAACGCATTAGCACACACACCACACACCTTACACTGAGAGAGACTCACTTTAAACGCGAAATGGTGACCATCGATATAAATATATATATTTACCTATATATACACGGGAGACACTCTTCCACACGGGGGAAATCTTCAGCGAGGTGAATTCTTTGACAAAAAATGCAAAAACTAACAAAATACCATAAAACATATTGAAATATATCAGTTTCAAACCATAATTAGAAGAAAAAACAAATAAAATAAAGAATAAATTATGACAAAATAAACAAATTACACATATTTGGTGCAATAAATGTATAAACGGAACTTCAAACAAAAAAGGAACTGTTTTTATTACTACTTCTAACCCACAATTCCCTCCCGCAGAAATCCAGCGAGAGCAGGATCAAGATCCGAATCCAGGTATCAGGCCAAATCCAGAGTTTGAGGCATCAAGACCTTAATCCCAGTTTGAGCCATCAAGAACCAAGTCCTAGTGCCACCGAAAGACGTGCCAGCAGAATCCAGAGGTTGTGGCACCAGTGGCGTGGATCCCAGGCAGAATCCCAGAGTAGCCCAGACCAGAACAAGCTGCAAGGCACCATCCAGGCTGTGCACATAGGCAAGCGGAGCGATGGCCACCTGATGGGCTGCGCCTATTTCCGCTTCGAGTGTACGGAATCGATGGCGCAGTCTATGCTCCAGGACCAGGACAATCGTTTGGTGGGCAGGAGCGTGCTGGTGGACTGGCAGCTGCCCAAGAAGCGTCACATACCCTCCTGCTGCTGGTGAAGCCGTCGTCCCAAACCCCTTTCAAAATTACTACAGTTTCTTGTTCTAAATTATTATTCCACTTTTTTCGTTTTATTTTGTATTTTTAGTAAAATTTCCTCTTATTTAATATTTAAAATCAGTTTAACAATTTACAATTTCTTTCTTTCGGTTTTTGTATCGTGTTTTTGTTTTAAAGTTTTGTGTTTATTTTGCGCTATCAATATTTGTTGTAATCTTTTTTTGAAGTATGCACAACTTAAGGCCTACGGTATGAAAATTGCAAACACTCGTGTTCGATTTAGATTTATCAATTGAATTCAATTTTTGTTTATTTACCTAAGCAAGTATTTTATGAGCCACAGCTTTGTCCAATATGTAAATTGTTTAGGCCACAATCCGTTTTTTGTATACCCTTGCAGAGGGAATTATAGTTTTGAACAGAAGCAGTGAGGGAGGCATCTCCGACCCCATAAAGTATATATATTCTTGATCAGCATTAAAATTTTAATTATGTACAATCAAAATTTTGAAAAAAAAAGAAAACAAAATTTTTGAAATTTTTTCAAAATTTTAAATTGTCAAAAATTGAAAAAAAAAAAATTTTTTTTTTTAATTTCAAAACTCAATGTGCAGATTTATTAACCTAATGAAAACTAGCACGGGAAAGCTTTCCAAACTGAAATATATTCAATTTTGGCTTAGTTTTAGCCTTTTCTGCAAGGGTATGTAAGCTTCGGCTTTTCGAAGTTAAGCTTCCTTGCTTCTTTATTTTAAAAATTAGCATTTATTTTTGAATCAGATTGCGAATAATTCAATTTAATATGGGAAAACCTACTGCTCATAATGGGTAACACAGCTCTGATTTATCTTTTACTTTTAATTTCCTTTAAAGATTTTTTTTAGATTTTTCTTATTGAAACGACAATTTCCATTGTTGTTTATTGTCTTTCGGATCGAAACAAGTATAAGAAACATAGGGGACTTCCTGCTCCAATTCGAACTGATCTGGGGTGTGCATATATTCAGAAGGCAATTTCTTGGATAGAACATAAACTACTTAAGACGTAGGTTAGATGGCTAAATAATAGTTTTGGTACCAGGCGCGTTAAAAATATATACCTCGCATTACTCGTAGAAGGTAGGTATTACCACGATTTCCTCTTAGTTGTTTTAGGTAGGTAGGAACCCCAGAATCTATTTTCGTTTTCGGACTATTCATTGGCTACTGTGTGTGTTCCCAGTTGGCTTCGTGTTTCTATGGCTGTTTCCTAATGCGCCTTCAAATCTACATCAGCATTTGGTGCTTCATTTACATTACACTCAACTAGATCTTGTGTTTATTTTACTTTGGTTTTCTTTGAGCATGTTATCTTTGCTTTTATGCTTTTTGGTTAGCTCAATCCTAGTCATGCACTCACACTCGTTCGCTCTAACATTTCCACCTTTAGTTAATATTATTTATCGTTCGTAAATGTTTACAAAAATAATTTATAAATTACATAACTCTTTCCATTTACCTTCTTCGCTCTTAGTTACTTGATTTGTGTATAAAGTTTATAGGTTTCAACAGCGAAAGTTTACCCCAACTGTCACCACGGTGGTGTATGTGTTTAAATAAAAAATAATTAAAATGGTTTACAAATGCATTGAAAGTTTATTTCTACGACAATGAATGCTTACTTGAGCGTCAGTTTCAGTTGGGAAAAACTTTGCTGCTTCAAAGTTCTTCTTAGTTCTGACTCTTCGGCTATTTAGAAATTAATTACTTTGAAACAGGGATGCCCAGGCAGGGCACTTCGAGGCCCGCTGTTATACTAATCTGCAGTCAGGCCTCCTACTTTCTTAACTAAGGCTAAAATTGAACTAAACTCTGCGCTTTTCACTATTTTATCGAACTAAGTACGCGCTGTAAGTACTGTTTTCGCAACACATTGTCAAAATGTGATCTCAATTTAGTACATTTTGGCCTAAACTAAAACAAACAACGAAATCAACTTTAGTTTGCAGGCTTAATATGAACTTTGGCTATGCATTTTGTTAGTCATTACACAATTAATTAATTTACTTGCTTGCTATATTTTTTGGAACACATCAGCTGTAATCACTAAATCGTTTTACATATAATATAAGTATATATACGTGGTACATAAGAATAACTAACAATTGATCGGGACTAAACGCTAAACACAAGACTGGAAGTTAAAACCTTAAGAAGCGACTTAAATGATCGTCAAGAAGAAATGAATAAGTTTTTCAATATTTGGTTTTATGTACAATTTTCTCGCTATTTTCCCCAACTCAACGAAGCTGCTGTTCGACTCTTCTCTGGTTTTAATTTATTAATTATAAAGCTTTTTTTCAAACCATTTCTTTTTTGTGTGAAACTATTTAGCAACTCTTTTTTTTGTGTCAACTTTGGGCTTACTAACTAATCATATAAATGTGGTGTTCCGGGGGCTAGTAGAACATCTCGTACGGGAACAGACTCCGCCGCGAGCGCTTCGGATGCCTTGAAAGGTCGTCGTCCTCCTCCAGTTCCTCCTCCACGTCGCCATCCGTGCTCGATACTCATATGATGCTCTCGTCGTTGTTGCGGGTCAGCCGAATGCTAGTCGTCGTGGTGGTGGCTTCCGATCCCGAGGCTGGACTAGAGCCCGGCCTCCTGCCCGCGGCAGGGGTGGTAAAGGTGGTGACCACAATATTCTCGTCATCGTACGAATCGAAATCCTCATCCTCGTCGTCGTCTTCGTCGTCGTTCTCCTCCGAATCCGTTTCGGAATCCTCGTAATCCAACAGCGCCTTGGTCACCTGATTCTTGTGTCCGGCCAAGCTCACCGCTGCTCCGCCCACCGCTCCGGCGTTCATGCGTCGGATCTGGGCACGCGGCGTATTGGAGGGACGGGGCAGTAGGGGCTCCCGGCCGCTACGCATCATTCGCTCGCTGTTGGCCCGCCGGCGGCGGCCGCGGACAGAGGTGCTCCCTCCCAGTCGTCCGTGTCCGCCGGCTCGCAGAGGGACTTGGAGTGCCCGTGCTGGTACGACGACTCCTCGGGTATTGTGTCTCTGTGGGTTGTGGTGGCGGTGGCGGTGGCGGTGTCGGTGTCGATGTCGATATGTTGTCGATGTTGTGGATGTTGTGTGTGGATTTTCGTGGGTTTCGGTGGTTCGAAGGTGGGAATATGATGTGAAAAGAAGGCGTAGAAAGTTAATGTCAAAGTTAATGTCAAAGTTGCGATCAATTTTGGCTAATGATTCGGTTGGGTTGTTGGACTTGGTTTGGGTTAATGGTTAGCATGAGGCTACAACTAATTACGGCTAGGTCTTAACTTATAAGAAAGTAAGTTGTAAAGAGTAAATCGAAGCACTGTTTAATAATCACATTTATTTTTTAGCACTACGATAAGCAAATTAAAATGGAGCAGAAACATGGAAGTTAAATAGTTTCTAGGTAAGCGTATAAAAGGGGAAGACGAGTTTAAGGCACAGTTTATATAACAGTTCTACGTTTTCTACATTTCTTTCGTAAATACAATACAATTTCTTTGTTGTCCGCTCTTGGGATTTTCATAATTAGGAGATAAAAGTTATAATTAGCACAGGAGATTAGTGTTAAGGTCGTGGGTTCGATGGTTAATTGTGCCGAGCCCAGGCACACACGCTTTGAAAAGATACTTTGTCTGATTGATACTTACACATATGGTTCGTGTGATTAAAGCCATTTAAGGATACACATAGAAATTGGTGTCTAAGGAAGTTATCACAGGTGCTCAACTGTATAACAGTTTGCGGGTGTGCGTGTGTGTTGTGCAAGTGTACATTGTGTGTGTATTTTTTTGTGCATTTATTAGATGTTTTTAGCTAGTTAAGTGCTCTGGTTCTGTGCTCGTTTCGTTTCGGTTTTTGGCTAATCAGATTCAATTGAGACGCCGCTAAAAGAATATATAATTTTTCGTCAAATCGTTTACCAATGCTGATCGATCAATCATCAAAAGTCGGTTAATAGTTATTGTTATTTATTTTCTTTTTGGATTTCGAATTGGGAATAATCACAAGACAAAGAAACACAGCACGGCAGACATAATGTGTGATTTTTTTAGTTGACGTAAGTTTTTCTTCGGTAATTGTTAATTGTTTTTAGAAATTGCATTGCATTAGCTAGAGGTTGGGTTAAGTATTATGGTAAGGAGAGGCTTAGGTAATGGAAATATTGCAGACAAATTTACGAACACACATTTAGGACAAACCAAAACATCAAATTAATTTAAAAGCATAAAGTTGGGCTTACTCAAATCGTTGTATGACAGTTGTACTTCTGTTAATTAACTTTAAAATGTTAAATTTTGTGAAAATATGGTTTCTAAGTGCTTTATGAAATTTTAAAACTGTTATACAGCTGTTATACTACTGTTATACAACGAATATATCTGTTACACAATTAGTTTTACTTCAAATACGTTCTTTAACAAATCAAATATGCAACAGAAAATGAAACATATTTAGTCGCCCAGCATAATTTTTTTCTTTTTTGAATGAAAGTAGCGAATGCCTGGCACTGAATCGATCACCAATCAAACAACATCCTAATTTTAAAGATATATACAGTGGAGATATAGAGAATTTGTGGGGGGCCAGTTCGAATCTAGGTGTATTAAGTGAATGCGAGTGAAGCTTGAATCCAATTGCAAGAGAATTTCACGGAAATCGATTTAAGTACAGAGAGAAAGAGATTCTAATTTCGGCAGAGATGAGGGAAGATATCGCTAGCAAAGTTATCAAACCTACAAGTTCTGATACTGATCGTTAATCTACAATGATATGCTCTGATCTGTGGCTTTATATACAATATACTATATATATGTATATATAAAGATCGTGTGGTTAGTATTTGGAGTAAACATATGTACGCTAGTATATGTGGTAGTATAACATTGTCTCTTAGTTCACAGAGCTCGAAATTCGATATAATGGCCGGTTTGGATTGCACTCAAGACATTTTCGATTGTTTACTTTGGATAGTACTGGATGGTGGCGCTATCCTCCGATCTCGGAGATTCTGGCGTCGAGTAAGTCGCACTGCCCGATGTGGTATCTGTTGAGTTGTTGGTGGTGTTCTTGTTGTTCTTGGTGGCTGTCTTTACTGTAGTAGTAGTTGATGTTGTTGTTGTTGAAGTAGAAGTAGAAGGATGTGGAGGAGAAGGAGTTGTGATCTTGGCTGACCCTAGTAAATTAGTGGCTCCCGGACTAACTTGCAAAATTCTACTGGGCCTGCGTCCAGTTGCAATGAGTCTGTAAAATAATCATCACAATAAAAGACACAGACGGAAGAAGCTCAAACGACAGGAAAACCCACAGAGACATATACAGGTGTGCCAAAGAAATTGCTAAGGATTTGTAATCAATTTTTAAAATGTCCAAAAGTATGCAAGGATATTAGCCCACTTTTGGGCGCAATTTTAATTGATTTGAAATGCCTACCAATTTCTGTGGCAGTTCAGAGTTACAAAGGATTGTTGGGGTGGAAAATTAAATTAAAGCAGCAAGGGTGCAACAAAAGACGAAGTGGATATTAGCAACATTAAAGCGGGAAAAAATCTAGCAGGTAGAGGAGGAAATTCTTTCGGAAAAAGTTTTGGGCTTGAAAAGAATAGGTTGACGTCATGGGACACATCAAAAAGCCTTTCATCTAATTTTAAGCAAGTTAAGGAAAGTCCAAAAGAGGAGCAATAATTTATTTTCGACATTTGAGATTGTTGAAGGTTAACCGAGCCAGATCACACCGTTGAAAAACGTCTTAGGCTAAATTATAGAAAATTGCACGGAAGCGTTTCATGCAAAAAAAAATCAATATATTTATATTTTAGAGACCTAATTTTGTTTCATTAACTTAATTTTTAATTCAATTTTTGGATGGTAATTTAAGCTACATATAATATGTCTACGAGGCTAAGCAAAAAATTAGTCTATTAGTAATTCAAGTTAAATCATAAACAGAAAACAAAAGTATAATGTTGGATGGATAATGTAAGCTATTGTTAATATTTACAAGCATGATAATGGTAATAGTTTAACTGAAATGGGCTTAAAGTTAGGGTTTAAGTAGGTGAGAAGATTAATCTTCTAATAAAATATAATGTGTTTAACTTTAATGGTAAAAAGACGAAAGACATGATTATTCACAATTAAAATTGATTGTCATGGGGTTTATATTATAAAAAATGTTTTAAATTAAATTAACGGGTAATTTATTTTCTATTATTTTTGATACTCATTTGTACATATATTTATATATAAAAGTTAGAGTATTTCCAAATAAAAAAAAAACAACAATCGCTGAAAAATTCAAATCAATTAAAAAGGCGCCAAAAATTAGCTTCAAAAAGGTGCATTGCATACTTTTGGGCAGCCTTTCAATTGATTTGAAATCTTTAATTTTATTTCAACAAAACCTTTACACAAGACCCATTTCAGTCACTTAAAAAAACCCATACTAGATGAATATCGGCACAAAATCAATGGACACAGACAATTAGGTGTAGTTTTCTTTTCATTGGTGTCTGACCAGGTGGAAAAAGAGAAACTTACCCGCTCAGCTCCAGCATGGAGCCCCTGCGCACATTCCTTCGATGGCTGGCCGTGACCGGAAATGGCCCCGAATGGCCATCCGAAACGAGCTGGTGGGCTGCAGCTCCGGCCCCGGGTCCAGCGCCCAGCGAACCGGAGGATATTGACTGCGAGCGCTTATCCAGGCGCGGATTGTGCATGGAGGACGTCGATGGGACAACGGACGGTTGTCCGGTTGGCAGAGGCACAACCATGGCATCCGAGCTGCCGGCGTCCACGGCTCCCGAACTGCCAATGCCCACGCTGCCGGCCTTGGAGCTGGAACTCTCTCGCCGGAAGAGACCTATGACGGACTTGGGCTGTTTAGGCTTGTTTATACCACCTTTAGTTTGGTTTGGATTCGTCGGAATCGGAGATGGAGTGTTTTTACAGGGTGTTCGTAAACAGAGTGGTGTCGATTTGTGGTTGTAGTTTGGTGTGTGGACAACAGTTACCGAGGGAAAACAATGCGGGGGAGAAGAGAGAAAGAAAAACAGGAAAAAGTTAAGGAAAAATCACAAAGAAATCAACGTAGAAGAAATCACAAAAAACACACACAATAAATGGGGTGCAATTTTGCCATCGGTTCTTGGTTACAATTTGGTTTTCGCTCCGAAGTGCTCTTAATGGAAACGAGTAAACTATATACACTGAAACGGATATAGACTGACGGATCGATATATACAAATCTGCTGGGGCGGCTGCACAGAGAAAAATGTGATTGAAACTGTATGTTACTGCTACTATTTAAGGTAAAGAATAATGAAAATATTTTAAAAATCATTGTTATTGACATTGTTTAGACTCTAAATTTATTGGCTTAAACCCAGATCTTTCTAATGTTATTTATAATGGATTTTTTATATATTTTATTTGGTGTAATTTGCATAAATTCTTTATTTGTTTATCAACCATAAAAACCCTATATTTCTTATGATTTTTCCCTGTGCAGACCAGCCGGGGTTTTTGCCAATGTACAAACAGTAATCAACTGAGGACATGAATATTCAATATGGGTAAGAACAATCATAGGAGAGAGAGCCCCGAGAACAGCCGGAAATTGTTGTGTGACTGTCGGAGGAGAAACTCCCTTCCCAATCCCCCTCGAGGTTATATTTTTCCTGAAAAACCTTCATCAAAATGTTAGTATCTGTATACATTACCTAGGAACGTTGCACTGGGCGAGTTGTAGGCCAGGTACTCCTTGTTGGAGGCCCAGGCGGGGAACTCGTTCTGCTGCACTGCATCCGTGCACTCGTCGCCCTGCCGCTTCCACGGCAGCTGGGATTCCGTGGCCGTGGGCGTGGCCACGCGTCTCTCGCCATCGGATTCGCGGGACAAGTTGCGATCCTCCTCGGGTATCGGATGCTCCGCCACTAGATCGCAAATGAAAAATTCAAGAAAATTCATATAACCATCGAAATGTTAGCATTTTGTTTTGGGGAAAATCATTCTAAAGGCTTTCGCTTCGCATGCAGCACTGCACTGGAACGCATTTAGCTGTTGCTTTTGATTTTTTGGTGGGGGACCAAATTTAGGGCAATATTTGTCAACAGATTTCAAACAGAAAACGCAGTTGATGGAGAAAGGAACACAGTCAAAAGGGCAAAAAGACAAACAAAGTGCGCACAACTCAGGGAAAATTGGGAAATCACAGGAAAGGAAAATAAGAATTGAAAACCTACTGTTTTCCTAATCAGTTAAGGGGCCACAAACTGAGAAAGACAGAAAGGCAGCTCCTTATATACGAGAAGTTTTTTTATATTTCCAGGAAAGGTGGAGAAATTCTTTGCTATATTTCAGGCTTAATCAAATATTATCTTTTCAAGTTTATTTATAATGTTAAATATTTTTAAAGCATTAAATTTTTTCCCCGGAAATCTGTGTGTAAAAAAGGCTGACCTAACAGGCTTTCAAAAGACTCTAAGCCCCTAAAAATATACCACTTACTTTATTTAATATATTTATATATTATATTTTACTAGAAATAATATTATATTAATCCCAGACTTGTCTAGAATTTAACACAACCCTTTTATAAGAACATATACTCTAACTCATGGCTTCTTATTTTTATTTAGTTTTTAGAACAGGCTCCCACCCTTTGATAAATATTCTCCCTTCGATATTATTTAGTTTCTTCCTTATTTATTCGTTTTCAGGGGACACAAAACTTATAAAAGAAAGAAATTTCATAAAAAATAAAGCAAGAAAAAAATTTGGTCATGCACAAAAATGCCATGCTTCGTTTCGACATTTCGTATTCTTTTTTATTTTTTTTTGTTTGCAATATCGAAATCTTTGATTTAATGTGACGACTTTTCAAATTGGTTTTAGGTAAGTTGATGGAGCTAAAATGCAGGTAATTTCGAGCTGTTTTGGCAATTCAACTGCAGTCGTGGACTAGAGACTAGCTAGTAGCTACCAATCAATGGCGAATGCCTTCTACGAGCAATTTGACGTTAAACGACGACGCACGAACACAATGCAATGACAACTATTGGTAATTAGATGGGCAGCTACGTCTAGGCAACACTTAGCATGGCTAAATAGATATATCGAATTAATCGAGTTAAGGAAATAATACTATATAAGGCACTAAATGATGAACTCAACGGAACGGAAGAAACGAGGTAATCGCGCAAAAGTGCTGAGCACAAAATACGATTGATTCGAACTAAGCTTAAGGCACTCTACAAACGAGTTAATGACTGGCTTTATATGAGGTCAAAGTACACGTAATGGTGGGTAATGGAGAGAGGTGTAATTGTGTGATGGTGGGTGAGGCTTTCGAAATATATCACATATGGTCAGTCATTTTAATGGAAACATTAGACTAGATTAAACTCCAGGAGAGCAAGAAATACACTTAAGAGATTTAAAATCGTTTCTTGAAGTGTCCAAAAGTATGCAATGTGTTTATCAGATTAAAATCTGTTGTTAAGCTGCTTAACTTATATATTAACTTTCCGAATTCATTGTAAAATTGTAAAGTTTTTAAGCGAAAAGGTTTTGTAGCATACCTTCGGGCAGATTTTAAATTGATTTAAAATCTACAGCTATTTCTTTGGCACTCCTGAATGATTTGTCTTTGAGTTAAGACACACATTATCGATTTAAGAAATTATAGAACTCTGAATATTACGGATATTCGGTTGTAAAATATATATATTCCTCGTTTTTAAATATTTTCTTGTATCATAAATGTAGAAGAAAATTCTCCTTCAATATTCTTAGTGGAAGATTAATGTTGAAATGATTTCAAGCATATTTAAATGAGCGAGAAGTGCGTGAAGCAGACTATCCAAATAAACTGAATTGTAAATGTATGTATATTCTGTATATTCTGTGAAACATGATCTGAACGGGTGATACTGATGTGGATCTGGATCTGTGATTCCTTTACCAATGCTCTGGTATGAACGGTCCCGCCGCCACGGCAATATTAGCTCGGCGGCCGTGGGCCCGACGGCCTGGCCCGGCGAGTCTAAATCTGGCTCCGGACTGTCGTCGAGCCGCGGCGCATAGTGCTGGACGACGATGCGCGCCTTGGAGGCGTCGAAGCCGGGCAGGTTTTGGATGTGGGCTATCAGGGAATTGTTATTGGCGCGATCCGAGTCAGCTAATCGTAATTGTTTTCGTATATTTTTATTCGTTTGCGCCCAGCAACATTATCGTTTATCGGTTTGTGTTTGGTTTTTTTTAGTGATTGGTTTTTTTTTTCGAAATAATTGGGAAGGCATAAAACAAGAAAAAAATATATAGAAAGTTCGTTGTTATAGCTTTTATTTAGGTTCTCCTTAAGAGTTTAGGATAAAAACAAATGCAGAAATACAGTAAAAAATAAGAAAGTAAACAGTGGTTAAGAAAATAAACTAAGGAGGACTAGCAAAGCTTTCTTAGGGAAACCGAAAATAATCGTTGTGTTACTTTTAATTATTATATATTTACCTACTACAAAAACCTTGTTCAGTCTACACTACTAGTCGATATATATAATATGTACAAATATACTTGTAAAACCTTTTGAAGATTGCTTTCATCTCTTTTTTTCGCAAAGAAAAGTAACATTTAAAATGATGGCATTTTTGTGTACTGAACAAAACAAACAAGTCGAACAAGATTTTTTTGGTGGTGGGTGATGGGCAACAACAGCCAGATAATGGAGAATATATCAGATATTGCCATATGACTGATCTGATTTTATAAATGAGGAGTCACACATAAATCTCTGGCGATTTGAAATCGTTGAAAAGAAGTGCCTAAAAGTATGCAACCAGCTTGGTAAAAAGTGAAGCATACTCTTAGGCTCTTGTTAAAATGAATTTCACTAGAGATTTCGGAGAAAAGAAGAGAACCGAAAACCACCTTAAGGGGCTGCCTATGCTCAATATAGACAACCTCTACTCACAAACTCAAATGTTAGTTACGGAAAATAAAGAAGTATTAAGAAAGACACACATGGGGCTTGACAGGAGAATGAGAACACTTACGTGATGATTTGGCGGTGAAGGTCAGGCCATCATCCCAGTCGTCGCTGGGGCCAACAACATTGATCTCGTTGGGATTCTGTTGGCAATCCTCGGCTGTTTCATTAAGCACATTGTTAATATAGTCTTTTGCAGTAGCAGTTGGGTTAGGTTAACAAAATATATAAATAATGGTCGCAGGCGGAAGAATTGAATGAATGTCGGTGTTATTTTTTTGGTTTTAGTGCACAAGTTTTGGTTTAGTTTTCGGCCAATCGTGTGAGGGGTTTTTGCATGTATTTTTGTGTATTTTGTTTGTTTTTTTTTGCCATCAGTTTGGAAGGGTGAGCGATGCGGGGGAAGAAAAAGAGAAGGATTTGGTAGAAATCAAATTAGTTACCAATTAAATACAAATGTTTTCCAATCTTTTTTCATCATTATTAAATCAATTTCAAGGATAATTTTTTGAAAAAGTTTACATGGTCTTAGTTTCACACCTGTAACACTTCCCAAACATGCATTTAATACACAGGGATGCCACAGAAATTGCTGATGACATCAAATTTATTTAAGACAGTCCACAAAAGTATGCTAAATAATTTTAAATTTTATAGTTTGCACCTCAAACATTTTAAACACCTATAGGTGATTGATTTCAAACTCTGAGCAATTTCTGTGGCACCCCTGAAAATTTAGAAAATTTAGAAAACAAAACAAATAAGGTTTTAGTAGGATGCTTGACATGGCAACAAAAGAATCAAGTTTTGGTAATGAGTTGGTTTAGAATGACGCATGAAACTAGATTTAGAACTTAAGAGTCACTACACTTTTATCACTACAAACTTAAGAATCGTAAGGACAGACAGCGGATTATTATTATTTTTCAAACAATTCCTACGCTGTCTGGAAAATATAAAGATAAATAAATTATACGGAAAGCTACAACGAATTCGATTGGATCGAAATTCTACAACATTGTTGTCCGTTCGATTTGATTAAAATTTGATTTGCCGGTTTCAGCGTCATTACCTATTTCTAATCTACGATATTTGTTAAGTGAATTGTGAGTATGTCTTTTTCTGTAAGATTTTTTTCGTGAATGGTTTGAACTCGAACCCGTACCATTGGTGAGCTGCTTGGTGGTGCCGTTCTGTTGGAAATCATGGAACGAGACATGATTCTGCTTAACATTCTCCTTGGCCTCCTGCGGGGATAGTGGGGGATATCCATTAAAATAGGTTTCCTTGGGAGATATATTTAAACAGATGCCTCACCTTATTGCTGGCCCCACGTTTGCTGCGCTTGTGATGTTTGCGATCATTGAACATGCGCCGGAAATTCATTTGCATTTTGTAATTGACCTGCAAGAGAGGGGAGAATATTTTATTGTAGTTTTTTTATGGAGTTTTTCACTCGGGATTTGGAAGAAGCAAGTTGCAGGGTGCTTTTTGTTTTGTGTTCTCTACTCACCTGTGTGGACAAATCTCTGTCATCTACTGCGTGTCGGCTATAACTAAGACGACGGTGCTGTAAAAACATTGGATGGAGCAAATTAGGTTTCCGAAATCATAAAATGCCAGCGCAATGATGTAAGTATAGAGAGATGTAAGTAGCTTAGGAGTTACTTTAATTGCAGTATAGGACAGATACAGATAAAGTAGTATATAAAGTACGATTAATTTGCTGTTAACTAGCACAAAACAACAACGGAGTAAGTGTAAACGGCTTTCCATAAACATTTGTACATCTTAGCGGTAGAGATTAACATTAAGTGCTGAGCCTAGTAAAGATCCTTTCATCCCATATCATATAATTTTTACTATATAATATATATTTGTAAACACAACAGATGTGGGCAGTCAAGATAATTGTTTAGTGTTTGGTGTGGGTTTTGGATTAATTCGAGTGAAATCAAAGTGCTTTATGAAAAAGGAAGGAATTTGAAAATATAAAAAAATTTGTTTATTTTGTGTTTAAATTTCAAAAACATTCCGATTATAGCTTTCGTGTATTTAAATTAAATTGTATTTGTTGATTGTATTTGTGACTAAAATATATTTTAATAAATTGTGTTATTTGTAAGTGTTAACATTAAGTTTTACGATAAACATTTAATATAGGCATAGGCAAAAAAAAATATATATAAGAAGGAATATTAATTAAACGTATTTAATATTTGTTTTTAAAATTATATTACTTTACTCAAAAATTAGTTTAATATTGGCAAGTCTGCATTATTATTTTCTACTTTTCCTTTAAATTATATCAAGAGTTTTTAAATATTTTCTAAGAACCCAGCTTTATAAAATTTATGATAACCTAAAAAAATAGGATCTTCCTGATATTTTATTTTAATAAAATCTATATCATTTGTGAATATTTAGGTTTTAATTTTACTAAGGCAGAAGTTTAAATACAGAGAATTTTAAGAAGTATTTATAAATATATCTCTTCAGCCTCTATAATTCTTCAATAATAAATGGTTAAGGGACGGATTTAAGCTTTGCGTTCTTATTAAATAAATTAGTTTAGCATTATTTAAAGATTAACATATTATCAAGACACCAATTAGAAGACACAATTAGAAGGTTTGAACTAAAAGATTTTGCAGTCAAAGAGTAGTAAGTACAGACGCACAACGTGTAACATTTAACAAAGGTTTCATATTTAGTTAATTCGAAAGGAGTTTGTCAAAATGAACCAAGAAACAGATCAAATTAAGTAGAACAGAAACCAATGAACCAATTTATTCGTACCATTTGTATTGAAGCCTTTATTTATCGCGATATTTTTCAAAATTATCGATAGTTAATCGAAATTTTGTTTGTTAAGCACACGAAAGTTTGAAGCGGTTTTGATTTATTTTTATTGACACGTTGTTGTCGAGAAGTTGAGATGTTGAGTAATCGAAACAACGGGAAAGAAATTAAATAAACGATTAATTACAAATATATCGATATATGTATATCTATATTATTCATATGTAGAGTCAGAGCGGATCGGCCATCAATATTCATATATGTTCAGAGCAAGAAGCGTAGAGAGAGTGTGAGGAAACTAAATGCCCAAAGTACACAACAGAACGGAAAACTCGAATGTGATGTTACAGTAGAACTCGGCATAACGACTCTTTCAGTGACAGATCGACAAATATATATATCAATTAAAAGAAACGGGAGAGGCAAAACTTTGGGGCTGCGTGAATAATCTTTTTTGGGGAGGATAATTAAAGTTTAAACTGCTTTGCTATATAGAATATCCAACCGAAAGTTGATTATTACAAAAGAGTGACTTGGAATACGGATAGGAAGAATATATCTCAGAGTACATACCCTTCTATAAGGCTTCAGTTCTTCGGCCAACAGATGATGGATCTTGGCGTCAGTCAGATCCTTCTTGGATGGATTGTAATCCAGCTCAGCCATGTCCAGATTACGCGAACAAGTATTGTCTAGATTTGTCAGACTGGGACTAAAAAGGTGAATCAAACGTGAATCAGTATACAATTGATTTATAAGGACAGCTAAGGACATATTCAGTCAAAGAAAAAATACAATAAGTGGTTAAACGAATTTCAGATATACATATGCAGGAATATAAAGGGATTATAAATATACAGAGGTGTCACATAAATATCTATAGGAGTAATATTTAAATAGAAGAAAAGACCAATATAACGGGCATACATTTGTTCTGCAGTATGCAAGCTATTTTGGCTGGCGACCAAAATCGCGCTCTCTTCGCTCGCGTAAAAATTTTTAGATCAATTAGAGTTTGGAAAATTAATTGCTTTAGTTTAGGTTTAATATAAGTTAATTTTAATACAAGGTGTAACCATTATTTCAGGAGTAAAATTACGTTTCAATAAGACTTTCAATGAACTACAGACTTCTGTGACACCTCGGTCTAAATTAAGTTTCAAGTGTTAGTGGCCAATTTAAGGAATATAAATTTTGTGCAGTTTCATGCTACAGTTTCGATCAAATTCAACAACATTCAATTTCGAATTTATTCGTACTCATGCAATATATACGATCATTTCGGTGTGAGTACAGGCAGGTGTATCGATATCGATATATTCAATCCAAAATTCGTTTACCAGGTGGTGTATATGGTTGGCGGTGCCCACCTGCCGCCAATATAGTTATTGGTATAATTCCGGAACAGGGCGCTCATCGATTCAGTGCCCGTCATCTGGCCAATGGTCGATGGATTCCGTCTCATCACCTCCATGGCATCGCGCATTGTCAGTTTGGAGTACGTCTCAATGATCTTCGGCTCAGCGCCCTGAGTTTGGGTTGAACAAAATCAAATATAGCTCGTTAAGAAAGGTTACTTTAACAAATATGCTTATTACTAAAGACTATCGTCTTCGTATGAAATCTTCTTGGCCGACTTTCTTCTGTTGGGAGTGCTTGTGTCACGACGCTGCATTCGAGTTCTTGAGCCCCCCGCATCTGCACTCCGTAGCCTCCTGTTTTTATACAAATCCCTCGCTCATAGCTTTGCATCGGAATGCGATCCAGTAAGTGAAACTCATTCACCTCCTGAGTGGCAGGTTGGTTTGCGATATTCGACAACATTTTATACTTAATTTACAACAATACCTTGAGATCTCTGATCAGCAGCGGGCGAATGAAGCGATTGTCGAAACGCTTGAATTTATCACGCACATTGTAGTTGCCTGTCTTGCCCACAATGTCCTCAATGCCAGCCATCAGATGGTCCATGAACTGGGGAAAACTTAGAGTAATTCCATTGTACATTATCCTCTTGGTGGTTATACTCACCCTCTCATGAATGCGCTCATTCATGGTGGGTTTGCGCTTGTTGGCCCGCTTCACATTGAGGATCTTGACCAGCGGCTTGATGGTGATGCCTTGCAGGAAGACAGTAAAGTAGATCACAGCTATTGTGGTGGTTACAAACATGTTCTTCTGCTTGACCACATTCTCATCCACCAGCAGCACCAAAGCGAAGGCCACAGCTCCACGCAGGCCGCCGTACGACATCACAAACTGATCCACGCGGGACAACTTGTGCAGGCGGAAGCGATTGGCAAGGGCCGAGAGCAGGATGACACCTGAAATTAGTCAATAAATAATTTATCTTTATTTATCTTTTAAATTTAAGGCTTAAATACCCACCAATCACACGGAACACCGAGCAGAAGGCAATGGTCAGGACCACAAACCACGTATTCCATACGTGCATATTATTGACAGTGGCCACACCAAGGAACATAAATATAATCGTTTCCGCTGAACTCGACAACATCTTCAAGGCATATTTAACAGTCGTGTGCGACTTTTGTGAAATATTCGATTCCACATAGTTTTTCATTGTAATACCACAAAATGTGATGCTGTTGGATGGGTTATATTATTAACTTAATCGTATTTTTAATGATATTAAATACTCACGCCAATATGCCGCTCATGTGGAAGATTTCCGCATTGAGATAGGCCAAATAGGCCATTACAAAAATGAAAATAGGTTCTATGACGCGCACATGATCGGTGAAACGGGTCACCAGACCAGTGAGGAAGCCCCAGATGATGCCTGAAAATGTTTAAATATATTCTTAATAAGGTTAGGTAAAATATCTGGGAAGTTTATTGCTTTTGCAAGAATATTTTAGATATATCTTAGATATTTCATCTTGAATACTCAGAGAAAACTTTCTAGAATGTCCAACCAAAATCCAAATAATTCTGTAAAAACTACAATCGAAAGAGCTCGAAAAACCACACTCACCTATGGCAGTGCCACCCAGGGCAACCACGAAAAATGAACCCACGCCGCTGGCTATGTCCTGGGCTATGATTTTGTCCAAGCCAATCTCATTGTAGGACTCCATCATGTGGTACATCACGACCTGCAGGAAGGGGAACAAAGAGCATTAGCCATGTTCTTGACTTAATTGCCTCCAATATCCGCGCCCACAGATTCAATCAATAAACCTAAGCTCTCACCGTAACGGCATCGTTCAGCAGGGACTCGCCAAAGACGACAATGTACAGGATCTCGTTGACGTGAATCTCCTCAAAAACGGCCAGAACAGCCACCGGATCCACGGCGGATATCAGCGAGGCGAAGAGGAAGACGTCCATCAGCCCGGGGGCGTTGCTCTCCCCATAAATCCCCATCACTCCGCAGGCATAAAGGGAGCCACCTACAAATTAAAATTCAGGAAAATCAGTGAGTGCAATATAATTTAGTTTCCAACCCATCAATTTCCCAGAGTGCAGCTCCTTAGACTTAATTAGATACCACCCGACGCTGGCCAATCGATGGCAGTCCTTGGCATTGACATTGCTGCATAGTTGCTGTATAGTTTGTTGTTTGTTTTTGCGAAATGCATCCCTAGTCACTTAAGTCAATTGATAAGCGCCTTCTTCCAAGAATAATTGAATTTACAACGACGCAAATTGAAGGTTTTGCAATAATATGGCTTGTGTGGAGGCTCTTCAAATTGGCCACACAAATTGATGCGGAAAAACAAATATTGTAAGCTGGAGGGAAAAGCTCTCGAAATGTTTCCATTATTTTATGGTAATGTCTACACTTGAATACTTTGTTTGCTTTAACTATGCAGTGTTTTCAAGGCAAATAAGAATAAAGATCTTTATTAAACTTCCCTTTGATGTATTCTTCGATTACTCATACATAAGAAAACTCTTTAAAAATATTTCCAATTTTAAATATTTTCTCTATAATATTATTAATAAATTTCCATGGAAAGATTGATCATCGCCCGCAATTAAACTGTAATTTCATTGCAATTAAAAGCCAGTGCAAAATAATTAAGGCTTATGCAACTCCCTTGCCTTTAGTTTTATGCCATTACATAATAATAACAATAAGATATCTGCCGCCGACAAATGAATAATGGCAATGGAATTTTCACTTTTCCGAATGAATCGCGAGAGATAAGTCAACAGAGCGGCGTTGTCGGCCCTCATTGTGTGATATGTAATCCAATTTGTTAAGCATAAGTAATTGCCAAGTCTGGTTGGTTCGCTGCGGAGCGGGTAAGTGTGGCAACTCGAGCGTGTATCCCCCGGATTCGTTTCGCATTTTTGCGGTGGCGCGGTCATTCATCTAAGTGCCGTCGTCTGCTCCTCTAAGCCCCTTTCCATCTCCTCATCTGGGCTTTCGCCCCTTTTGTTTGTCATTGGCGCCCTCCGCCCCCTATTAGCGGCGGCAGCTTCCCATTCACATCCATCGCATGCTTTGTTACTCTCTGTGTAAATCACTTCTAAGCGGTCATCTATTTTGGATGAGGATGCTAACACGCCCCCTCGCGTGCCGCTGTAATTTTATCGGAATAATATTTATACAAAAAATAAATACATTTTTTTTTTTTTTGAAGATTTGGAAGATTTTTTTTAAAAGAAAAACTGTTCTGAAGGAGTATCTTATAAGCACATTCGTGTTTATCGCAATAAATAAATAAAAAGACATTACTACATAGAGAGAATTATGAGGTTCGGAAAATCCGCGTACTTAAAATCGTACTATTCTTATTTTGAGTACGGATTTTTTAGAAATTCCCAGATTAAAAAAATTCAAAATGAATGCAAAAGTACTCACACCAAAATTAAGTAAAAATATTCTTGAATTGAAATGGTTTTATCCTTAAATTGAGTACGTCTGTACTCAAGTTTGAAAGAAAGGGGTGAGAGGGGAATGCTATAGGATTTTAAAAAACCTTAAAAAAGTGAACAAAATTATGCAACAAAATGTTGCATCATTAAATTGGTACTCCAAACATTTTGTTGCATACTATTAAGCTTGTTTTTAAAATTCAAATTGCTAGTGATTTCTGTTGCATTCTGCATTAATCATACAAATTTATAGATATTAAAAAAAAGTTTTTTCGAATTTAAAAATATAACAAATTAGTTTATTCTAATAAATTTAATTTGATTTCTTGGATTTTTTACTTAAAATCTTATAAAAAGGAGAAATCTATAGGATAAATATTATTTCTTTTTATACACTTTAAGCTCAGTCTTTCTCTGAGTGCTAAGTAACAAAGAAAACCCCAAATAATTGTCTGTTTTTATAATTAGACTAAACAACGAATGGCGCCTCATTACTACGATACTTTTGTGGAACGTAATAACAGAGATAGAGATAATTCAAGTGATTCAGCCTCCGTTCACTCATCTGTATCAGGTGTCCGACACCTTTTTGTAATTGCTAAACAGTTGACAAGTACTGTTTACATATTTGCCTGCTTGAAGTAGAAGCTACTCGCACTTTTATGGAGATTAAATATTGGTTTTATCACTTGACAGTTTTACTACATCGTATATTTGTAGGTGAAACACTACTTAGGGAAGTGCGAAAAAGACATGCCAAGCTGTGTAAATCCTTTCTTAAATATACATATATTGACTTCACTCCCATAGAGAGTTGATTGCAGTTAATAAATTTAGTCGAGTTTACTCTATATACTAGCCGTCCGCACCTAAGCAAACAATATATTTTATTCCATTGACCACTTTTTTTAGCTGACGGACTTGGATGGATGGGATTACACGAAATGTCGTTAGCCCCAGGCTACCCCTCCAGCCCTCCTTCCATCCAGCTTTGTTTATTAAGCCATCAAACTAAACGATAGACAGGACAATTCCATTCCCCCAAGGACATTGACCGAATCCTTCTCAGGTTTCCGCTTACTCACCAATGGTGGCAATGTTGAAAATGGTACCGACCACCGCCATCAGCAGGATGGTGCCCAGGTTGTCGAAGAACAATCGATTGGGCATAAAGTAGCCGGCGTCTAGGATAATCGGTGGCAGCATATAGAAAAGAAGAAGGTATTGGGCGTCAGCGGTGAGACGGCGACATCCGTGCAGAAGTAGAGTACGACGCCGATGACCACGCCCACGACAATCAGCAGGCACGACTCCGGAAATATTAGATGCAGCTTGGGCGTCATGTGGAAACCTGCAAAGAATAAAGGGAAAATATTAAAGATAAACATCGGAATTTTGCAACGCAATTCGGTGTAACTACAAGTGTGGGCTGGGTGCCGCTTCCCCCGAAAATATTTTCATTAATTACGAAACGCCAAGTTTTCTGTGCGCGCAGCCATAAAAGCGAAAAAATTCCCCGCTGGATGGCAATGATGGGGAATTTGCATGCAACCTCCTTGATACCCTTTTTGCCCTTTGACCTCCTCTTTCTTTGTTGTTCTCTGCCATTTTTTCAGCAAATATTTTGGGTTCAAGGACAACCAAAACCGAAGGATAATTATGCTTCGTAAACAAAGCAAAACAAAAAAGAGACTGAAGGAAAATGTTTGCAAAAAAAATGTAAGGACTTCATTTGCATTTTCCTAATGATGGAAATTTAAGAGCTAGGCTAAGGATTTTATTTTAAATATTAAATGTATGAGGCCTAGGTAAAATGTTAAATAAATATATTAAAGAAATAAACAAGTAACTAGGATATGTATAGACATTTTAAAATAATTGCTAAAATGTCTAAAACAATGGCTTCTTTCCAAAACTAATTATTTTGTCTATCAAAAGTTCTTTGTCCAAAATAAAAGTTAGATGTGTATAAATAAATAAATAAAATAAGTAATAAATATAATTAAATATACTAATTATAAAGCCTTCTATTTCAACTCAAACTCTGGTTAATTTGTTTATCGAACTGCCGACTTATTCTGCATTTATCCTTGACAATAATACAGAATTTTGCATTAAAATTGCATAACTATCCTGTCCCTGAAATTTAAGGTCTTAGGTAACATTTTTCCCTGCCGGCCAACCTTATCTGGCCGTAAACACTCCAGTCCATTTCCTCGTTAAGTGCCAAGCCTCTCAGTTTACAATCGGCCTTCGCTGAAGTTTTTGTTTTTACGGCACTCGCCATGATTTTGGCCCTATTTTTGGGCCTGTTAGCCTCTTCTTCCCGTTGGCCACCGATTCAATTGCAGCGGAAAATTCCGTGCGGCCGTCGCACTTGAAAATAGAAATTGTAATGGAAAAAAGGGACGGACCCGGCGCCAGCGTCCTTGCTGGGTGTGTAATTGTGGAAAATGGATTTCTCTCTCTCGCCTGCAGCCAAGGTTACGGGCAGGGCCACTAGATAAACCTCTCTGTCTGTCGAGGCCCCAAAAAGAGGAAAAATTAAAATCAGAATATCAGAAAAGGTAATAAAGTCTCGAGAGACTCGGAGCAAATGATAAATGCACAGCGGCCTCAGGCAGGCCCAATTGTTGCTCGAAGGGAGGGCAGGGTCAAGGCCCCAGTTCTGCGGCTTGTTGCACACGCAGTCAGCGTGGTCTTATGCAATGTCCTTCGGCCAGGACTTCTCACACCCACTGCCACAGGCACAGTCATACACGGTTACGTCGCCGACTTGACGCAAATCTGCATGATGATGATGGCGTCGCAGTCGTAGGAATTACATAAACCATATTGATTTTGCCTGGCAACAGGGCCCCAGGAAAAATATAAAGCCGAGGAACGACACCCACGCCCAGGAGCAGAAGCACCAGCTTCGGTTCCAAGGGGAGAGGGAATGGCTTAGCCGTGGCTCGGAGGAAACCTCATTTTCCGGCAAAGCCACTGATTGTCCGCTGATTAAGCACAAGCTAATCCTGCTTAATTTGCTCTAATTAGCCAGGATTGTACGAATTATACGTTTTTTAGGGTTTTGTTTAATAAATAAATTAATTTAATATTTTTAGAGCAAGCATTAATAAGAATTATTTTCCTTTCCTAATAAAAAGCTTTCAATAATTTGTTCTGGCATCTGCGTAATAAAGCTTCTATCTATAAAGTACTGACATTTTAATGGGCAATAAAAACAACTTAATATTTTCACAAATAATTAAATACTAAACAAATTTACGAGTAATAAAAACAAGCGAAAAATATGAATAATATTAAATAATATTATACTCAGTTCAAAATATACATCATGCAATTTCCTCATCAAAATTACTTAATTTTAAAAGAAACACTCACCAATTTTGGCAATACTGGCCGACAGTATCCATATGCCAATGATAAAAGGCGTCTTAACCCGGCCAAAATCCACGCTGGACAGTGGGTACCGGGTCATCTTGTCGCCACCATGGCCTCCCGCATCGGCGGCCTTCTCCTCCTCGCCAGATTTTAGTGGCTCGGCACGTGGCAAACGCAGCGATGGCGTGGCATCCAAGTCCATATCCAGATCCATGGCGGTTGTCTGTGGCAGCTGGTTTTGGGGCAGGAAGGAAGTGTAAGATAATTCAGGCATTAGCGGTTTATAATTGGCAAACATTTCTCAAGAGCCGGGGGAAAAATGATAAATGCGCCTTCGCGTTGTGCTGGTAAATTTCCAAATACCCGCCAAAAGCAAATATCAAATATTTACACGGGGCCGAGCTGAACTGCGGAGAATAAAATCCAGATACCAGATACCAGACACAGACCTAATTCGGTGGGAATATCGGGGTTAAGTTCCTCAATTTGTGGGCAACACACGCCATCGAAAATTACAATCAATTCCATTAATGACGCATGCGAGCGAGCGAACACGGAGTGTCAGCGCTTTTCTTTTATTTTATTTTGTTTGCTGACGTTTCCACAATGTCTGAACATAAAACTCCAAACCGAACCCATTTGAAATGTTGATCTAGGTCAGTGTGAGGCAACTAGAATGTTGTATGTCAGCGGTTCAATGAATATTAAATCGCGCACTGAGGTTAATTAGTTAGCTTGTCAAGCAATCCGTTGCGATACTTTCCAAAGACATTGAAATACGAATATGTATCTATATGGTAATTAATTGGGGCTTCCCACAAATTATCAACGGGGCTTCGACTAGCTACAAGTTCATTATCGATGTCTATTTTAGTGTCAACAGGAACCCTTTAACCTTTAATAAATCAATCTTTTCTTGGAATAATGATAAGATGGAGCTACTGTATAGATAACTTTGGTCATGAGTTGTTTATCTATGACATTCCATCAAAAGGTTTGTTACTTTTTAAAGCTCATAAGTAAGGGGAAAACCCGACACTTCATCATGAAGTTATAAATTTAATTTAATATTTACAGCCAGGGAAAAATGTTAAGGAAAATCTTTCGAAAATTGAATTTATTTCCTACTTGAAGTGTTTTTTCATCTAAAAAACAAATTAAATATTGAGGAAAAATGTTCTCTCAAACCTTAAGATAGATGCCAAAGCCAACGTAGCTGAAAATCAGTAATTGCATTAGACAAAGTGTGAGTGCACAGCACAGCTTTAGGTGTTTCC
>JABJVT010000059.1:0-313120 GCA_014170255.2 Drosophila triauraria
AACTTCTCTGGTTTTCTTCTTTGAAATTAAAATAATTTGAAAGAAAAAAACCCTTTCTTTTTAAATCTGTATGTTAAATTTATAACTCTACCTTGAAAAAATTGGAAAAAAAAAAATACTTTTACAATCGAAAACAGGGAAAAATATTGGATTATATCTGTATAAAACCTTTGTACTTACATTTTAACTGTGTGGTTATTTTTTTTAACTTGATTGCTTACAATTGAGTATTTATAATAATCCTTTAAAAATGTATTAAGTTGGATTATATTGTCATCGGAATATTTGAAAAATTAATTACTATCGAAACTATTAAAATCGAATTTGGAGAAATGAATAGCTATCGAGACTAATCGAAACAATTGGAACACATTGATTTAAATATTTATAAATCCTTCGTAGTAAACTTTCTTTTTTAGATATTAAAATGCAAAAAAAAAAGTAAACTAAAACTAAACCCATTACAATCGGAAAAATCAATATATTTTTCTATAAAATTCCTTCGTCCCTAATTATTAAACGAGGTTTCTAAGTCTAAGATTTAAAATCTTTCCTTTCTTAACAACAAAAGATTGATGACTTTATTTGAGCAAAAAATTTAATAAAGTACATATTACAATCGAAAAGATATTGTTTCAAACATATTCCAAACGGTATTTTAAAGCTTGATATCAACTTAATTATAATAAATATATAACATGTTATATATGTGCTTTTTCGTATACGCAATATATGTGACCAAACGAGCATATGTATATTGTATGTACATACGATCATAGAGCTCCAAAAAGTAGAGTGGGTGTGGAGGCATCTAATGAAATACGCCCTTCCCATTTTCGTTCACGGATGTTGTAGTGTATGCTGCCCGAAAGTACATCCATTCCAGTCGAATAGTCACGGTCGGTTTACTCGTAATCAATGGATATATAATGGAACTTGAGTTCCTCTGTGCGAGTTTGCTAATACAAAGCCTCAGAATGCGTACAGGCAAAAAACATTGAAGATCGCCTAAAACGATTAGAGAGCTACCACACATATGTAACAAAAAAGTATGCATATATGTATAGATGTACATGGAATGTGTCCCAAAAGTTCGGGTATTTTTTCCCCATTAAAAAAACATCGCACGCATTTTGTAGACTAATCTTAAAGTCAGACTTTTAACGACTCAGACCTCTCTTCACATTATTTTATTTCTACTAGGGATAGGAACTTTGGTTTATAAATACAAATTCTAAGTATACTTAACGCAGACATAAATTCGAATTTCTGCCTCCGCCTCTCTTTTAAATTCTGTCTCTTTTATTTTATTTCTAGGTTTAAAAATGGCAAAACTATTCCTAATATTCAGGTAAGAAAACTGATTCCATAACTCACTATCATTTCTTCATTTATCAATCTAACTTTCGGTTGTGTATGGTTTAATAAAAAAAAAACATGAACCCAAAAAAGTGGGAGGAGCGGCGATCTTTTTCAGCTGCATTTAATCAAGATTTTGTTTTTCTTTCAACGCCGCCGAACAGTGACTCGTTTTCAGAAAACATTTTGTGATTTGTGGAGCTCATAAGCTGATTTTTGTGCTAAAAAGAATATTTTTGTTTTAAGGGAAATCCCTTATTTTTTAATCAAAAACTCACTTAGAGTAACTGAATGTCTTGTTCTAGTTTTTAAAGAACTTTGGTTTATAGCTAGAGCTGGAGATTAAATATATTTTTAGGTTTATTAGATCCTAGAGAGTATGCGTCTCTTAAAACATTACTTTAATACTTTTCGAAATAAAAGCTATGATTTTACTAACTAATCTTAGCTCACTTTTCTTGGCTTAGAGGAATAATCTAAACCGCTATCGTTACATATTTATAAAATCTATCTATTTCTCTGAAATTAAGCTAATTTTCTAACTTTATTGACTTTCAGTATTTTTATTATCCTTGCATCTATACCCAATACTCGCTTTGTAAAGGCAGAGTTATCCACTAAAGAACGAATAAAGGTTAGTATACGTATTTGTATGAGGTTTTTCTATTTATTATACCCTTGCAGAGGGTATTATAATTTTGCCATGATATTTGCAACGCAGTGAAGGAGGCATCTCAGACCCCATAAAGTATATATATTCTTGATCAGCATCACCAGCCGAGTCGATCTAGCCATGTCCGTGTGTCTGTCTGTCCGTCTGTCTGTCCGTCTGTCTGTCCGTCTGTCTGTCCGTCTGTCGGTTTCTACGCGAACTAGTCTCAGTTTTGAGATATCGGGCTGAAATATTCAGCATAGTCTTATTTCTTTAGCACGCAGTATATATGTCGGAACGGTCGAAATCGGACCACTATATCCTATAGCTATAGGAATGATGGCGAAATTAATGTACAAAAATTTTAATTTCTCTGTTTTTCAACGAATTTCTATAAATTTCGAGATATAGTCATTTTTATAGTTCTAGAATTACGGTTTCAGTTTCATTAAGATCGGACAACTATATCATATAGCTGCCATAGAAGGGATCGGTCGATTTATATGAAAATGTAAAATTCTACATGTAAAATGTAAAATTCTACATGTAAAATGTAAAATTTACAAAATTTACATAATTTGACATTTTTTTTTACATTACCAAAATGGATCGATTTTCAATGATCCAATTGCTGACTGCAAGGGTATATAAACTTCGATTTACCGAAGTTAGCTTTCTTTCTCGTTTTCAAATAAATTCTCTTAAAGAAAAGCTTCGAGCCCAAGCCAAACAGCCATAATTAAATTAAGAGAGTTCCAAAACATTTTTAATGTTCAATACACCTAAATGATTTATTGCTTATAAATTATGATTGCCGATTGTAATATTTTAAATAGTCTTATAAAGTACTTGGGTCAGAGGATCAGCCATAAAGCTCTATCAAGCTCTTGGCAAATTCGTCCCGCTTGGTCGGCATAGATAAGCTCGGGTTAAAAAACTATATTCCAGATGAAGTATTTGTTTTTTTTAATTGCTCTCTAATCTAGTTCTTAAGTCGTTATTTGCTTTTTTTAAAGCCTTCGTAATTACCAAAATTTTCTTGATATGAACTAGTATAAATCCCTGATGGCGCCCGAGTTTTCGAAATTTTTAATGTAAAAATGTAATTCACGATTATCTCTCTGAGCGTGTGATTTTTATCAACAGCTCAAACATTTGCTAAAGAATTTTGTTTGCCTACTTGGCGCTCTATAATTATTCAAATATTTCTTTTATTGACATTAATCACGATTTCAAATTTTTGCGTTTCATGTTAATTGACAGAGAGGCTTGAGATGACGCAATTGTTTCAATTAATTTTAGCTTTTTGGACCCAGAAGTTTAATGGGTTGTAAATTTATATTACACCGCCTGGATTTTCACATTAATCTTTATTTTTTTAATATTTAGAAACATCAAGATTGGCTTAGAGAGCACCGAAAGCCAAAGGCGAGGAAAATTCAACCGAATAACTCATATTATGAGCTGGCCAACTTATGGCACACCCGAAAGGATATATCCCTTAAGCAGAAACCAAGTAACAAGAACGATTACTTGGAAAACGAGACGATTAGTAAAGTATCGAACCAAACCGATGTCATAGTATTAAAGCCAACGATAATATTAATAAATGGTACCAAAGGCAATGAAGCCTCAGCACCTAACCTCATTCCGGAAACAACAACAACGTTGGCAACGACATTACCAACTGAAAGTAGCAATATTTTGACCACAAAACAAACCCCAAGTATTGTGGAGGTTTTCTCCTCCCCAAATCCCATGAGAGTAATGACCACAAAGAAGCTGAAAAAGAAAGTGTATCCGTATCCACGATGGGATAAGTGGAGTAGCTGGAGCGAATGTTCGCGCAGTTGTGGCGGAGGCGTGATGTATCAAATGCGAAAATGCATTAACCGGTGAGTTATAAATATAAACTTAATTTTTTCCGAGGTACAGCAGGATTAACTGGATCACTTAGGACCACTGGTACATTATTCTTTAATGTAATAGAGTCATAGGAATTAGTTTTCTTTGAAACTTACCTAACTGTGTTTATGATCAGAACTCTTTTTCTTTGGATAACTTTCCTATAGGATCTCGGAATACCTATATATATTATTAACTTTTTTCTTATTTTGGTTTTAATTTTAACTGATTTAATTTCAGAAACTCGTCAACGAATAATCCGCTTACGAGTAATGCCTGTGTGGGTTACTTTAAGCGGTATCAGCTGTGTAATGATGTGCCCTGCGATGAAAAATCTCCGGATTTCCGAGCCTCTCAGTGTTCTACTTACAACGATATAGAGTTCCATGGCTACAGATATACGTGGGAACCATATATAAAGGGTTTGTCTTACCCATTATCCATCTAAATATTTAATATAATTTATTATTTCAACCCCTCTCTTGAGACGATCCCTTTTTTTACCTCTTTCATTTTAATTAAAACTCTTAACATTTTAATGAGAATATTATTAAATAAAATATTAAAATTAATATTTATATTATTTATATTATATTTATTATTAAATATATATTGTATATCTTTTTGCTAGACGATGCTGAGTGCGAGCTAAACTGCATGCCATCTGGAATGAAATCTTTTGCCACACTCAACGAATCCGTAATTGATGGAACGCCTTGCAGACATCCAGCGGAATACTACCGATCGCACCTTTGGAGCCGTGCTGTGTGCGTTGATGGTGCTTGCAAGGTGAGTAAATAAATTTAAAATAAATCACCTGAGTTTGCCCAATTTCCGGGCATTATGCAGATTCTTTACGATAAATATAAGATACTCCAGCGATAATAAGCCAATTTAGTTTTTCCTTAAAGCAGCGTCCAAGACCTAGTTCTCATCTAGCCTTAATTCATTTTAATATTTAAATTTTGGCATTCAGAATTCAAGTTTTCATAGCAACCCACGAATTAAAAATATCAATTATCCATTTCCATACGCAGCAACTATAAGCAACGATCGCACATTAAAAAGCACTAATGGTTTTTCTCGTTCTTCGATATTATTAAAGCTTTTTCAAGTACAAGAATCGCAGCGAATTCTTAGTATCGGTCGAGCATTGAATCATAACGCACACGAAATTCGCAGTGATCTGTAAAAATATATAATTTAAAGGATTATAGATTCAGTTTAAAGGTTTCATCGGTTTTTTTGACTTTAAAGGATTTAATGAATAAAAAACCTTGACAACATTTTTGTGTGTAACAATAAGGTTCTAAGAAAATTTATATTCGAGTTTCATGGGGAAATAAGTCAAATCTTATTTTTTGCTTTTCTCAGATATATTTTCCTGCTTCCGTCAAAGGAGGAGTTTATCATCCTTTTCCACATTATTTTAGTGTTAAAGACTTATTCTTTTTGTTTACCGTGGGTCACTTCATTATATTAGTTATTTGAAATTTCTATGACTTTTAAATAACAATGTTTATTCAGCGTTATTTAAAATGTCTTTAAAATGTTTTACATGCACCTTACTAAAATGTAACATTTTAAATTGATTCTTGAGAACGGGATTAGGTCAACAAATCAAATTGGAAATAATCCTCGTGAAAGTGAAAACTGGAACGCGTCCAATGAGCTTAATTTCAATGAATTATTTTAGTAAACACACATTGCCGCACAGTTGTGCGTACGGCAGCAAGTCCATCCGAAAGCAATTTTTTATTGAACATATGCCCCTTTAATACCACCGAATGTGTATTTTGTACACTCATTTATATTTTGTTTATCTTGTTCTCTTAATAAGTGGCCAATAAATAATGTTTTTGCAAAGCCCCAGGAATTTCACATAGATCGCTTCGCCGTGAACTTAGTAAACTATATATAGGAAATGTTTACTCTGAGCATACTCTTAAAATAATCGATGGAAAGTCCTTCACATTATTTAATAGAACTGTGCCGGCCTAATATTTTATTAATAGAGTGTTATTATCCGGCAAGAAAGCCTAGGAAAAGGGAAAACTTAATATTTCCAAGGTGATGTTGAGAATCATAGTGTTACTATGGCTGGTGAGTAAATATGGGTTTTTCAGAATAGTGTTAAAAGATTGCTGAAACTCAAGTAAAACGTAATTGTTTCTTTTTTTTCTTACAAAAAAAATCCAAACTAATTGTAGGCCGTCCATGCCAGTGGTGACATTGATGGATTGTATGCCCACAGCGGCTCTGTGAGCTGTGGAGGATTGTTGTGCCGACCTGTCACGGGGATCTTCACGCGAGATCCCCTGCCGGATAATGCCTATGTACACGTCACAACCTTACCTGTGGGTGCCTCCAATATTTCGATAACGGAACTTAAAAATAGCATCAACTTGCTAGGTAATGCTTTTCTAAGATATTTCATAAAAAATTGTATATGAGATGTTTTAAAACCCCGTTTTTTTTCGGTCCAAGTCTTGCGAACTTCCAAGGAGGACTCCATATTTAATGGCGAGAATACGCTCTCGGAAAGTGGATCATACGAGGCTGTGGGTGCCACATTCGACTATCATCGAATCGATGGAGCACATGACAGCAACGGGGTCACCGAATGGATTACGAGTATTGGACCCATCAGGGAATCACTGCAACTTATGGTATTGGAAAAAATAATCAAGAGTAGAGCTGGAAAAAAATCGATGTTTATGGCCGATAAATATCGAAAAATTCTTTGATTTGCCAGCTCTATATCAGGGTTGCCACACAACTTGCTGGGGATTTGAATTCGCTTGAAATGGCGCCTAAAGCTATGCTAAAATATTTTATAGCATGCTTTTAGACTCTTTTTAAAGGGTTTTCGAACCCCTAGGGATTTTTATGCCTCCCCCAAATATAAATAATTATTTTATTAATTATAAAATCCACAACTAGGTTTACACCAAAATTCCAAACAACACTGGCATCAAATACGAGTACATGCTGCCTATAATCTCCGAGTCTGAGGAGAACGAGATGTCCTTAGAGAGCAGTGACGGCCTCCTGCGATCCGGCACGGAGGACACCAGTTCATCGAGCAGTTCGCGAGGCGGCGGTCGCAAGCGTGTTTTCAATTGGAAAGTAATTGGCTTCAGTGGCTGCACCAAGTCCTGTGGTGGTGGCACCCAGACCCCCATCATCCGGTGCATTCGCAAGAACCCCATGCGCTACTACTCGCAGCGCCGTTGCATGCACTCCGTAAAGCCCGTGCTTGAACGAGAACCTGCTGCACTGCAACACGCAACCCTGTCCGGCTTACTGGCGCTTTGACGAGTGGGGCGAGTGCCGGTGCTTGAGCAGCGGCGCCTTCAGGCGGCGCGAGGTGAGCTGCGTCCAAGAGCTGGCGTCGGGACTGGTCATCCATGTGGATAAGGCCGCTTGCATGGAGGAGCAGCCGCCCACCCAGAAGCAGTGCGAGTGTCCCAAGAACAGTCGTCGTCGCAACCTAGGCCGATATCGTCTCCAAGGGAGCAACAACGCGGACTCTGCGAACTCAAGTACTCAGGTGAAGCGCAGCAAGATCGACGGAACGACGGCTGTGAATGCCATCTGGCTGATGTCCGAGTGGAATCAGTACTGCTCGGCCACGTGTGGTTCTGGGATTGAATACCGCACCGTATTCTGTGATCGTTCCAAGGCTGGAGAGGAGCGCTGCGATCCGAGTACCACGCCCGAGAGTCGTCGGCCCTGCGAGAAGCCCAGCTGCGAGGTTGGGGATTGGTTCACAGGCCCTTGGTCCTCGTGCAATGGAGATTGCTTTGATCTGACCAGGAGCCGAGAGGTGCTGTGCATCCAGAATCAACTGATCACCGAGCACAAGGAGTGCAAGAAGGAGCTGAAGCCGCAGGCTGTGGAGAAGTGCTCGCACGAGGAGGTGGAGTACTGTACTGCCCGCTGGCATTACTCGGAGTGGTCGGAGGTGGGGACTATATAATCTCTGGGGATTTTATTTATTTTATTAAATGTCTTTATTTTTTAACAGTGCACCAAGCCATGTGGTGGTGGCACCCAACGACGAAGTGTCAAGTGCCTGGAATACGATATCAAGGTAAACGCTCTGAGGGAATCAACCCAATGCCGGTATGCAAGCCGAGATCCCATTTATCGCAACTGCAATGCGGAAAAGTGTGAAGAAGGTAGGTTTCCTCCACTTTCTAATATTTCCCTTGGTTTCTATTAATTTTCCTATTTTCAGAAGTGAAAAAAATCGAAACTGTACCCACCTGTACGGACAAGTTCGCGAACTGTCAGTGGGCTGCCCAGGCCAAGCTGTGCAGCTACGATTATTATCGCGAGAACTGCTGTACTTCCTGTACTTCTTGAGTCTTATCCCTAAGAATCATACTTAATTTATAAACTGAATCATTTACGAATACAAAATGTGGTTAATTTCAATATAAATATGTATTTCTGACACTATAGCTCAAAGTAAAGCTTGCAGGGAATTGCAAAAATCAAATATTCAGTCAAGAACAAAGAAGAATTGAATAATACAATTTACACTTCATTAATACATACTAAAATAAACTAGATGGAGACTAAAAAGTAATAGTTAGAGAAATTATATACATAATATTATGAATAACATTAAGAGACGAAATTGAAGGCATCACTTTTCGTTGTTTAAGAATAAATAAATCATTTTACTACACAAATAGGGTTGTTTAATTCAACTTGAGTTGAGGGTTCATTTTACAAAGAATTCAAATTGACAATTAAAGGGTAAATATTTATATTATTTTTAATTAGTTCCATTAGAGCGATCTCTATTTTTAGAGTGTGTAACCCAATACTTGCCAGAATAACCTTATTGTAAAGAAGTAAAAAACTTCAATCAAGCCCAAGACACTGACTCCCAGAAACAGGCCGGCCAGTTGAGCCAATTGAAACTGGAAAAGAGAAAATGAGTTTGATTAATAAATAATTACGATCCACAGAATAAAAAGAAAATGCTGGAGATTTTAACTCTCTTTAAATGGTCTCAAAAAAGAATGCTTTTTAACGAAGCAAAGTTAGATTGAAGTTGCATTCTTCCAGACTACATTTTTAATGGATTTTTGCTATTTTTCCTTTACTTACCCAAGAGATCAGTCATTGAAAATATAACTTGTCGCTTGAGTCGAATCTGGGGCCAGGTTTTAATAGTTATGGCACTGCCAATACTTCCCAATAATTGTTTTGAACCAATCATGGGCTGAAAAAGTACCAAAAAAAGATTAAATTATGATAAAGTATTATTTTTCTAGACTTACCAGAGCGGATCTCGTGGTAATTACTGCATCCAGGCAGTTCTGTTCACAGTAACAAGGTGCTGGCTTCTCGTGATGTCCATTTTCTTCGTACAATTTAAGAAAGAAATCTAAAAAATTCAATATTTAAATATATATCTTACTCCTTTAATCATTACTTACTGGCATGCCTAGGAAAACAAGACCTCAAAGTTTTATAATCACAAACAGGCTTGGGATTGGCGACTTTAGTAAGGTATAAATAATATTCGTTTTTTAAATAAATAAAAAAATTAATTTTATGGCTTACTGCGATTGGGATAAAAGTGTGGAATGCATTTACAAATTCTGAAGGCCAAATTGATCCGACACTCTTGCTGACACACATTTCTTGTATAGAAAGGAAAGTGGGTGAGATTGGATTCGTGGTGGAAGCGACACTTTCTCATTTTGACAGAGACCTCGCTGTAGGAATTTAAATTTTAGATTTAAGGTAAGCATAAAAGTTAATGGAAACTTGCTTCTCTAGGTTGTCCTCGGCAATTATCTCCTCGCTGACGGGATCATAGACCACGCCTTCAGTTGTATAACCAAAGTTAGTATCCACCTTCATGACGTCAAACGCTGAGTGTATGTAGCTCTTGGGAAAGTGAATTATATTATATTTTAGATTAGGTTTAGATTAAATTAAATTAAATTAAATCAAGTTTACTCTATCGAAGACCAAATGCCAACTAGGCAAATATATTTTTTTAATTTTAAAAAGTAATGAACTCACATCTATTGCCTCGCTGCTGAAGCTCAGCAAAGTGAATCCCACGTCCTTTTCAAAGTAAGAACCGACCTGATACTGAAGAAGTTTCCTCGTTGACTCATACTTGTTAGGCTCGGGATGTTTGCCAAATATTAAGTATCGAGCGCTGTACTCTTCGCCCAATCGGGAATTCCCCAAATAGCACAGTCCGTACTCGGTGAGAACCTGTCGGACATGAATATTAACCTGCCCATCGATGCTGCGAGTGCGTTGCTTTTCTATAGGCTCGTAAGTACTATCATACGTCAGATTGTAAATTAATTCCATATAGTGCTCGGGCTTGAGGCCAAGTTCATGGATTATATGGTCAATCTGATCGCTCTCGGGTATGTTTTGAAAATTGGTGTATGTGGAGTTGGCCAAGTTCTCAAGAAAGTCCCACAAAACGGTTTTCTCTGTTCCCTTGATGCCTTTTGTCCTTGAATTAATTTAAATATATTATTTAAGTTAAATATAAATATAGAAAATTATTGAATTATTTATAAGTACCGACAATAGCTGGCGAAAAAAGAAGCATTAAGACGCTGCATGGGGCATAGGGTTATACTGGGTACTGTGGTATTCCAAAAGTGATAGTTGCGCTTTAAAAAATGTTATTAATAAAATGCTTATTAAATATGAAGGGGTTTTTTTACTTCTAGGCCCACCATAGTGCTTTTGGTATTATAACGATTAACCGATGATAGGGAGATAATGATACAGAAATATATGGATACAATCAACAGGATAAACCAAAGTAATCTGAAAATAAAAATATTTATTAATTAATTTATTATCTAGATTCTAGAACTCCTTTAAATGAATTTCAAAACTTACCTCTCAAAGAACATAAGCACAGCTTGAACAACGTATCGGAATCCATGGATACAACAATTGTCAAAGTATAAAATAATAAAATTATTAATGGCTCTGAGGCAGCGCCCAATTCTAAAGGATTTTATTGCCATTTATTAAAATTAAATGATTTATTGTATTAAATATTTTTAATCCTTTCCGATGAAAGAAAAGTTGGACGTTTATAGGTGGACTAAGCCTGGGTTTTAAAATGAGATATGTTATATAGGAATAAAATAGCGAGAATAGGGGAAATAAAATCCTTTGGCGTGACAAAGTTCTGTTTGGTTTTTGCTTTATTGAATTAAGTTGCACCAAGTTCATTTATTATTCAAGATTAGCAGTTATAATGACTTGCGTGTCTCGCTAGCAGCAGATTTTAATTTATAACTTAACACTACATTTCATTAAGAGTTTTAATTCTACATATACAAGTTCTCATAAAATTCTATTAAATATCAGAAAATATATATTATATTAGCATACCTTTTCCTCTTGTGTCACTATAACAACTTTCAAAACTCTCCCAAAATGAGTTCGATTACCAACGGAAACCATTTAAATTGGTTTGATAATATTTGCGCCGAGAGTCGCTCAAAGTTCTTCGCCAACGAGTTGGAGTCTAAGGAGCATGGACAATTAAGCGATGACCTTATAAGTAAGAATGAGTGCTACACCTTTATCAAGGAGAAAATAAAACGCTCACAAATCGAGAGAGAGGACATATTGTGGAAAATCCCCATAATCCTGATAAGTTTGGGCTGTTTTCTCGTCATACTGATGGCCTTAAGTTTCGTGGGCCAATGCCTGGTGATGAGGTTGAAGAATTCCGGGACCTTTGAGAAGTTCGAGTCAGATATTTGCAAAGTGGAAGAGGAGGCGAAGGTCGTCATACCCAGTTCCGCCCGAAGTGCATCGCCCAAAGGGAAAGTATCGCCCAAATCCAAATGTTGTTCCTGTTTAAGTGCCAAGTAAAAATCATAAACATATTTTTATACCATCATTGTTATATTTGTGAAATAAAGGTTAATGGTTAAGCCTTCTGTCGGACTATAAAAGTACGAATCTGCATGGGTTCCAGGGTCACAACGAATTCGGAAGCATCCTCCGTGGAATCCGCTAAGAGGGGCTTATGAGGAGCATAGAAGTATTCAATGGCAGAGGAAGGACTGCTCCCGGCTGAATCTTGGTTGAACTTGAATCTCTTGACTTCGCTCAAAGGCATATTTCCGTCCAAAGTCGTCTCCCAGATCTGATCTCCATTGAAGAAGGCAAAGAGGGTTTGTATATTAAAGCTAACCACGTTCCCCTCTGTATTAAAGTTCTCTACTCGCATTAATATCTCATCTCTTGAATGCTGTTCCAGAGAGAGAAGCTCCACCGATCGGGGAAAGTCGGTAAAGTCGGGCAGCATCTGTCGGTTTACGGAGACTGCTTTGTTGGATTTACTGAAGAATTTCCACAGAGGCAAGCTCAACTCGTGCTGAACCAAGCGCTCTGCTGTCTTGGGATTTTCCGCGGCAGCATCCAGAATTAGATAGATTTTTCCCCTGGCTATCAGGCCAGTGCCGTACTGTTCCTCATTAAGGGCTTCTCCCACACCAAAGGCGTCGTCGTTCAGCAGCCGGCGGTGCAGCATCAGCTCCAGTTCCCCGTCTGCCAGGCTAGCTCCGCCCTGCGATCGGTCGTTCAGCAGGGTCATCCGCTTCTTGTCGTCTTGAAGGGAGATTTGTGCAGTCACTGGATAATAGTTGCCACTTATGGCCTCTGACATGTCGGGTTCAAAGTGTTCTCGCTGGTTCCGCTCACGCTCGAGCATCTCCCGGCCATTGGAGTCGGTGTAGAATTTTCCATTCGAGGATATTTCGCTTGAAAAGCGGGTAATTATCTCCTTGCCAACGTCATCGTCTATGGGTATCGGACCCACCAGCCACTCAAACTCCACACGGTTGACATCCTCGGAGATGCGCACTACCTGGGATATATAGTCGCTCCAATGCTGATGGACTTCCTTGACTCTGGTGCCATTGTAGAAGGTGAGTTTTACTTTATCGTTCAGTATTTCAATGTCTCCATCTGGGCCGAAAGATATAAGCACCCGAAGATCGGTTCTTGGCCTCAGCATTGTTGCCTCGAAAGCCTTTGTATATTCCAAAAGCTTGCTGGATGTTTTCTGTAACTCCGTTCATTGTAATGGTTTTTAAGCCGCCTTTACGGTGTCAAACACTAGTTTTATTAGCTGAAATTGGATATATCTTAATTACTTTATAAAGTTGGTATATATTATAATTTACTTACCGAATTCTCTACTATTAGTTCATTGGTTTCATCTTCTGCTTTGCTATTGTAAAGGACTTCTTTGTTAATGGGGAAATAGTCCTGATCTTCAGAAAGAATTTTTGGAAAAGGCAGAACTCTTATGTAAAAGTTGGCCAGCTTATCCACATTGGCTTTGAAAACCAACTCATGCTGCGTGTCATTTGGACGATGTTGAAGAGCCAAGACTTGCCAGGGAACAGGGACAACTTCTGAAGGTATTTCGCGACCTAAAAATAATTAAAAGATGCCAAAAACATTCTATAACCTTTCAAGATTTAATCCCTTGAGGGACTTAAAAAATATTTTCCCTTTAGGCTTATTACCTTTCTCATCCGTGACTATATAATTTTCATTCTTCACTGGAATCCGCACATATTGCGTTGATGTATGAGCCAATGGATTCACCAGAGTCACAATCACATTATTAGCTGTCTTCTGCGTAAATTCGCAAACACTTATATTGAGTTCCAGGCAACTGTCAAACTCTCCGGAGCTTAAATTGGTCAGAGATCGAAGGGCATCGCGAGCATTATTCTCGGCGCCAATTATAGCTTCATATAGCATTCGATCGTAGTCCCGGGCAACCGCTTGCTTCTCCGTGCCCGTAACAGCATCGTGGTGCTGCATGATACCCATGGCCTGGTTGAGAGTCTCGAGATCTTCCAACTGCTGATCGGTGGTCAAGTTGGCCAAGACCCCGAGTTGCTTCACCACCTGCAGGAAGTGATTGCCTTTGCGCTGAAAGCGTTTCTGTGTGGGCCGAGAAGTGAAGTAGCCTGTCCAGTAGGAGTGTGAGTCACTGGAGTAGGGAAAGAAGTCCTGGGTCTTGTTGGGCCACGTTTGCTGGAGCTGATGCAACTCGTAGAGATAGCAGGAGGGTGTTGAGTAAAAGACATTGATCTGGGAACCCTCCAACTGGCGGGCATTGACGTACCTGATAAAAATAAAGCAATATAATTAGGAAATAATAGCCAGAGCTACTTACTTAATTAGCTTATCCATGTTCTTGAAGTTAATCGCCGCCTCTTCATACTGAAAGTCATCTCCCATGGGCACCATTATGTGATTAGCTCGAAAAGACTTGGTCATGTTCTTAATATAGCCAATAAAATCATTAACTCTCTGGTTAACATTATTGTCAAAGCTGTCGCCATCAATAATGGGATCGTCTTGGCAATTAATATCGAAGCAGAAGCCAGGCGGAGCTGAATAGTGATTGTAGAGCATGCCAGTGAATATGTTGGGATTCTTTAAGGTTTCACTGGATTTCCAAATCATCTCCATCTCCAGATCAGTTAGACGTTTCTTCTTATCCACATAATCCATGCGGGCAAAAAACTTTCCATTATAACCCATTTGTGCAAAGATCGATGCCATTTCCCGGGAGTGACCAAAGGGATCAATCTGCCAGCCAATTGTGGGTCGTCCGCAATCGCCAAAGATGTCCTTTAGGTACCTAAAAAATATAATAATCATTTGTTAATTATAAGAGTTCTTGATTTTAAAAAATTAAACCTACTTTAGACCCAAATTAAACTGATCTATCACACTTTGGTAGTGCACGGTCGCCTCATCGTTCATGCTCCACGCTCCGCCGGCAAACTCCAATCGCCCTTCAGCCACCAACATTTTCACAGCTCTCTGGACGATGTCCTCTTGCTCGGCGTACCATTTCGCAAAGAAGAAGGTCTCTACCTGTATGAATCTTCGACTGGAGTCTTTCAGCAGCTCCTCAACCACGGTATCCAAAATGTATTGGACTCCGGCGTGCTGGATTTGATTTTGGCTTCCGTAGTAATACTGCTCCACCGTTTTTAGCCATCCTACGTCATCGTGGGAGTGCGGGACCAAGTGGACATTGATCATATTTGGCTTGATTGCGGGACATGACTAAAAAGGATGGTAAATATATATAGGATGTAAAAATGTATATAAATAACTTTAAATATATTTATTTTGAGGATCAACAAAGCCAGGGATGGGCACTTAGTGGCTCTCTCAGCTCGCAGAGTTCGTTCCGGCACAAAAAGTTAGAGAACGCACTCTCTGGATCACAAAAGCCAAAAATAATCATTACCGGCGCGATTCAGCTGCAGTTGGCTCTCTTATTTAAATGCAGTGCCCATCCTTGCTCCAACACACACTTCCACTTTAACCACTTCACAATTTGTTACCTCAAATCCACAGGTAGCCTTGGTTACGCCCAAGTTCAGTAAAACCAATGTGATAAAAACGGGTAGCCGACGGCGACTGAGGAAGAAATATTCCATTTCAGTGAATGCTCCCGCTTAGCTCGACGGAGGGGTCTTATCGGTTCGGTGGCGTCGAATAAAATGAGCCGAGGAATGAGGCAACTCCTTGGACCCCAGCAATGTGCCACTCTAAGCGATAAACCTTGTACTGCGATCGCATTAACTTGAGTGGGATTATCAAATTAAAATCCATTTAGGAGCACCAACATCGATAACACGATTTACAGCGCTGTGCACTGTAGATAGAAGGGAAATATAAACTCTGTGAACCTTAGTTTGATTTCGCAAAAAATATTTATGTATATAAGTGTTTATATTGGGGTCTTATCATTATTTAAAACAAGCCTACATATACGTATTTGTTTATGTTTTAAGTACTAGTCATTGACTCCTGTATTTTGCATTCAAATTCTAATCTTAAGTTGCAATCGTTTCAGGCAATTAATTATTCAGATTATGGCAAAAAGTCAAATGGTTTTATGAGTTTGTACTTAAATACGGGGACTATATAAAGAGCTGGGCTTTGTAAACAAGCAAGTTTTCATTATTTTTATAGCCAGCTCTTAAGTAGAATTACTAAGTGTTTTGCTCTACTTATAGAGGTGATGAAAATGCTACCACCAGTCAAGATAACATTATGATTTCATAGCCATATACAATTTAATTGTGGTTAGTTAATCGAAATAGAGTTTATTTTGTATTCAAGGAAGTCATTCACCGTAAGCGACACAAGAAATTGTTTTCCAGAAAGTTTTGTTTTTGCCACAGATGACCATCACTCTTGGGATACTACCTCAAAGTAATCAGATTTTAGCGATCAAAAATATTGAATGAGGAACTGGGGCTATGCATCTATAATTAAAATTCCTTGTAAGTCTGTAGAATATTTACAGAATCTTGTAAAGGTAAACATTCTATTTGTAAACATGAATACCTAATACTTTTCTGTAAATGTGCGAAAATTACGTAGAATTATAAGAACAAATTTAATTATCAGATTCATTATTTCTTTGATCTAATTACTTAGCGTGTTCTCATGGAAAAATAATAAATTTTAAATTCTTTAAATTTCAAATTTGTATATTAAATTTGACGAATCAATAGCCCGAGTTTAAATAACTGTTAACACCGTAGCATAAGTCTTGGTATTTATTGGATACCTAAGAGATCTATTATACAAGTTCGTGTCGATATATATTTGGTTATTAAAGGATTAGAAGAGGAGCTTATTTACCTGGAGAACCAAATGGAAAGCCACCCTCTTATTATTAACTATTTTATAAATACTTAAGAGACTTACAAATCCACCTTTACCGAATACACTTCGTTTAATGACTGAAGCGATGAAAGTTCACAATGACCCTTAATTTCTTTTCACGGTTCCAATCACAATTTACCGCTAATTTGCATTTCCCTGGTTAAATATCAAAAGAAACCGAACTAGTTGGGAAGGAACTGAACTTTGTCGCACTTTAGCCCACAAGTTGTAGTTTAAATTATTATAGCCCTCCAGATTAACACCGATTACTGGATATCTGTAGTTCGAAACACTCAAACTGGCGTTATTACCTCCTGTTCCTGAAGTGCACCACCACTCTAGACCCTTTTTCGAGTCCCAGATAGCAGCATGCCTTATTTCAACGCTATCATGCCCACATATGCATTTGGTCGTAGAAGGTTTTCAGAAACCAATTAAGTACTTGACTGGTTTATAGTGTGTGGGAATGATTAAATATCTCAAGCCAGAGCCTGGCAAACTCAAAAGGAACACTACTCTCAAGCGCTCATGTAGAAATTGCTATATGAGCCCGTATCAGTGTGTTCCATTCTCACTTTGTGCTCAGACATATCTACGCTCTAAGTACAAACATATGTACAACCGCCTTACTTTCTCGCGACTGGTATTGTATTGTATACATATGTATGTCCATATGGCAATAAATCCGCCGGCAGCAGAACGATTCTCAAGTAGGGCTCTCAGGTCTCGAGCTGAGTTTGCTTTCTCTCTGCGAACAGTCCGCTGCGAGAAGCCGATGCGATCGGTGGTTCGTCGCGAAGTTCGCTTACAAATTACATACTGACACTGTGTATTCTGTGAAAAAGAATCGAATTGTGGATGCATAATAAATACAGAAGAATTGCCATTATGTCCGGAAAGATTTCAGCTTGCCTTGCAGTCTTGTGTGCCCTAAGCTTTATTCACAATGCCGATTTGCGGAGTATTCAGAAAGAGGGTTCCCAGTGCGGTTATCAGGTGAGTCTTTACTTACAAATATATTGTTATATATATTATAACGAAAGATGCAACCTTATATAAATCTTATATGTGAAAATATTTATTTAAAGCTCTTAGATAAGCCTTTAAGACGTACTCAATGCCTAGTTAAGAAACTTAGTCTATTTAATTTAAAATAGAATGTACAATCTTTGTAGTGATAAGCAGCTGTCTTATTAAAAATAATAACATAATAATATATATTCATGTCGAGGAATTTGCTAGGAATTAATTAATTTGAATGTTTTTCCAGCGATTTCCTAAGCAAGTTTTTTAGATCCCAGTAGAAAGTATACAAAATAATAATATAGCTTGCACAACTCTTGGAATAATCAATTCTTTCATTTATTTTTTAGAGCTGCCATCCCACGAAACCCAATATGCTGAACGTGCACCTTGTGGCGCACACCCATGACGACGTTGGCTGGCTAAAGACCGTCGATCAATATTATTATGGCAGCGAAACGCTAATCCAGAAGGCTGGAGTCCAATACATAATCGATTCTGTCGTTGAGGCCTTGCTCAGAGATCCGGAGAAACGATTTATTTATGTGGAGTCCGCTTTCTTCTTCAAATGGTGGAAGGAGCAGAAGCCCAAGGTCCAGGATGCAGTGAAAATGCTGGTGGATCAAGGAAGACTCGAGTTTATCGGCGGTGCCTGGAGCATGAATGACGAGGCCACGACCCATTACCAGAGTACGATCGATCAGTTTTCTTGGGGATTGAGGATGCTGAATGATACATTCGGTGAATGTGGACGTCCGCGAGTTGGTTGGCAGATTGATCCCTTCGGTCACTCCAGGGAAATGGCTTCGATGTTTGCCCAGATGGGCTTCGATGGCATGTTCTTTGGGCGATTGGATTACCAGGATAAGGATGAGCGTCTGATGACCAAGAATGCTGAAATGATATGGCATGGATCGGCCAATCTGGGTACTGAGTAACTTACTATCTTATTTCGTAATGAGAACTTGATAAAATTGATTTTTTTAGGAGAGGAAACGGATCTGTTCACTGGCGCTCTCTACAACAATTACCAGGCTCCGGATGGCTTCTGCTTCGATGTCCTGTGCGCTGATGCCCCCATAATTGATGGCAAACACAGCCCCGATAATAATGTGAAAGAGCGCGTAAGATTCTTTATAATACTTGGATGTTTTATGATCTCTTTAGTGTTATGCTTTATGGCATTGGTTTGAGCATTTGTTCTGTACCTTGTTTGTGTCCCTCTCCCAACCTCCATTAGATCGATACGTTTTTGGAGTTTGCCCAGACCCAATCACAATATTACCGCACCAACAATATCATTGTCACAATGGGCGGGGATTTCACCTACCAGGCAGCTCATATTTATTACAAGAACCTGGACAAGTTGATACGGTAATTCCCTGTAATATTTGTAATTGTAATCCCGCCGCTAACTCTCAAAGAAAGCCCCTAAAAAATTCCAAATTATGTTTCGTGTGTGTGCCGTCATTATCCCCAAGTCCTGTTAACTGAACAAACGCCTCAAATGCAGGTGGATGCCTTTTTTGCATATGTTACCAAAATGGCGGAACACTATCGCACTCCCAACTTGATCCTAACCATGGGCGAAGATTTCCACTATCAAAACGCCGACATGTGGTACAAGAACCTGGACAAGCTGATTAAGTAAGTAACCTAGGGGCTTTCCTTGACAGAGTTCAGCTCGGGGGGAAGGCAGGAAGAAGGTTACTAACTCCTCTGACTCCAACAGATATGCCAACGAGCGTCAGGCGAATGGCTCCAAGATAAACCTACTGTACTCCACGCCATCGTGCTATCTGAAATCTCTGCACGACGCGGGCATTACTTGGCCCGAGAAGAGCGATGACTTCTTCCCATATGCCTCCGATCCGCATGCCTACTGGACGGGTTACTTCACATCGCGCCCCACCTTGAAGCGATTCGAGCGTGATGGCAACCACTTTCTGCAAGTCTGCAAGCAGCTGAGTGCCTTGGCTCCCAAGAAATCCGCGGAATTCGGACCGCATCTGAACTTTATGCGCGAAACGTTGGGAATCATGCAGCACCACGATGCCATCACTGGGACGGAGAAGGAGAAGGTCGCCCTGGATTATGCCAAGCGGCTGAGTGTCAGCTTCAGAGCTTGTGCTGCCACCACCAGGAATGTGTTGAACCAACTGTCCACTCCAGGAAGTACTCAGGATCAGGGCGCCAAATATAAGTTGGATATGAAGACGTGTCCCTACCTGAACATCACCTCCTGTCCCGCTTCCGAGGAGAACGATCGATTTGCTCTGACGCTGTACAATCCTTTGGCTCATGTTGTGAGTGAATACATAAGGATTCCAGTGCCGGACACCAACTATAAAATCATAGATAATAAGGGTAATTGTCATTGATTACAAAGGGTTTAAGATTTCTTTATTAAATATAGATTTTCTTATTTTCAGGAGCTGTTCTAGAAGCCCAAGCAGTGCCTGTGCCCTCTGCCTTGATCAATATTAAGCACAGAGCCTCCACTGCCAAATACGAACTGGTGTTCTTGGCCACCAATCTCCCAGCAATGGGTTACAGGACATATTATATAGAAAAGACCGAAAGTTCTAAGGGTTACAAGATGCCTAGGGTGCTTCCCAAGAACAAATCCAGCGTGACTGTAATTGGAAATAGTGTAAGTACATTATTTAAGTCAACCTCTCAGTGTTAATATCCCAATTAATTATTTATTAAATACTTTCCTCCTTTGCAGAACATCAAATTAGGCTTCGACACCAATGGCTTCCTCTCCGAAGTCACAGCAGATGGCTTAACTAAATTGGTTAGCCAAGACTTCCTCTTCTACGAAGGCGCCGTTGGCAACAATGCCGAGTTCTTGAACCGATCCTCTGGCGCCTACATCTTCCGTCCCAACCAAAACAAGCTGCACTTTGCCACGGACCAAGTTGAGATCGAAGTGTACAAGGGTGACTTGGTGCAGGAGGTCCATCAGAAGTTCAACGATTGGATCAGTCAGGTGGTAAGAGTGTACAAAAAGGACTCCTTTGCAGAGTTCGAGTGGCTTGTGGGACCGATTCCCATTGATGATGGCATTGGCAAGGAGGTTATCACTCGCTTTAACTCCGATATTGAGTCGAAGGGCATATTCCACACTGATTCCAATGGTAATTACAGTTTTATAAACTATTTTTACATTAATAAATTAATATGTAATATTTATTTATTTTAAAAGGTCGCGAAATGATCAAAAGGCAGCTCAACCATCGCGAAACGTGGCCTGTCAAGATCAATGAAGCAGTCGCTGGAAATTATTACCCAATAACAACCAAGATAGATCTGGAGGATGACACTGCCCGCCTTGCCATACTCACCGACCGCGCCCAGGGAGGCAGCTCCCTGAAGGATGGTTCCTTGGAACTGATGGTGCACCGCCGTCTGTTGCGCGATGATGCCTTCGGCGTGGGCGAAGCTCTGAATGAAACGGAGTACGGTGAGGGACTGATTGCTCGGGGCAAGCACCATCTCTTCTTTGGCAAGTCTTCCGATCGCGAAGGGGTTTCGCTCAAGGCCCTGGAGCGATTGACCCAGCTGGAGAAACTACTGCCCACCTGGAAGTTCTTTAGCAACATGGAGGCATACACAGCCGAAGAGTGGCGCACTTCCTTCACAAATGCTGTAAGTCTGAGAACTTAACTTCAACCTTTTAAATTTCAATTATAAATTTAATCTTATTCCCAGTTCAGCGGCGTCTCCCTGGTTCTGCCCAAGCCTGTCCACCTTCTCACCCTGGAACCGTGGCATGAGAACGAGCTTCTCGTGCGATTTGAGCACATCATGGAGAACAATGAGGACGAGCTGTACTCCAAGCCGGTTCAGTTCAATGTCAAGAACGTCCTCAGCTCGTTCGAGATCACGGGCATGCGTGAGACCACTCTGGATGGAAATGCCTGGCTGGACGAGACTCGTCGCCTTCAGTTCGCTCCTGATCCCGAGCAAGCAGCCTTTAACACTTATGCCACATTTTCGCAACCCGAAGGCGAGGCTGTGCACCTGCTGAGTCCTGAGAAGCCAATGCTGGGCGTTAAATATGCCGAGGAAGCCTTGCCAGCTGGACAACTAGGTGCCGAGAGCAATCGCATCAAGAGGGAAGTCAACCCTGAACAAGTTAGGAAGGCCAAGAGAGGTCGAAAATCCAAGGTGACCGACAATGTGGATGATGCAGCCAGGGCAGATAATGCTAACCAAGAGTTTATTATCGAACTGAGTCCCATGCAGATTCGCACTTTTATTGTATATTTGAAGAAAGCTTGAAAAGTGTGTGAAATATTTTTAAACTGATATTTTTTAATAAAATGTTATAATGAGGTAATATATACAGTCGCTATAGTATATCAGGGGTGCCACAGAAAACGCTGGGAGTTATAAATTACTTGAAAATATACCTAAAAGTAGGATATTTATATTTTAAAGTTTAATATGAAGAATTAATTAGCCTTCCTAGGAAGTTTTTATATTTCATAGCATACTTTTGGGCATAATTTCAAATCTACAGCGATTTCTATGGCACCCCTGTAAAATTATATAATTTTAAATTGGTTTTTAACTCTTGATTTTAATGTTTTTTTAAGGAAGGTCAAGCATTTACCCAAAAAAGGTATTTAGCCCTTGTTTAAGAAAGCACAAAATATGTAATTTTCTGCTGAAACCAATCCTTTGTCTAAAAGAAAATGCAATGAACTTTAAACACTTTATTTATTTGGTTTACTAATTCAAACTAGCTTCAAAACTGCCGTCAACATCGATTTTATATATTTTTTTCCAGTCCAAGGTGCGCTTTCCAGAAATATGTAACTTTCGTGGTGGTCTTTAAATTTACCCCCATCTAATATTGAGTATTTTTTATTGCATGACTTTTCCGCCTTTCATGCATACACATATTTAATTAGTGGTTGAGCGCAAATTAATTTGTAAAGCCCCTTTTTTAATTAAGGAACTAGGGGACCATACTTACATTCGGTTATTTATGCATATGTGGTGCCAGTGACTGCAGTCGTAGCTGAATAACAAACAAGAAAAGAAATCACGAAAAACTTAATTCGGCTAGAAGATACCCTAAACTTGCCTTTCTTGTACCAAGCTGTATATTTTTCTTGGTAAATTTCCCTGAGAATAGGCTCTTGTATTCCCCAACTAATGAGTAGCAAAAGTCCAGCTAGTTTTGTGTATATATATGGCAGTGGCGGCTTGTCCGTGGTAATAAAAAATTCAACAATTAGTTTTGAAGTAGAAAGCGGGAATCCATTTTAATGAAAAAAGTTGGCAGCTGGCAAAGTGCAGGGGCCACACACGTACTTAGAGCCGTATATTCAGGGATTTAGTATTTACTTTAAACCCAACGAGAGCCAGATATCCTTCTTCTCCCCAAGAATAAAAACGTTGCATACATTTTTCTAGGAAACATTTGTAAAATTTACTTTATATCCAGTTTTCTTTTTGAGAATATAATCTTGCTTTACACACTCAATATATAAACTAATTTCTCTAAAAGTTGTCTATTCCGATTACAGATAATATAATATATTGCCTTTCACATATCAGATTAGCTCGGATAAGTGCATGTCTTGTGTATACATATAAATATACCTATTATTTCGTAATTTGTAATAAAAGCTTCGAATTTATTTGCACGTCTTTTCAGCTCTTGTAATTAGCCTATATATTTGTGAATTGATTGTGTGAACTCTTCTATAGGATGCTAACAATGCGTTTTCACGCATTTACACTACGACCTTGTGTACATAAATATTATATTTGTATAATGCATTAAACTGAAGCGCTTGCATGCTATCCAATCTTAAAGGCACATCTTTTAATTACGATATATATGTATATAGATATTGTTGTTGATTTTGGTCTGTTTGGTTTCTAAAATATGTTAAGTAATAGTATTGTGTACTCATGTCGAGTCCAAGTGGTCCCAATCCGTGCAGGCCCAGTTGGGCAGCTCAGTTTCGTACTCCCAGCCAGGCCCCTATTAAACAGATAATATTTTAATTTAATTTCACAGATAAAAAGCTACAAACCCACCTTGTACTTCCAAGCATGCAGATACATAATAAGATCCTTTGACTTGGGATCTCTGTAGTGCACTTTGCACTCGTAGCAATGCTCATCTACGGTGATCTTGTTCATCTTACTTCCTGCTCCGACACCTCCCAGGCTACCCACAGATTCCATGGAACTGGAACTCTGTAGGGCCTGGCGGCATTATCTCCGTGGAAGACTTCTCTGCGGCAATTGGATATTCCTTGGCTACATTTGTGCTTTCTGGGGACTTGACACCCAGATCCGGCTGCTGCTGCTGGGTGTCAAGGCAAGGAGGTGTGGTTTCCCGGGAATTTACACCCGCATCATCGTCGCTGTGATGAACGACTGAAATATGTCAAAAGGTAAAAATAAATTAGATTAGAAATTTCTACAAATACAAATGAAATCAATTTACAGATGCCCAAAAATATGCACGAGTTATATTAAAAATTACTGTTAATTGATCTAAAATTCAAAGCGTTTTTCCTACCGGAAGTGTGCTCACTGCTAAGACTTTCGACATCGCCATCATCCTTGGAGTTCTTAAACATGGATATATCGGAATCACAATCTATGCCCAGCCAGTTCTCAGCGTTGTGTATATTTATGAGATCTCTTATAAGTTCATCGTCCGTCTTGCCACCAATATCCCCAGAACGTCCCTTCAGAGGACCGAAGACTTCGTGATTGTACAGGGGATCGTTCAGAATGGGATAACCTAAAATATTATAATTTTTATAATATTTAATTTAAAGATCAAAGTGTATAGTGGAGTCTCTTACCCAAGTACTGCAAGTGTACTCTTATCTGGTGCATTCGTCCCGTGAGTGGCTTGCAGAGCACCACACTGGTGGTGCCATTCTGTGACAGTTTCTGGAAGGTGGTCGTGCAATCTTTACCCTTTGGCGATACCTTGCACACGCCTATCTTGTAGCTAACCACTTCGATGGGCTCCTTGCACTCCACAATGCCGCTAAGAGGAAAGTTTAAATTATATTAAAGATAAATAGTTAATAACTTAGTTAACTTACTCGGGAAATACACCCTCAACCCGGCAGATGTACTCCTTTTCCACCTGACGATTGCGTATCTGCTGCTCCATTTGGCGCGCCTTCTTGGGACTGCGTCCGAAAAGCAGAAGCCCAGATGTCAGCCTATCCAGCCGGTGGATTGTGCGTAGATTCTTGAGATTAAACTCCTTGGCGAGTATGAAGACCACGGTGTTGTGCCTGTAGCGTCCGCAGGGATGTACCTTAAAAGATGACATTGAAAATGGGGAACTTGGGGTAAGGTACTCGAGTAATAGATTAAATATAATGGATCGTGAAGTAGACTTTCTTGGTCAGTGATAACAGAAAGTACACAGACTTAAGTGGGAATATTGAGTATAATATTTATATGTGTAAAATGGCAGTCGTTTAAGCCACTTACAGGTATCGATGCTGGCTTATTTACAACTACAATGTCCTCATCCATATGCACAATTTTAATTGGTTGACAAGTCACGGGCACCTCGTGTCTGTAAAGATAGCCATGAAACTCGTGTTAGTTTTTATATCTTTCATCTCTGTCGATGTGGTTATATAAGAGACCAGATTTATGATTAAGATGAAACTTCAATGGGACTTACTTGTAAACACTTTCTTCCCAGTTTCCTTAATCGATCAAACTTCGAATCAAACTTATAATAAAAGCAAATATAAAATGCAGACTCAACTTGCTTAATTTTAAATTCTAAGTAATTATACTGTCAGATGATTGATGGCGTCATAATAATTAACATGACATGCTACGAGCATAAGTCGACTTTAATGAGGTGGAACATTTATAAGTGAAATAAGCGGATTATGAAGAAATTACACGGAACTCAATTGCAATCACTTGCATCGTAATTCGCCACGGCCAGTTGGCATTGCGGAAAAGCGTTTAAATTTTTAATTACCTGTGAACGATATTGGCCAGCAGATCATTATGTTTCAGCCGATAGTCAATGGGAACCTTCTCGAAGTTGACGGTCAACGTGCCAGTTTGGATGCAGCGTTCGTACTCCTCGGCAGGATGTGCCCGGAACTCCCGCGCGAATATATCCAATATCTTCTCGCCCACCCAGCGGCCCTTTGTGAAGGTTGTGAATGTGAAGTAGTACGGATAGACCTTTCTAAGACCTACGGATAATCGGTTAATTGGTTATATTCTACATATTTATTAAGTCGAGTTTTTGAGTGACTAACCATTTTCCATATAGTAGGAGGTTTCTTGATATCTCTCATCCGTAAATCCGGGTCTTTTAGCCTTCAATGCTTTTGTCTCGAGCTTAGCCTTCAAAAAGGTATATATGAGTTTTGTTTAAAAATTATCTTAGTGTTTGAAGTGAATGTAAAATAAATGATTCTAGTTATGACACTGCACGGTTGCTATTATTCATTACAGGTTTCTTTGAAACGCAGAAAGGGATTGCTATATTGTTGATTGCTTTAGGAGCATGGTCACACTGGCTTAATGAAAGCAAGAGCGCAGTGTCAGAACTCTTTAATCGTTGTTAGATTTTTTTATTGTTATATTGCTATATTTATTAAGTAATAAATTAATTAGTAAATTTACCTTCTTTAATTCCTTGATTTGATCATTATCATCTGTTTTCCGCTTTTCGGGTATCTTAACTTTCGTATTTTCCGAGTCCCTGGGAGATATAGTCTGTCAAAGAAACAAGGCATAACATTTATCTAATCACTAAAACAGTTTTTCTTATAGGAAGGAACCATAGTTCAGCCTCTTAATCCGATCAACTCCAATTATACCCGAAATCTATTTCTATTCTCTCAGGTATTATTATATCTTTGTGGCTTCCCCCTATTTGTTATTGTGATGGGGTCATTCCAATTAGGTCAGGTTACATTAGTGTTTTAGATTACGTAAGTTCATATACGGATCCGTGAATATTGTTCTTGGGAACACACACATATATATTTATAAACAGTGTTTTTTTTTTTCATCTTGGGGATATGTACTTGCCGTCGAACGCGTATATGTTTTGGTGCCTTCACAGAGCTACTATTTGGCTGACGTTTGTCTTTTATGCGCGGTACTCGGAGAGTAGAAAGCATATTCCATTTTATTTCTTATTTTGTTGATTAATAAAGCAGACATAAGTAAGCATAGCGGACCTTGTCTAATGCATATAAAGTACCTTGTTAGGGTGAGCAGTTCTAACATATAGAGGGATTTTCGGGAAGATAGGTTCTACAAAAGTTTCCCTTAAGGAAAAAATAAGGTTAAATTCTATAATCTTTTATTTCAGACTGTTTATGAAATGGGGAAAATATAATAGAAATTTTCAAAGATGAAAACTAAATCAATTTTATAAACAAAGATCTTTTCAGCACTCTAGCAATTTGAGGTCGAAATATTTCCCATCCCAAATCCATTAAGACTAATAGCATCTACGCTAGGAGGCGGAGGAACCCGCCTCAAGTACCCGGTATCCGCTAGTCGTATGACTCCATTATGGCGTTCTTGCGGCCGCCGCTTTCCTTGGCAATGCGCCCAACCAAACGGGTGATGGAAACATGTTGCATGCCCAAAAGACGCGCGGGAGACCCACGGATTCTGCCAGATGAGATGATGTGCCGTCGTCCGGCAGCAGCACACAGGTTCGATACTCGGCCAAATCCCCCGAGTTACAATGGGTCTAAAATGCGTATACACAATATGATGATGATGATGCCGTCGCGTCGTCGTTGTGTCGTGTATGACCGTGTACATATTTTAGAAGAAGAGTCTTCGTCTCTAACCCAGAACAATGCACAAAGAAACACTCGAAATATATGAATACGTTTTAAATTTAGATCATTATGAGCCAACGAGTATATGCTAGGCTGTACTAACCTAAAATACACATCAAATACCATCGAGTATCTTTTATAATATGTCAACTGGGGATAAGTCTTTAATAAAATACCACTTTGTGGGATCATAACATGTCAGAGAAAAATGTTGTTTTGCGAGGATTAAGTTTCACCAAAGAAGAATCTCGATGGACTCGATGTTTTTGAGTGCTTGAGGAACCTTATGATTTTGAGTGCTTGAGGAACCTTATGATTCTTCTTATTTGTGAAAGGAAGTTTACTGAGAAATCGGAAACAGGAAACAATTGCCTCAGGTTTTAGTTTACTTTTAAATAATCAATACTCGTGGTAGTCTCTTATACATCATTTAATGGCATTTTAGCTTTTCCTGTTAAATAAACGAACTAACACAGTGAATCAGTAATTATTTTAGACTTCATATCGTGGCATGTAATTGCCACTCTTGATTTGGCGAAGGAGGAAAAATTTAAGACGAGACCAGACCATTAGATAATAGTTTATTGTTGTTTATTTTTCTCTACATACACCTGATACACACAAGGCTTATACAAGGCTACTCCAAAGTGATGTATAAACACACACAGCAGGCAGTAAATATTTGTTAAAACCGCATTAGTGCATGTTCGATCACTAAAAATAAATCAGTTTTGATTGACATAAAATGTAAAAAAAATACACATCCAACTAATGGAAACTAAAACCCATAATGTGCTGTTCTAGTTGGAAAATATTCAGTTTTTGTTTTTATATTAAATGTTTTAGCCCCAAGAATAATAAGTTCCGGCAGCCCAAAAAATGCCCAATTACCAGAGATGAGGATTTCCATTGAACACAAATGAATGAAGACCTCCACCTCCTCCTGCTCCGCCTCCCACACACTCTTTCTACGTCTACTCATCCATGAGAGCTGAGTATAAACGAAGATGATCAATTAATTGAATCATTCAACAGCGGAGACCTGTTGCCAGCAGGCACACACTCGCACTCGCCCACCATTATCATAAATGTATTAAAGATTCTACTACATATATACAGCAGACATCTGCATATATCAAAACGTATAGCTATATGTGCACGAAATAATGCATATCCAATTATAATCGTCACGGGCAGCACGCTCGGAGTATATTGGTTCTCTGATCAAGCCTTTATTGGCCAACTGAAGGGGAGATCAGGCTAATGCATTATCTTTTCAGAACCTTGATCAATAGTGGGTTATATAGCTTGGACTCTGTCTTAATTCCCAAGGTGACTCCGAGGTATTTCTTTGGTCGGGAAATTTATGCATGCAAATTTTGTTTTTTCTTGTCTTTGATATAATTTTCATTCGAATTTCCCAGCGAATGCCGGCCGTATGCCGGCTGCTGCCGCCTGGCTGCGTTGGAAAAATCGGTGTCTCATTTTCTCTGGCCCCCGGAATATATTTATGAGTCCTCCGCCCACATCAAGACGGATTTATGGAGAAGAGAGAGGAATGCCGGGGCGAAGTACAAATCGCGGTCGGCACGCTTTTATCGCCTGCACAGCGCCTTATGTTGCGCAAGGTGCGAGCAGATCGGCGCGTCTGGAGGCGACTTCGCACACGTGACCACCACTGCCCACGGTTTTATTAATTATCAATTTTCAAGAGCACTACGAAGTAGAGTGTTAGTTTTTCGTGTTGTTATTTTTCTGGACTCTCAGGCCGAGGAGTATTTATTCATTATTATTATTTCAATGGCACTCGTATGAGAAATGTTCGATGTGTGTTCTTGATTTATGTAAGCAGCTGATAGATACCTTTAAATACCTAGAGTTTCCGAACAAAGTATATAAATATTGTTAAGAATTTTTGTGATAATTACAAAACCAGTTTAGACTTGCACTTGGAAAAATATAGAAGTGGCTGTTTGGCTTTATGTACAAAAGAGTTACAACTTTACTTTAAAGAAAACATTTAAAAAACTACTAACATCAAAAAGAAAACCTGTTGTTTCCAGTGTATATTACTCTTTGCAATTAAAATACTTTAGCGATTCCATATCGACTTTAACTGTACAGACCTAAGCAAGTTTTTCGATTGAGTAAAGACAAAACTAGATTGAAATAAAAGTAGGTTCACGCGCCAACTATGGCAAGTGGTTGACGAAAGCCACAGTCGAGAGGAGCCGGAGCAGGCTGCCGGATTGGTCTGGTCCACTGACATTCGCAATTCGTTACAAGATATCCCCATAACGGTTCTTGCCTACTTAGCCTTAAACGATACAATTTTCCAGTTCTCTTGCCTGCTGCCGTTTTTTCCACAAAAAGCGAAGATCAAATGTAAGAATTCTAGACTTGAGACTAGACATGGCATCCGGATCAGGGGCAACCAAGGAAAATGTGTTGGAGGGGGACTGCAAAAAATTCTAGTAGTTATGAGACTAAAGATGCTAGGTATTTAGGAGTTTTTAGTTAGAAAATAATAACAAAATTGACAAAGATACATTTAATTTATGTGTTCTAGAATATTAAACACAAACTAGAACATTTTTTTTAAAGCGTTTACCTATTTTGAATCATGACCAATGCCATTTTTCTTAATTTTAAGAAATATATTTAAGTTATTTACGAGCTTGTACCTTTCAAAAACTAATAATATAAATTTAGTGGTTTGAAAATAATAAATTGATGTCAGAAAATTATATTGAAGTGTTTATCAATTTTTAATCATGATAAATGATATTTCTTTATTTTCTAAAAGATTTTCAGTTGCAGGATCTTTAAGAAATTTAATATTTCAAACATTTTTAGCTATGATTTAGTTAGTTAACTTAACTAGTTAACTTTTAATTAAAAAACCTCCTCCTTGAGGGGCTGGAGTTTGAAGAACACCTTTTTAGGGGCGTTTTAACCCCTGAAACCCCAAGATAACTAACAACTGATTCATAAGCCTTGTCTACTCGTATCATCGTGTGTTGTCCAGATGCATCCAACTTGATTTTCATGGTCATTTCGCTGTAAAGTTATAGACATTGCGATGTGTAAGTTACTTATGTGCATTAAACAATGGAAACATCTCGGAGCAGCCGTTACTACTAGCATGATTTTCAGTGGAGTGAGGAGCGAGAAGCGAGGCTATATGGCAGAAACCTTGACCAACTCAGTCGTGGGGCTGCCCGCTCACCATTTGGCTTATGAAATCATCGGGTTTCAAAAGATAGCCAACAGTGGCAGCTAAACTAAGTAAGTGAGTAAGTATACATAATAAGGCAAGCCATCCACCGATGCGGAAAATCTGAAAGCCAAAGCTCCATTTTCATTTTCATCGTGTCGAAAACGAAAAAACAAATACCGATTAAGACAATTTTATGTGCTAAATATATTGCAGATACAATGTAACCTACATTAAGCAAACTCACTCGACTGACAGGAGGAGACTTTCAAATGTGAAATGATTTGTTATAATTCCAATTCGACGTGACTGTCTGTGGAGATTGAGCAACATCTTGTTATGGAGTAACGACTATAGTAAGTTGTTGTAGACCAATTACTGGTGGTTTAGACTCTTATTTGTTTACTTGCAAGATTATATTTTAAGAGCGAACTAGTGGAGAGAAGTCAAACTTGACAACAATAAACTGAGAGAAAAACCTGGCGCCGTTTTTTAAATATTTAAGTTATTTAATAGGAAAATCTGTTTCCATTTCTAAAATATTAAACTTATTTAAGAACTCATTTAATAGTTTAAAACTTTATTTGAACGAGATAAATGTTGTATTTTATGCTTTAAGGACTGTAATACTGATTTTTTCCTAAAAAGTGTTTCTGAAATACATAAAATTCAAATTTATATAGTATTCACTTAAGATCTCGGGTTCTTCAATAAAACATCTTAAAAACCCAAACAAATACCTTAAATTATACACCTTAATTGTATATTTGGGCAATAAGTAGCTTCTACTGAGCGTTTAAATTTGAATTCTGGACCGGAACAAAGTCCAAAGCACCCCAGGGGACCTCTCAGCATCGACGCATTTGTTTTTCACTAGAATTCCCAACGGGGTCTAGCTGCCAAATGGGGATAGCCAGGCTGATGGGTGAAGGTCGGTCAGCAAATTTGGTACTGATGACAACCCTGAAGCAGCTGTATACCCAAAGGCAACTAAAACCTTGTTAAATCATAATATGTTTAACTATTTAATAATAAGATGTATTTATTATATAAAATAAATATTAATAATATTAAATAATAACAATAAAAGCAATAATAATTTAAAAAAAATATTATAAATTCTTACTACCTTTTTCTGTCATCACTTACAAAATCTATTAGGCTTAAATTATAATAATATTATTTAATTTAAAGATATTCAACACAACTAACCCCAACTCTTCCCCCAGTGTACGCATAGACGTCAATTAAGTGCTAGCTAACCTTCGATTCGAGTACGGATAGTTCCTATCATTACGAGTTGTGTACAAACATAAGCTCTCACCTTTTTATTCATCGGCGGTAGCTCGGCACTTGGCAAGACCTGGATAGCTTGGAGTGACGACGCCGCTGCCACCGCCGCTGCGGCTGCTGCCTGGTTCCTCAGCCCGACGACGCTGCTCAGGCCGAGATTTATGGACGACAGGTGATTCAGCTCCTGGGGATGGTGGTGGTGGGGAGGCAGGCAGTTGAGTTGCTGGACCATGGTGCAGGAAGACGGTGCTGGCCGCGGGGCCATCTGAACGGGCACCTGGACAGGCATCTGCGTTGGTGCCGGTGTCTGTGGCTGGCCCAGACCCGGAGCTCCTCCGCCGCCGGCGCCGCCAGTGGCCGCTGCCAGCAGTGACTGTTGGGCGGCCTGTGTCAGTGGAACGCCTCCGAAGGGCGAGTGTCCTCCGCCGGCGGCTGCGGCTGCTGCAGGTGAGTAATAAGCGCCCAGTGGCAGCGAGGAGAACATGGCGGTGTGCATCTGGGCAAGGGGATTCTGGGCTGGATTTAGCTGACCCGCATAGCCGCCGGCCTGGTGCCCAGTGGCGTTCAGAAGCTGAGGCGCCAAATTATACGGGAAGTGGGCTCCTGGAGCGGCGCTGGGATGCAGAGCCGGCTGCTGATAGTTGGCCGGCGGAGCGGCGGCCGTGTTCGGCGATAGCTGCTGCTGCTGATGCATCTGTTGGTGCATCTGGGGCTGGGCGGCAAAGATCCCGCCTGCACCGCCCAACTTGTCCAGGAACGGCGACTGCATCTGGAGCATCTTCTGCTGGTGCTGCTGCTGGGCGGCCAGGGACCAGGGCAAGTACCAGGCGCAGGCTGCCGGCGAGTTCTGCATTTTATCTCACTTTGTCTCTCACTTTCTCGAAGGCCGAACTGCAGGTTTTGAATCGGTTGGATTATTATTCCGAAAAAATCACATTAACATCTGTTGGGTAACAATAACTACGCGGATTAAACACACACACAAACACGGAGGTATTCCCGGGTTATTCGATCATTTGTTTACATTCGTTGCGCCGTGAATTGTCGGGTTTTATAATGATTTTAAAGTCAATTACAAAACCGTGTGTAGTTATCCGCGTTCGCTCACCGCTGTTGCTTATAAATAATCGCAGCGATGGACTGTTTTATTTGAAATTTTATACAGATTTTAAGGTTGTCTAATGTAAATAAAAAAAGCAAATAAATTGTTTATTTATTTTTAGTGTGTATGAACACCTACATAGATATATGTATAAGTTTAATGCGTTAATTTGTGGTTTCCATTAGCAGATTGCCGTTAACAAATCGCCGATCGCACAGACACACACAAGAAATGTTAATTAGCTTTTGGTACTCCAAAAACATTGTCTATAAGCTGATCAGGCGCTCTTCGATATCTTAAAAATAATGATAGCTTTATGGGTTTTAAAATTGATTTAAATAGTTTCCGATTTGGAATCGAAGAAAAGTTCTTTGCTGAAAATAGCTGAACAAGACTGGGCCAACATCTGCTTTTCTGGCTTTAATTGCACGGAGACAAAGTAGTGCGTATAAACCTATATTCCACATCCGTCAGCCGAGGCGTATGTGTAATGAATAATACGTATACGTCATGGAGGCCTTAGGATTATGGCGTTTGGTAAACTATTAAATCAGGCAGGTACACAGACACAGATATTGGCACAAATAATGTGCACACGTGTAAGCGTAAACACCTCTATTTACCCCAAGGAGCTTGTGCTAAAATAAGTTCTGTATATTACTAGCTGGTGGTGGTCGAAATTTTTCAGTTCCCTAATATATAGTACGTAAGAATGTGTTATAGATATAGACACACGCTCGTTTTTGTCATCACTCTTCTGCTGTGCCGCCTTAGTTCCATTTTATCAACAACAATTGTGTATCTTTCGAGTGGTTTTAGTACATTTTTGAAACAAAAATTTCTTCTTGCATAACTATATTATGTAGACAATGGCTAGGAAAGAATTCTTTTAAATAAAAGCAGGCAAGTATGTACATATACATGTATATGTGCGCCATGTGTAAAGAGACCCCAGATCTCAGCAGGATGACAATAGATCATGGGCTTTAAACAAGAACAACATTTAGTGGGAGCTACCTTCTATATTTAAAAGAAAGAACAAAAAATATATACACGAAACGTGTGTATTAAGATCGGACGGGGCCCAGAAAGTAAATCCATTTCCGAGCCGTTTTGTTAATAATAATACGAGGAACAGCCCAACGAATTTCATGCACCAGAACAAAATATTATTAATGGACCATTTTGTGCGCCAACAGGGGAATATTATTATTATTATTATGGCAAACTATGTGTTTATTTGTACCAAAATGTAGTTTTCTGATGAAAAATATCATAATAGAAGTGTCATTTCACCGAATGGTGTGCTTTAGCAAATTAGCCTTTCAATTATGTGAATATACAATAAAACTTGGAATCCTTTGATCGTTCGAAACAACAAGAAAAACACAAATTAGAAAACTCATGTGTTGCTTTAGCTATATAGCAGATACGAGAAAAAAATATAAAGAACATTTTCCATCCATTTCCATTTTATTATGCGTGTAGACAGAGATATATCACATAAATTAGGTTTTTCCATTTTTAGATATAACCGTCACTGTAACACTTTAACTTATTATTGCTCAGGGAGGAAGAAATGTTTATTAAAAGTCTTTAGTACACACGCGCTTATGTTTTTGAAATATATATCTTCTGTTTTCGAAATCGCTGAGGTGCACGCTTCAATACCTGTCCGACGAGGGCATTCACGCGGCAGCATCTACTCGAGCCGACACCAAGACACCGAATGAAAAGCGTCAAACCGATTCAAACTTAACTTGCTGGCTGTTCGCACCGCGTGGGGAGAATCTCTCGGATGTGGTGAACAAAAGTGGTGGAAATATGTTTAAATCGTCATGGTTTTACAGGAGAACTGCACTTAAACTAGCTCTGCAGATTAGTTTTTATTATTAAAGCTCTTCTAAAATATTCTAAGGTAAATACCATTAAGGGGAAACTAAGCAATCAACAAAACACACGTTTTATGGCCAACTTGTGTGATTTAAGGCACTTAAAATCTATTAATTCATTGCTTTGCGTATTGATGTCAGCGAAGATTGATTTGTTGGCAACTAAACGCCTCAATAATACACTTGATAGTCTTTATTTATTATTTTTTCAATTCGAAAAAAAAACCTAAGAAAACGTTACAACATTTCAAAATTCACCAAACGCTTGCAACATGCTCGCCTCGAACCAGGTTCGTTGTTCTTATAAAAAACATATACTAAAGGGAAAATATTTAATATTTAATGTTTTTATATACCAACAGGAATACGATTTCTTTTAGGAAAATAATCCTATATAGACTCAGTTGATTGGTTGTATCAATTCCCTGATATGCATGCACAGCCGCAGGGACCATTTGACACACTTTTTTTTAGCCACCAAATGGCAAGTGTCCGGCACGCACACCCACATTTTGGCTCACATAAACTTGGAAATTTTTCTAAGACATTGCCCGCTTGAAGCATTTTAATATTTTAATCAACTTCCAAGGCTTTCTCGGAATACAAACTCTTGGTATTCCATTCACAAAAGAAATATATGTGTGTGCTTGCTTTCACATTTCGAAAACAATGAAATCTCCTTTTGTGATTGACACGTTTAAAAATATAAAGTGTACGTACGCGTAGCTGTTGACATTCTTTGCGAATTTTTAAGTAAAATAAAAATTGAAGAATTGCGATTGCTTGAGGATTTTTTTGATTAGTATTAATCAATATGCAGGGGTGCCACAGAATTCGCTATGAATTTAAAAGGGGTCTAGGATTGTGAAATAAAATGTTTCGGGGATCAAATCCAATGTTATTTTAATTTTATCTTTAATCTAATATTGTGTAGCATACTTTTGGAAACCTATTTAGTTAATTCCAAAACCGCAGCGATTTCTGTGGCAAGCCTGCTAGCAAAATTGACCGGGAATTCATTTTAAGCATCTTAAAAAATGGTTCTACATTTCCACCAAGTTATTACTATTCAAGGATATTATCTCGCTGCCACCGATCCTCACCAAGAGAAGCTAGTTAGTTAAAAGAAACCTTTAAAATAGGCCCATGATAGTGACATTAACTTCTTCAAATTTCAGCAATTAGCTGAGGCCACACAGCTATTTGCTTTTACTGCTAAAACTGAAAGCATTATGCTGATAAAATTTTCGGGCTGGGACTCGTGTAGAATTGCGTGTTCGACTGCGTGACTTTCTTTCTAGTAACTCACCCACTTTCACACGGGAACAGGAGGGGCGCAGCCACATCCAGACGCGGTATAAAGCTCGGCGCTTGGTCGCTTGGTCGTCGGTCTCCTTGAAACGCGGTTGGTCACGAAAGCGAACAACAAAGAAAAGGCTTGCCCACCCGGCTTGCCCGTCATTTGAGGCAACATTTAATGGCCACTGGCTATGAGGCTCATCCTGAATAAACATACATACTATGTGGTGCTGTGTGGTGTGCGTGTGTTGCATGGGAGCTGAAGTTGACGTTCGTTCGTTTGTGAAAACGAAGAAAGTGATTAAATCAGCACGATATTTTGTAGGTGTGCGCGAGACCGCGAGCTCACCCATTAAATTCTCTCCTCGGACAGGCACTAGTATGTGTGTCACCCACACACCTGCACACAGTAAGCTACTGTTCTAAATTGACTTTTCGCCTGGACAAAACTAAAAATGACGACATCGCGTTTTTTCTGTTTTGTTTTTGGTTTCATAGAAAAAAGCTTTACCTCTGAAACATGCCCATCAACCGCGTGTTTATAAACAACACAGATCTTATATATATACGGCGAATATATAGAAAGGTGTGTTGTGCTGGGCCTCATATTACACCTCCGCATGCAGGTTCGCACATATGTACCTTTCGGTTATAGAAACGAACACGTTAATGTAATTAAGCCTTAAGGCCCAGAAATGCTTGATAAAAAGTGGCTCAGGACATATATTATTGGGGATATCGTTGTAAAGTTATAAATCAACTTTTAACGGCTCTTACTACTTAGCGGGATTTGTTCACTTGCCCAGCAGCAAGGATCGTTGCTAACTGATCTTAATGTCTGATAATACTAAGAATTATTACTATTTTTAAATGTTCTTAGCTTGTGGAAGCAGTATCTCAAAAGTAGGCAACGGAATTCGACGATTTGCGACAGGATATGGGTGCATTTCCGGCTGGTAATGACATTTAGTTATTTCCGTATACCATTCTTACCAAACCATAATGCGATTTCAAAAGGAGAAATGAAACTATATTTTAAGGAGCAAAGATATGATATAGAATGTTGTACAAGATTAGCTAAAATAAAAACTGTAGTTGTCCTGTTTTTTTTTTTCTAAAATAACCAGAACCTATTTTTATAATATTGAATTTTAAAAAAAGGTCTGCAAGGCAAACTACATTATCTTATTACCTCTTTAATATATACAGATATGTATTTATATAAAAAAAGATAGCAAGACTTTGCCACTTTTAATAAGGAATTAATTTAATAAATTATGAATTAATGAATTAATTAACGGTCATTAATGACTACCCTTAATGCGTGACTTTAAATTCAAATCACCTAATGCTTATCGATATATCGATAACAGACAGCTGACGCTGGTTCCCCTGAGCTGTCACTTCTAGCTATAAACGCTGTACTCCCCTTTGCCTTCCAGGCAAAACACGCCAAAACTAGTCAGAAACTAGCTAAAACGACAGCGCTGACTAAGTATAAACAGTTGGCAAGCGAAAAAGTGAAGAAAAACAAAGATCTTAATGCGGTTTTTACGACAATTCAAGAGCATTTTTCAATTGGCAAGTGGTTTATGTTAAAAGTTAATAGACTGTGCAACTCGTGCGTCTGTGATACACTTATTGCGAACTCAATTCATTCATAAAACACTGTGTTGTGACTACAGCCCCGCCGAGTGGGGGAGCGCACGTGTTGATTTACTTGTTGTTATTATTTTAACATTATTTTCCGGCAGCATCTGAAAGCAAAACAAAGAACTTATAACGAACTTTCGTTGTTTTCGAAAATGATTAACTCAAAAAGCCTAAGAAATGCCCAGACGCAGCATGGTGAGGGCTCATCCGTGGACGTGGAAAATATATTCCTGCACAAGTTTATGTTATCCGTAAATCCTGTCTTGGATGTCAATTTAAGTGGTCAAGATGGATCTGCTTTCCCTTCGTCGGAATGCGTTTGGTTTTCCAATGTCACAGATATGGAGACAGCAGCAAAGGAAGATCCAGATACTCCGGTAAGTAGTACCTTTTAGAACCATCTCAAGGTTGAAACCTAAAAAAGAAATATTACCATTAAAAATAGTGAAGTCATGAGCAAAGCAAAAACGAAATCCGTTTGTATCCCAAGTTAATATTTTGTTAATATATTTCTCTGACAACTGTTGTTGTTTCCTTAACTTCTTTCTAACATTACCTTCGTTTCTAGACTACCTCTATTAATATCATATAGCATTTAGGTGACGAGACTTATTAGATAAATAGTCCTTCTGCCATTTTTACACATAAACCCGTATTAAATGTTATTTTAACACATCTCCCTAAACCTTTACTACATGTAACTCTCTAGTTTCATAGAATTGGCAACAATTGCATTATTAATTTACATTTGTTTACCGGGGATGGTGAGCAGCTAGAGCTTTGACCGATTCGCAGCCAGTAAAAGGGCATATTTTATCTTGGGGGAATATCGAATGCCCAAAACAATTTAGTCGGGGTCCGTTCCGTTCCGTTCGCCAATGTGTTGTGGATTCCTGTCCTCACTTATGCAGTATTATTGGTGTCAGGGGAAATTTCAATGCAGCAGCTCTCCAATCGCACACTTAAAACTTAATTAAAAAGCTAATCAGGGACACGCAAATGCAATTTGCTGCAATAATTTTAACAAATACATAATTAAAAGCAGATTTGGAGTCAATTTGAACAGATGGCTTATTTTGATAGTTAATTTGATCAAGTCTAAAAATACTTAAGCTCTGTGTTTAGTACTTATTTGCTTTAATTTAGTTTAATTAGTATTGAGGGTGCCACGGAAGTCGCTATGATTTTTAAATCCATTAAAATAACTTCTAACAAGCAAGGAAGCTAAGTTTGCTAATTTAGAAAAGGGCATAACTAAGCCAAAATTGCATATATTTAAATTTGGATAGATTTTCTGTGCTAGTTTTAATTGGGACAATTAATCTGCATATTAAGTTTAGAAATTTGGAAAAATATTTTTTTTTTCAATTTTTGACAATTTTAACGATGTAACCCCTTTGAAAATTTTGAAAAAATGGCAAAAAAAATTTTTCTGAATTTTTTCAAAACTTTGATTGTAATTATTTAAGATTGTCATTGCGAATCGGAAGATATACGGCTTTTGGCTATCACTTTCTTTTTGGCTATAAGAGACTCCGAAAAAGACCTCAAATTCGCGCATTTTTGGAATACGAAAATAATTCGAAAAGCATGGAAACCTTTTTGGACAAATCAAACAAAACAACGTAGAAACCGACAGACAGACAGACCGGACAGATCAAGAATATATATACTTATGGGGTCCCCAAAAACTACCCTTTGCAAGGGTATAAAAACATGCAATAACATTTTTTATTTGTGGACAAATTTACAGTAAATTTAAGAATATCGACTTATGTGTCCTTTTTTGAATTCCTTAGTATAAGAATTTCTAGAAATTAAAGGGAAAGTGTAATGGTTATTGTATTATTCTTGAATTTTGTAAACAAACCACTCAAAGTACATTGTATACAAACGTCACTGCTTTTCTGAAGGGCTAAGAGGTGTTTGTCAAACATGTTCGCTTCACAACAAGTTTGTTTGTTGTTTGATGCCAACAGTGGTGAGTTCTAGTGTTTGAATAATGTATAAAATGTCGTTGATTTGCTGTGATATTAAAATATTTATATGGACTAGAGTTCAGAGCAATTTCGACAGAGTTAAATAGACCAAATTTTGGTATACAAATGTTAAACAGTTGCTGATACTAATGTTCTTTCCTTTTCGGGCTTTTCATACTTTGTCTCATCGAAGTACTTTTCACTTTTAGTTTCCTTGTTAAAGTTTTCGACAGTCATAAAAATGGATATAAACATGTGGCGACTAAAGAAAATAGGAACAAATCACACCTGAAGACTTAAACTTCTTTTACGAGACTTTGAGGCACAAAAATGCCCCAATAAAGGCGAGCGACTGCTGCAGCAGTGCGGTGCCTGCAGAGTCAACGTTCTCGGGGCTGCATAGAAATTTAAAGCCACCCTTAGGCGTCAGTACATTCTTAAAAATTTAGGGCTCTGCTTAGAAGAAGATGTGCAACAAAAACCAGATTTTAGACAAAACCCTTAATGGCCCACAAAAACCAAAGGCATACAAGTTTCGGGCTCTTTGTTTGTTGGCTCTACCTCACCGCCACCATCGTACCGTACGTGACAGTGGCAAATGGCTTTAAGGCATCCCATCCCCCTGCTATTACTCAGCTGCAGTTTATGCCCTGTATCATCAGGCACATTCCCAGTTCTTTTTCGTGTTAATTAAACCATGTATTTGATCAATAAATTGTAACACGAGGGTCCGGCCTATTCGGATTTGCATAATAAATACCAAGTTGGAGGGTGTGTGTTGTGTTTGGCCACGCAAGGAGTTAAGTTATGTTTGGGGACCAACTGGACGACGGACTCACGCTTCACTTGCCTTTCCGTATATTTCACCGCGGATTTGTCATAATTAGTTCTCTCTCGACGACACGGCGGCCTTTTCGGAGGCCTCTGCGGCGGGTTGGGTTTCGAGTGGCGAGTGTCCCGCCATCTCGCAGTGGTTTCCTAACGAGCTACACTTTTGTCAAGTTGGTCGGCTGCTGCTGCTACCTGGTCGTGATGTTTCCGCAATTATTAGTGTCACTGCCTCCTGCTTTCGAGGGGTATCTAAGTGTGGTCCTCATTGTTTCCACGATGCGCCTTTTGGGCCCCGTCGTTTTTATAATTCTTACAATACCATGTAAACACACACATTAAAAAAGAAGAGCTGGCGGAGAATAAAGGATAATAGATGCAGTAAGGAGATGGAGGAAATCCCTCTAAGACACACAGCCTACTGTGGTTAACTAAAGAGATTTTTAATGACAAACTCAGTGGGCAGTCCCTTGACCAACGGAAAAGCCCTCCTCCTGATGCTTTACTATCAAATTTAATAAATCAAGACACGAAAAAACAATATCCTGTCCAAAAACTGAGATTAAAGCCCATCTCCCACAGAAACATTACTTCTTACCTGTTTTTTTTTACTTTTGTTTGTATTTACGTACTGGCTGGCGCCTATTTTCTGGTAGACAATTTACCAACAGAATACTGCTGGTTCGATGCAAATTTTGTCCTCTTCGGTTGCAAGGAAAAATACACAGAGACTGTGTGAAAATAATGCTTAGGCAGCCAAAAGAAGAAAAGAAGAGACTGTTTGCTAACAAAAGCACCGGACACAAGGCTTCTAAATATATGCAATAAGCTGATGGAATTTTTGTGTGTAAGATGGCCTAACCTCTGAAGCTTTTGAACCTCTAATTAATATAAATATGATTTTAATAATTAATTCTATGAGAATGGCAATATAAAATTAAAACAATTTCCAGGTTTCACAATCAAAAGAAATAAGTGAAGAGCCATCTGCAGTGGAAAAGCGGAAAGCTGACTCCACGGAGGCTGAAAGCAATGCGAAAAAGGCCAAGTTAGACGACGACAAAGACCGCAAAACCAAGCGACCCGGCTTCAGTGATGAAAGATACGACGAAACATCCTATTACTTTGAAAATGGTAAGCTAACAAAGCTAACCTTTTCATAGATTTAGTTAATAAACCCTAATTTCTTTATTGTCTAGGACTTCGAAAGGTGTATCCCTATTTTTTCACCTTCACAACATTCGCTAAAGGACGCTGGGTGGACGAGAAGATTCTCGATGTCTTTGTTCGTGAATTCCGTGCTGCTCCGCCAGAAGAGTACGCACGCAGCTTGGAGGCTGGCAAGTTGACGGTGAATTACGAGAAGGTTCCCAAGGACTATAAAATCAAACATAATGATTTGCTGGCCAACATCGTGCACAGGTAAGTGTTTGTAGAGAGAGCTTTCACTTAAATATGCACACATTTGCAACACATTATAGACACGAAGTCCCTGTTACTTCACAGCCCATCAAGATAGTGTATATGGATAGGGATATTGTGGTTGTAAATAAGCCGGCGTCTATACCCGTAAGTAATTAATTTGGTTAACTAAACATAAATGGTTATTAAAAGGTTTTATATGCAGGTTCATCCTTGCGGTCGGTATAGACACAATACTGTGGTTTTTATACTGGCCAAGGAGTACAATCTGAAGAACCTGAGAACCATACACCGACTAGATAGACTCACATCTGGTCTGCTTTTATTTGGACGCACCGCCGATAAAGCCCGGGAGCTGGAACAGCAAATCCGAACGAGACAAGTGAAGAAGGAATATGTGTGCCGTGTGGAGGGACGTTTTCCGGAGTAAGTCACAAGGTTCCAAATAAAAATTAAATAAATTAATACTCATATTCGCTATCCTTTCAGCGGAATCGTTGAGTGCAGTGAGCCCATTGACGTGGTTAGCTACAAAATCGGTGTTTGTAGGGTTTCGCCAAAGGGTAAGGACTGCAAGACCACATTTCAACGAATTGGCGAGGATGGCGACTGCAGCATTGTTCTCTGTAAACCCCTCACAGGACGAATGCATCAAATCCGAGTTCATTTACAATATTTGGGTAACTAATGCATTGCGTAGAGTCCGTTTTATTTCCTCTTAACACATCTTCTTGACAGGTTATCCCATTTCCAACGATCCCTTGTACAACCATGAAGTGTTTGGTCCCTTAAAGGGTAAAGGAGGCGACATTGGCGGCATAAGTGACGACCAGTTAATTAATAATTTAATTAGCATTCATAATGCCGAAAATTGGTTGGGCGTTGAGGGAGAAATCAAAGGAGAATTGAAGAGTGACACAGATAATAGTGTACGAAGCGAAGTTAATGTGGAGTCTGTGATATCTGAACCGGTAAAGGAAAAAATCTCTGATGTAAGTAGAATTTTTTCTTGTTTATAAATAATTCTAATTGTGATCTTTAATAGGCTTCCACACAAACTTGCCATGAGGAGCCAGACAGATCCTATGATGTCAAGAAGGCCACCTCGGATCCGCATTGTTACGAGTGTAAAATTAATTATAGAGATCCTGAGACAAAAGATCTGATAATGTACTTGCATGCATGGAAGTACAAGGTAATTTCCAAGACCTGTCCCATATTATAATAATTATTTGGATTATTTTATTAATATTTATTTATTTTTATTTACAGGGCCTCAACTGGGAGTATAAGACAGAGTTGCCTGAATGGGCTTGCAAAACACAAATTAATTACGAAGAGTTGTGAACCATTATTTGCTTTTAACCCAGAGCCCAGTTTTGAACTCAACTGTGAATAAATTGTAAAAATAATGTTGCTATCATTGACTTACTTGACAATATAAAGCTGACTATACTAAAATGATCTACAAAATTATTTCCTTACTTTGCTTAATTATACTTTTGCCCTTGTTATTTGCTCAAAATCATCAGTTGCAAAATAATTTAATTGAAAATATAACTCCCGATTATCTTGATAAGTATTTGGAGCGTGGTAATGTTCTAGTAGAGTATTACTTCTCTTTGTGTAAAAATTGCAATAGAACGTCTTCCTTATTGGATTATTTAATACGACATAATGTAACCTCTTTATTTGCTGTTGTTTCAATTGATTGTAACAAATATTCGAAACATTGCTATAAAAATCAAATTAAAAAATATCCCCAAATATTTGGCCTTCGCATAAATGAAAGACCTAGCCTTATACAAGATTCAGACAGTCTTTTTGCTTTTCTAAATAAACAAAAGCTTTCAAAAGACCAATCGCAAGTCGGAAATGGAACGGAAAACGAGGAAATTTGCAAATTCGGAGATGTTCTCAAACTGGAATTGCACAATTTTCATTCGCGTACAGCCCAAGGAACGTACTTTGTTAAATTTTATTCACCAGGCTGTGTGTTTTGTAAAATATTTAGTCCTATATGGAGGGAACTAGCGGCCGACCTTATTAATGAAACAGAGGTTTGCTTTGCGGAGTTCGACTGTTCGTCAGGAATGAAAATTTGCAAGGATTTGTCAGTAACTAGTGTACCTTCGTTAGTATGGTTTGAAGACGGCCATAATGTGACATATAAAGAAAGCCGTAACAAAATAGAATTACGAAACTTTGTAACAAAGTCAAAAAACTCGGACATTTCAGCAGCCCAAAGTATCTTTGTCAATATCGGCATATTAATGTTGCTGGTTAATATTATGGGAATATATTATTTTAAATAATATTATATCAATATTATAGATTATTAATTGAAATCGTTAACAAAATATGAGATTTTTAAATTAGCAACGTTTAAAGAGCCCCTCTAATGCCTATCGATATATCGATAAATCTGACTCGAAACACCGATTGCTCAAAGTGCCATCCCTGTTGGACATCTGGCGCAAATGCAGAAAGCAATTCAAGAACAACTTTGAGCAAATAAGACAATAACAAAATGATACACGACTTGTTGCTGGCTTGTTTGAGCAGTAGCCGAGAAGGCCGAGGTGTCAAGGAGTTTTTGGTAAGTGTAAAAGTGGGCCAAATGGACTTTCACCAACACTAAACGGAGGTTTGTTGCAGGACACCACAGCCGTGGAGCACTTCATTCATCCTTGCGAGACGGAAATCTTTATGGGCATTCTAAACATCATGAAAGTGTATCACGAAGTGGTCGAGTTTACACAATTGTACAATAGTAAGCATAAGCTCGGTGAGGTGGACGACGCAGATTCTGAAGGTATGAGGCCATATGCTTAATCTCTGACTAATTTAAGTGAAAGTAACTGTTTTTGCAGATCTTTCACATGGCTATTACATGATTAACTTTGTGAAGGGCATCGAGAGTGCTCTGGAGGACTGTTACCATGAGATCGTTCGCCTGGAATCGGATTGCTGCAAGAATAAGCGCAACTCGCTTTCCTATGTGCACAACGCCTTGCAGGCCAAGCTGCCGGTGCTGATCTTCCTGAGGAAGCTCATCATGGAAATCCAGGTGAAGAAGCTGCGCGGATGCGCCATGCTACACAGCCTGCACCAACAGTCCGAGCACGGAGATCTGGAGCTGGAAAGAGTTGTCAACAAGCAAGTGCCGAGCCCTAAACGCTGTCTGGATTGTTTAGCCTAATTTTGTAACCTTTTCTAGAGTTAACTAAGCCGGTAAAGTATGCCTTCTTCTCGAGTCTGGCTCACTGGATGCTATTTGGCGTGATCGACGACATCCACTCTGAGTTTTTCATCAAGTTTACGCCCATGGAGTCCAGCCAAGGCAGCTCTTGCAGCAAGTCAACGATTAACTCTACTTTGGTAAGAGTTTCATCCTTAAAAATGACGTATCTTACATATTATAAGTTTCCAGAGTGTCGACCAAACCCCCGAGGACTATATATGGCAATATGAAATCAATATGAGCCAGCTTCCGGGTTTCCTCTCCATCATCAGTGCTGAAAAGGTTCTCTTCGTGGGCCAAACTGTGTTGGTTTTCAAAATGGGACGAAATCCCAAGAGCAAGAACAAAATGGATCAAATGGCTGTTGAGCTGAATGAAATGTCACGCGAGGATATCTATGAGCTGTGGAATGGGCGAGAGTCTGAGTTTTTTAAGACGGTGCAGGACCTTAGCAACGACGACAAGATCAATGTCTTTCGCATCGAACACGTTATAAACGATATCAAGAAGTATGTGAGCATGAGACTCTCGGAAATAGCCGTAAACGAAGTGGATCTGGAGCGGCAAATGGGTTTGCTAAAGGATTTCTACTTGTTGGGCCGCGGAGAGTTTTATTTGGAGTTTTTCACGCAATTACACGGCACCTCCGATATGTTTACGGAAATGCGATCTAAAAACTACACAAGATCGTTTGAGGTAGGCGGAAATCTATCAATTTGTATGAGTTAACTTATATTTCATAATTTCCTTAAAGCTGGCAGCTACGGGGCTTGGAATCACGGACGACCTGGACAACTTTACCCTCAGCAGCCTGAGAAACAGCGAGGAGCCCGATGATAGCTACGATTTTCAAGTCCTGCAATCTCTGCACTTGAAGTACATCTATGAATGGCCTTTAAATCTCTTGTTTTCCCCGAAAGCCATCGAGCGTTACAATAAAATCTTTCGATTCTTGTTGATTATCCGAGGTCTTCAGTTCCAAATGCAACGAGTTTGGGCCAAGCAGACGTGGAAGGAAAAATACGTGCCTGGAGGCACAAACATAAGGGTCATGAATCTCCGTAATCATTTGCTCTTCTTCCTGAATAATATGCAGTATTATATTCAGGTGGATGTGCTTGAATGTGAGTAGATTGTACTTGAAAAAGCATTCATGACAATTCTTTACTTGCAGGCCAGTTTGAAATATTTCTGAACGTGATAAACAGCAAGGCGGACTTTGAGGAAATCCAAAGAGCGCATACAGTTTTTCTGGCGAATGTGCTGTCGCAATGTTTCCTGCTTTCCGACAAAAAAGACGCTCATCTGAATATCACCGCATGCCAGTCCCAGGAAAACCCCATTTATGGAGCCATTCTTAAGCTGTTCAGTATATGCGAGAAATTCATTCACATGACGCACTCGAGTGAAACGGCGGATGACTTAACGGAGGAAGTCAATCGCCTTGAAAAAGGGTAAGGATCTAAACTAATAAAAGAGATTTTTATGCGTATATATTTATTGATCTTTATTGTTTTCTTAACAGATTTGGTGTACAAATTGCCAGCCTAATTCAACTGCTCGTTGACATAAAGACCTCCTCTTGCTTGGGTCCGCTCTCCCAGCTTCTGCTGCGATTGGACTTCAACCATTGGTTCAGTAACAATCACTGTAATCCTGCCAATAAGCCTGGAACAAGGTAATACATTAAGAAATAAACCAAGAGCTTAAAGCTGCAGGCGTTTGATGTCTTCTATACGAAAGTCGCTTCTGCAATTAGAATAAAAGTGTTAAAACTGAAAGTGATTAAGTAATTACGATGATATTATTAACCTTAATGTTAAGAATGTGCGAACTTCGTTTGGTGTCAAGTGCCACGATGACATTTCCTTGTTGTTCTCGGGATTCCAATACTCAGAGAGCTCCGATATCTTGTCCAGATTCAAAAGCGTGGCAATTTGAGAGATCCGCGTCATTTTATCCCGTACCGACCAGGATGTGGCCCCTGTCAGGTAACTGCCCAGGGCACGAACCTCCTGATCGAGCACCAGGCCACCGAGCTATGAAGGGAGATACAAATATTATATATAGACGATCTCTAAATCGAAATACATACCCTGTTAAAGCTGATTTTCCTTATAGCCCGCTCCAATTGAATTGTTACTTCGGTGGCTAGAATACTGACCAGGGCATCGTAGTTCCTGGGACTCAGAGAGCTCTTGAAGGAATTCAGAAGCCCATCCAATTGCACTATAAAGAACTGGACGAACGTCTCGCCAGCCTCGTAGGCTGCCAGTTCCTCCTGCAAATAGGGAAGATGCAGTGAATGTTTCTACTATTATGTGGTGGCCTTACCTCATTCAAGTTGTGACTGTAATTCAAAATTGATTGATCCAGGGATTGAGACGCGGCTTGATAACACTGGACCTCAGCTGCTGCATTCCGAAGTCAACGGTGGCCTTCAGGGCATCCCGCACAGCCTTCAGTTCGGTGAGGCAGCTGTCCAGCAACTGTCGCTCCACGGGCGAGGTTTGCGGAAATGTGCCAGCGATTTCCTGTTCCATGGTCTGCCACAGCGTCTCAATGTACTCAGTGGAAATATCGGCATTGTTTAGCTGGACGAGGAAATTGCCCCGAACCCGATCGGCATCACTGGAATGTAACTTTCCCTGCTGCAGGGTCGTCTGAATCGCATTATATGCCTGGGCCAGATCAATGTAGCCCGATGGGTAGCCGTTCTTCAACGGAGCCTTTAGCGCCGCCACAAAGTCACCGTCCAGGCAGGCTGCCACATTATTGATGACGGCACAGGTTCCGTTTATGGACTGAGTGGTCAGCGCTCGGCGAATGGACTTCCGAAGTATAAAGAAGACATCGTCCACCATGGACGAGCACTGCTGTCCGGACTCATAGGCATCCAGACCTATGGCTTTCAATACGCTTTCCTCCATGAAATACCTGGAAATTGATAAGGAACTTCAATTAAATTGTAAGAGATAGTATCCAACCGTAACGTCTACCTTTCTAGAAGCAAGTAGGTACTCAGAATTTCTTGCATCTGCCGGCGCAAGTCAGAGTTCTTCATTATCTTTTCATAGCGCTCCATTATTTCCATTTGCTCCTTCTCGGGCACACACGTTTCTATGTGAACCTGCAAGGAATAACTTCTGAGCAACTCCTGGCCTTTATTGTGGCATTTCTCCTTACCTGCAAGCGACGCCGCATGAACCTGAAGTACAACTCGACTCTGGCATGCATCACAGTTATCTCCGCGATGATGGCATCGATTTCCTTGGGGTTCAGCTTGTCCACGGATCCACCAGAAGGTTTGCGATAATGTCCCAATGCCTGAATACTGTTGCTGCCAACACTGCCGCCGCCTCCAGCGCTCCTTGCCGTAGATTCGTTCACTTGCTTGCTGCGGTACTGGATCTGCCGGTTCTTGTTGAACTCCATCAACAGGTTCTTCACCTCAGCGTCGCATTCGTGCTGCAGTATGGCCACCATGTCAATCAGGGAGGCAGATCTATGGAAATCAGTAGGATTAGTACAAGATATCTATCTTAGGGGTAGGGAACACTCACGCTTGTCCATAGAAAGCTTCAATAATGGGCTGATTCACTTCTACGACTCGGGCAAAGTTCTCGAGGATTGCAGTCAAGCGATCAGCGTATGCCAACTGCATCCGGGACTCAGCTTTGGCTATATCCTGGGCATTCCTCAGCTCCTTTTGCGCCTTAACCGACAACTTCTGACAAATGTAAGTGGAAAACTTCTCGATCCCAATGCGATGACAGCCTATAAGCGGAAAGATCTTGAAGAATCTCTCCACCGATGCCAAATCATCGCTCTTGACGGCCTCATCGAATCGCTTGGCAATGAGCCCGCGTGTCTTTTCCGTGGCATCCTCCAGGGTCTTGACCGCATCGCTCACCGACGTTATGGAGCCCTGGACATCGTCGGCCGTGCGGCGTAGAAGCTGCTGATCCATTGCCAGGAAGCGGGCGATGTGCGTGGCACTCTTCTCATAGTCCTCCTCGCCGATGGCCTTCACCACGCCCTGGCTGCACAAATGCAGGTCAATCAGGTCATGGACCCTCTGCTGGCACTCGGATGCCCGGCACCTAGCCAAATCCAGCCGGCGCACCTTGGCGCTGACGGACTCGGCCAACTGGGCGGTATTTACGATTTGTGCATTCAGCTTGCTGGAATCACTGTCCACGGTGTGGAGCAGCGTCAGGGATCTCCCAATGCCACTCATTTTGGCCTCTATCTGACATTGTTTGGCCAGCAGGGCCTCCAGTTTCTCGTTGATTTTCGCCTGCAAAACAGATTTTTATTTCCATTCGGACTATTGTTGACATTGCCTGTGAACCTCTTCTTCGGCGATTCGCTGCAGGGTCTCGTCCACCTGTCCATTTGTGCTGACGTCCAGTGCGCTCAGTTGGTCAACCACACTCATCCTGCAATCATTGGGTAGGAGACAACTCTTCTATATAATTAGAAACAAGTTTTATTCTAAATTTCACTTGATCTACGTGGGCAATGTTTTTGCACGTAATAGGGATGGGCGGCATGGGCAACTATCGCCGCAAGTGTATCGGAATTTGATATATCGATAGTGCACTGGCGGGCGGGCGATAAATCAATTAATTCAAAATTTCGAAGGCATATAAATAAGCTAAAAGAGCATTTATTTCAGTTTGGAAAGCTTTTCCGTGCTAGTTTCTATTAGGAGAATAAATCTGCATACTTAGTTTGGAAATTAGAAAAAATATTTTTTTTTTTTCAATTCTTGACAATTTTTATGATGTAACCCCTTCGAAAATTTTGAAAAAATGGCAAAAAAACATTTTCTGATTTTTTTCTTAATTTTAATTGTAAATATTTAAGATTGTAATTGCGAATCGGAGGATATACGATTTTTGCCTATCACTTTCTTTTTGGCTATAAGAGGCTCCGAAGAAAACCTCAAACTCGCGCATTTTTGGATACAAAAATAATTCGAAAAACATGATAACTTTTTGGGACAAATCAAAGTTTAAAAATGACATAACTAAGCTAAAAGAGCATGCATCTGCACAAATTTATCAAATGCATGATTTCATGTACCAGGCGCACAGAAGGCAGCAGCAGGCCGATTAGCTCTGAGCGAACAAATATTAAAACAATGCTTGGAAGACTCTCCCGCTCTCCCGCTCTTAAACCACCCACATCATCCAATGCCCTCCACTCTCAGAAGCACATCGTTGCTCTGCTGCTTGCTGTTCGCCTGTTACTTAAAATGGGAGAGGAGGAGAGCAAAGATGAACTGAGCTGTGCGCTGACGTTGAAGAGCTGATGGTGGGAGAGCAGGATGTCGTTTTCCCTATCCACACCATCCACCCTGTCCACACGAGCCACATAAGGTTCATATATCAACATAGGTTCCACATGTGATCAACATACGATCCACATATGCTCCACATGCGATCCACATATGTTCCACATGCGAGCCACATATGTTCCACATACATAGGTCCACACCATCCACAGCGCTTAGGAACGCATGGACGTTTCTCTTTCTCACTAGCGGATGGTCTCTCCCGCTCTCCCACCATCCGCTCTTCCAGAAAACATTTTTATAACAGCGCGCAGATCTCCACATCGTCGCTCTACTGATTTCTGTTCGCCTGTTACTTGAAATTGGGAAACGGGCTTTATTCGGTGATTTCATGAGCTTGGAAATTTAAAATGATGTTGTTGTAGCCAACAACAAGGTTGCCAAAATATTTTTCAGCAGAAGAAATTAAGTAAATTCATGATTTGAAGCACCAGGCGCACAGAAAGCAGCAGGAGGGCCATTAGCTCAGCGTTAACATATATTATAATAGTTCTCTGCTCTTTCATTGGTGGATGCTGGGGGAGTGGCAAAGAGATACACTGTTATAATATATGGAAGCACATAGTTATTCGCCCTTCTGCTGCTTTCTGTGCGCCTGGTGCTTCAAATCATGAATTTACTTAATTTCTTCTGCTGAAACATATTTTGGAAACCTTGTTGTTGGCTACAACAACATCATTTCTAATTTCCAAGCTCATGAAATCACCGAATAAAGCCCGCTCCCAATTTCAAGTAACAGGCGAACAGAAATCAGTAGAGCGACGATGTGGAGATCTGCGCGCTGTTATAAAAATGTTTTTTGGGAGAGCGGATGGTGGGAGAGCGGGAGAGACCATCCGCTAGTGAGAAAGAGAAACGTCCATGCGCTCCTGAGCGCTGTGGATGGTGTGGACCTTATGTGGATCTATGTGGAACCTATGTGGCTCGCATGTGGAGCCTGCGTGGACCGTATGTGGATCCCATGTGGAACCTATGTTGATGGTGGATGGTGTGGATAGGGAAAACGACATCCTGCTCTCCCACCATCTGCTCTTCCACGTCAGCGCACAGCTCAGTTCATCTTTGCCCTCCTCCTCTCCCATTTAAAGTAACAGGCGAACAGCAAGCAGCACAGCAACGATGTGCTTCTGAGAGTGGAGGGCATTGGATGATGTGGGTGGTTTGAGGGGAGAGCGGGAGAGTCTTCCAAGCATTGTTTTAATATTTGTTCGCTCAGAGCTAATCGGCCTGCTGCTGCCTTCTGTGCGCCTGGTGCATGAAATCAGGCAGATGATGAATTTGCACTGCCGGAGCTCGATATTCCGACCTTGTTGTTGCCTACAACAACATTTTCTACTCCCAATTTGCCGAATTTGCCGCTCTTCCCATTTAAAGTAACAGGTGAGCAGCAAGCAGTAGAGCAACGATGCGCTTCTGAGCATGAAAGGCATTGGATGAGTGGAAGGTGTGAGAGCGGGAGAGGCTTCCTTGAATTGTTTTAATATTTGTTCGCTCAGAGCTAATCGGCCTGCTGCTGCCTTCTGTGCGCCTGGTACATGAAATCATGCATTTGATAAATTTGTGCAGATGCATGCTCTTTTAGCTTAGTTATGTCATTTTTAAACTTTGATTTGTCCCAAAAAGTAATCATGTTTTTCGAATTACTTTCGTAACCAAAAATGCGCGAGTTTGAGGTCTTCATCGGAGCCTCTTATAGCCAAAAACAAACTGATATCTAAAAGCCGTATATCTTCCGATTCGCAATTACAATCTTTAATATTTACAATTAAAATTTTGAAAAAAATCCGAAAAATTTTTTTTGACATTTTTTCAAAATTTTAAAAGGGGTCACATCATGAAAATTGTCAAAAATTGAAAAAAAAATTTTTTTTTTCCAATTTCAAAACTTAATATGCAGATTTTTTTGTTTCATAATTAAAACTAGCACAGAAAAGCTATCCAAATTGAAATATATGCAATTTTGACCAAGTTATTCCGTTTGTAAATTGGCTAATTTCATGGGTATATAAACTTCGGCATTTCCGAAGTTAAGCTTCCTTGCTTGTTAAATTTGCGTAACTGGCGAACTTAAAGCAGTAGGGCGTCGACAAAAAACATTTTCAGTGCAAAATTCTGTAAAGTTGTTTTCAACAAAAGTAAATATTTGCATACAAAATACGATAATGATGTAGTTAAACAAAAATATGAGGCAGCTATCTTCAAGTTCCAGCTAAGAACTAAAGCAGCCAAGTAAATTAAACAGTAATTTATCAGCGATGGGATTTTTAAAAAAGGCGCCACAATATGACCGAATTTTTATTATTAAATATAGGATTTCATATAAGAGCTATGGTGACAGCTCTATGTTTTGAGATCAGCTGCAAATGAAATCGAAAGCCCAACCAAAATATTGATTAGCAATAACAGTAGCTTTAGCTTTAGCGTAGCAAGCCGATTGATTAGCCGTAGACATGGACTTCACGGGCTTCGAAGTGCGAAAGGTAACCTGGAAAGTTCCTCGAACTAGAGCTATGCTAAATCCTTTTACCAATCTGCAGTGCCCACCGACTGCCATGTACATTCCTAACTTCATCACATCCGAGGAGGAGCAGCGCATCCTCAGCCACATTGAGCGGACGCCCAAGCCGCGCTGGACCCAGCTGCTCAACCGGCGGCTGGTCAACTATGGCGGCGTGCCGCATCCTAATGGAATGATTGCTGAGGAGATACCCGAGTGGCTGCAGAGCTACGTGGATAAGGTGAACAATCTGGGTGTTTTCGAGTCGCCGCAGAATGCCAACCATGTGCTGGTCAACGAGTATCTGCCGGGTCAGGGCATCCTGCCCCACACAGACGGGCCGCTCTTCTTTCCCATCATCTCGACTATTTCGTGCGGGTCGCACACCGTGCTGGAGTTTGCCAAAAGGGAGGGCACGGTCACCACCGAAACGGAGGAGGATCAACAGGCAGCGCCCCGCGAGGTGCTCTTCAAGCTGCTGCTGGAGCCGCGCAGCCTGCTCATCCTGAAGGACAGGATGTACAGCGACTATCTGCACTCCATTGGGGAGAACAGCGAGGATGTGCTCTGCGATCGCATCTGCAACTATGATCTGTGCGAGAATACCTACAAGATTGGTGATCACCTAGTTCGCCGCTCGCCACGCATCTCCCTCACCATCCGCAACGTGCCCAAGACGAGCAAGATGAAGCTCAAGTTCTGCTAGGAGCGAGAGGTCCATCATTCCGCACTTGCATAGATGTTGTTGCCGTTAACTAAGCATAGATGTTGACTAACCGCACGTTAACCTGAAATCCCACTGAAGTCAGCTGTTGCTCCTTATCGAGCGGGATAGCCCGCTGCAACTGTATCTTCCGCTAGTTGTTTAAGCACCACCAAACGCACCACTAACTCGCACGAGCAATCAACACGTTGGCCCACACACACAAAAGTGCTTTATTTTAACGTTAACATTATGTGTACATATTATATAGAACTGTTTGTATTACGTGTATTACGGAGCCATAAGTTGGGCCTCGATCCGAGGACAGACTCGGGCCATATCCACCTGTCCCTCCGCCGGCGGCCTTTAGATTTAGTTACGCGAGCAATTGTTGAGAGCAATATCCACACACGGTCTAGATTTTGTGAACTATGATTGTGTATGTACTATATTTGTAGCTGAATATGTATGTATTGTGAGTGGAGCACGCTCTGTACTCCATGTACTCCATGTATTCCCGTGTTCCATCTCCCGTGTCCCGTGTCCAAGTGTATTTTTGTAACCGTTTTTCCACCGCGCGCGCACACACCGCCAAACGAGCGAAGAGTTTGCAATAAACGTTACAGTCCACCAACCACACTGATCGTAATCCCTCTCATTGTTAGGCCTCCGCCTCCTGCCACTCCAGCCGGAACTCACGCTCGAAGACCAGGCGGTCGTACAGACGCACCTCGCTAATCCTCGCCGAGATGTCCAGCCGGAGCTCGCTCACCGCCAGATGGAAGTTCTGGCGCACCGTTCGCTGCTTGTCGGGCGTCAGCTGGTTCAGCGGCTTCCGGAAGATGCTGATGATGCGCTGCAGATGGTACTCCACGCTGGCACAGCGGCCGATGCACACCCACAGGTTCTCCGGATCGTGGATGTTCCCCGGGAACCGGGTGCGCTGATCGAAGGGCGCTTTGCCCGAGAGCAGGGCTCGCACCTCGGCCACGATTTCCTGGTGTGTCTTCAGATCCCGAGTGCTGAGGGTCGTAAACTCGTACTTGTCGCAGAAGTACATCAGCTCTGAGATGGCCACCCAGGGCTGGGAGCAGAGCGTCGCATGGTGGTTGGACCAGTTGGAGTAGCCGGCCGGCGTAGCGGATTTGGTGGCTGCAGCAGCAGCAGTTGTCGCACCAGCGGGCGTGGGAGTCGGAGAGGTCTTTGTGGGACTGCCTGTCTTGGGTCTGGGCGTATCCGAGCCATTTGTGATGGTTGCCCGTCTCTCCGTTCGCTGCAGCTGCTCCATTTCCCTCTCGTGCTCCTTGGCCCTCAGGTAGGCCTCCTTCTTCTGCTGCAGCTCCTGCAGCTTGGTCAGCTTTGGTGGCGAGTAGGACTTGACGCTAAAGACGCTGGTAGGTGGTGGGGCAGGCGGGGCCGTGGGCCGCACTCCCATAGCCGGCTCGCCTTCGCCTGTGAGAGCTGCCACCGCGATGCCATTTGTGTCCAGCGAGGCACTACGCCCGTACTTGGCCCGGTAGCGCTCCAGGGTGTCCAGCGAGAAGCTCAGCTCCTTCTTAATGGCCTTCTGCATGGTGGCGGTGTCTCTGGGTTTTCTTCTCACTTTATGTAATCACCTTGGGCCGCCGTTCGATGCACGCGTTCCGTTCCCCTCGAGAATTTACAGGCGAATGCGCGAGCGAACGCGCATTCCACAACACTTGAAGAGCGCAGGACCGAGACCGATCTCTTTATTTTTATCTTTTATCAATCGGCGGCGAGCCATGTGCACTTTATTTCGGTCTCTGCCAATACACTTTGATTCGCCAACCGAAATGCGTATGGATGCGGTGCACGTGTGGACTGGGAGCTCGTCCCAAGATGAGTGATTTTATTCATTTATATTATGTACGTAAGTTACGACGGATCTGCATCTTCTGGCGGAGCTTCTGGTTGCGCTTCTTGAGCTTCTTCTGGACCTTCTGGAGCATCCCAATGACGGGAATACCACGTTTCCTCAACCTGAGGCTCATCTTGCGCTGGGAGGTGATTGCTTTCCATTGGGAAGTCTCGAACATCCGCTTGACACCAGTTCGGGGTTTACCAAGTCGCTTGAGCGTCTTGGTTTTGCCAAAAACGCGGCACTTCTTGCCCTTGGAAGTACTTGTAGCAGCTGGGAGGCCCTCAATTCGCGGGTTAAAAGTAACTAGCTGGGTTTGCTCACCGATCAGGGCACCGATGTCGCCCCAGTTGTTTCTGTTTCCCTCCTTGAGGGGCTTTACCCCATTGCGCTCAAGGGGGAACATGTCGAGAAATCAGATATTTTCTAAAGTAAACTTTCTGAATTTGAAAAATATTAGTTAGATACTCGTAGAGTGTAGAACTCAGACTGAGCTAGGCAGAGGCTTTGGCTCTAAGGGCCAGAAATGAGTGAAGACACCGATCTTTCGGCCTACTTTTCAAGTACAAAGTTTACAGGCTTTATTTCATAAACATTATATAAATATTATTATTTGCAAATGGCACACTTCTTCCTCGCATTAAGTACAAAACGTTTATCGTTGGTTACTAAGAAAATATAATATTATTTTTGCGTGTGCTGTGTCGTGTTTGAACCAAAAAATGCACAAAGTACATTTAATACTTTTCGTTTTGTTTTGTTTTTGTCGCCTGCCAGGGCCAGCTCTCTCACATGGATGTGGTAAATAAATATATATCGACTTAACGCATACAGTAATAGAAAAAATGTACAAAATTACACAATCAATCACTCGCTCCTCCCACTTCGAGGACACAGAACAGATAGGACTAACTACTACATAAAGAGGGGGGCGGTTAGCAGAAGGCACGGGGTATACACAGAGTGGATTTGTCCAAGTAAAAAATCGTCTTAAGATTAGGGGTTCCATAATTTACAATACAGGCGGTGGGATCGATCGATCGCCGGTCCCTCCTCAAACGCAATACGCCGCTGGCACCTCGAAGATAATATTGCCGGCATTATGACGGAAGTTGGGTATCTCCACATTGGACGCCGCCTCCACCACAATGGTGCGCGCCTTTTCGCCCAGCCGGCAGGCAATATTATTGCTCACATTTACCCTCAGCTCGGTGCCGGTGATGCTGTAGGGAATCAAGGGTTAGTCAAGCTGATTCCAGGGGGAATATGAGGCGAAACTTACTCATGGTACTTCTTGCAAACAATGCCCACCAGCTCGCCAATGCGGTCCTCCTTGAGGGTGGTGTGCTCGCCCTGCAGCGAAAACACCAGGTCATTGTTCTTCGGCGAGTGGAAGACCACCAGTTGATCCCGACCCGGGGTTATGCTGATGGAAGTCAACTGGAAAGGAAATTGGTTTAAGTTAAAATGAATAATTTAAAGTTCCTATCGTTAACCCAGGTTTAACCCACCTCTCTTATCCCAATCGATCTTTGCAGGTTGCGGAACTTCTTCTTAATCCCGTCCAGCTTGTAAATGGTGGAGTCCGTGACGATGAAGGCGCGATCCGCCTGCTTGTTGTGCCGGTTGAACTTCTTCACAAAGCCGGAGAAGAGCACCTGGCGGAAGGACTCAGCGCCATGGGCAGCACCAGCCAGTTGGTTCTTCATGTTGCGCACATTGGTGGTGTAGGCATCGTAGCCGCTGTTATCCTGCGAGTTGGCCAGATAATCGCCCAGCCAGCGACGCTGCTGACCCCAGTAGGGTCGCCTGCCGGCCAGAGCGGTGGCAGCGATGATCTGCAGTCGGAGCTGGGGCCACTCGCTGCGCGGATACTTGCGCAGGATCATGTAGGCGCGCCAGAAATCGAAGATGCGATGCAGCTTGGCCTCCGCCTGGCGGCCGGCGAGCGGCGGCTGTGGCCACTGGATGCTCTTGCCGTAGTCGCGCATCTTCTTGGCATTCCGGAAGCGGTTGGCCAGTTCCTGGACGTAGCTGCGCAGCTTGTACGTCTTGTAAGCCCGCATGATGGCAATGGCCGCCTTCATCTTCTTGTAGTTCCTCCTAGCGATCCAGCCGCGCACTCTCTTCTGCAGCAGGGTCACGATGTGCGGGATCATCTCATTGCGCTGCTGCTCCAGGGCAAACAAGGTGCGCGGCGAGCGGATGAAGATCTTGGTGTGGCCGTACTTGACGTCCTGGGCGAAGCCCTTCTCCTCGATAAGCACACGGACGCCATCGCGATCGGTGCCCGAGCGGAAGTTGGGCCAGGTGTAGTGCGAGATCATCTTGTAGCGCAGCAGGAACTTGTCGTAGCGCTGGCGGTTCACGAAGCCGGCACGACGCACCCGCACGTTCTCCAGGAGGCCGAGGTAGCGCACCTGGTGCTGCACCCGCTCCTCGTCGAACACCGTCGAGCTCTTGATGTCGTTGGGCTTGATGCAGCGCACGTAGAAGGGTTCCTTCTTCAGCAGCGTCACCACCAGCTCGGCCATCGATCGCTGGAACAGAGTGCCGGCCGTGAGCGGTCGCTTGGTGGTCTTCTTGATGTCCTGGGCGCCCTCGGGCCACATCTCGCTTAGGTTGGCGTCCTTGGAGTTGTGCAGCAGGCGCTTGAAGTCCTGATAAAGCGTGTCCTTATTCTTCTCGATGAAGCCGTTGATGTTGTAGATCACATCGCCGGCATAGTGGGTGATGCGGAAGTCCTCGCGATGCTTCAGCTCCTTGTCCGTGGGCTTAAGCTGACGGCTCGTGTAGTGCGGATGCTTGCTTAGGTTCTTGTCCATGGCACCCAGGAGCGTGTCGTCGGTGACTTTGCCCACGCTCAAGCAGGCCTCGTCCATTATGGCAATTATGCCCTTGTGCGGTTGCTCCACGAGATCGCAGATGATCTTGTTGTTGAAGTAGTCAATGTTTGTCCACTCGATGCCCTCGCGCTGGTACTCCTCCTGCTCCTGCTTCAGCACCAGTTCTGGAAGGGATTACAATTAATATCAGGGTTTCTCCTTAACCTTAAGAAGGGTTTTCTTACCAATAAACAGCTGCTGCAGCTTCTCGTTACAGTAGTTGATGCAGAACTGCTCAAAGCTATTGGAATCGAAGATCTCAAAGCCATAGATGTCCAGCACTCCGATGACCGAGTTGAATCTCGCCTGGGTCTTGCTGCCGCGGAACAGGATTGCCCGGTTGATGCGCGAGATGATCCAGGTGAACAGGCGATCGTAGATGGCCTTGGCCAACGCATCCTTGCCGTACTCAGCCTGCGTGGCATTGTGATCCTTCTGCATGACATTGCCACCGGCGGCAATAACACGCTTGGTCAGCGCCATGGACAGCTCGGATTCGGTGACCTGGAGCAGCTTGGCGGTGGACTGCAGATGCTGCTTGTTGGTGATCACCAGCTCGTCCTCAATGGCTGTAGGTAAAACTAAGAAATTAATTCCACATCGATAAAGATAAGTTTCTTAACAAACTTACTTTGAAACTCCACATTTCCCAGATGCAGGATGGCCGCCACAGTACGCCAAATGGTCTGCACTTCATCCGTCGAGAATCCTAGGGTTTTGAAGGCATTGCAGGTGCCCTTGTAGTCGGACTTCTCTGTCAGTATGTCCATGCTGCCCTGGTTCAAGTAGTGGTACTTGCCCGTCTCCTTCTGCAGTTCATATTGTCGCAGTTCGTTGTCGTTGGCACCGCGGAGCAGCTGGAAGGGAAGGAGGTATTAATTAAGCTCTTCAAACTATTTTTAAATATATTCAGTCTGTAATTATTCAGTCCAAGTATTTAGCACAGCCGACAATTAGTTGACGCTTTAACTATAATTGAATTTCCGCTTTCAATTAGGCATTTGGCAGTTTGCCAGTTGATTTAATTGGTGAGTAAGAAATTCCATAACAATAGGGCTTTAAATTCACATAAAATAAAGCTGAAATCATTTATTTTATGATATTTTTACAGGTCTTTAAGAGTCGCAAAGTTATCACCCAGACAACCTGATATTTCGGTCGATTATATCATGCTAGATAACTCATTGCAACATTCACAACATGAGTTATCAGTTGAGAAAGGCATAAACCTGATTAATCAATAAACATCTACATACTTATCAGCACCTAGGCCCAGGTATAAGTATTGTTTATTTGAAGAGAGTTGTTCTTTCCCTGCGAGCAGGAAGTACCTTTAGGTAGTCATAAATTATGTCTTGGCCAAGCCGGGGAATTTATGACCAATGCAGCAGGCACTTTCCACAGGTCTCTAGGCCCTAAGGCATTCCACAATCTGGCACAATATTTATTTTAAGTCAATTTAAAAATAAACACTGCCAACTGTTTAGGAACGAATCCAAAATAAATATCACAGAACTCTGGCAAAAACCAGATCCTAACACTTGCTCTCAACGCGATTTGATTAAGTGCCTCCCGCCCGATGATAAATGTGCTAAATGGGCTTTGAATTGATCAAATACTTTTAGGTGGATCGGAAATAGCGATCAATTAGCACCTTAACACTTGGAATTGACTTGAAAAATGGGTGGGTAAGCCATCTGTAGGTGTGCTTCGATTGAGTAAATGAACAAACTGTGACGCGATCTGTTTTTCTGGTTTATTGGATGAGTCTAAGGGGTACGCCTTCGTTATCATTTTCAGAATGATATCATCCGTTTGCAGAGACCAGGGCCATTGGGGAATAAATGGTAAATTAGTTTGACACTGTCAGCGCCAGTAATTAAATTTTATTAATTGTTTTTATTATAATTGATGCCAAAGTCGGTATAATTTAGTTATTTTTCGTTGTTGTTTGTTTATTTAAGTACAAGATAGGCCAGAGTAAACTTTCCCACAAGTTTGACAATAATCTTATCAAAATGTGTTTGCTTGGGAACTTTAAAATGACAAAATTTATTTAGTTAAATTAAATACATACCAATTATTTGATAAAATAATAGAAAAACGAGAAAGAAAGCTAACTTCGGTAAACCGAAGCTTGTATACCCTTGCAGTCTGCAATGGGATCATTGACAATCGATCTATTTTGGTAATGTTAAAAAAAAATGTCAAAATATGTAAAATTTGTAAAATTTTACATTTTACATGTAGAATTTTACATTTTCATATAAATCGACCGATCCCTTCTATAGCAGCTATATGATATAGTTGTCCGATCTTAATGAAATTAAAACCGTAATTCTAAAACTATAAAAAACGACTATATCTCGAAATTTATAGAAATTCGTTGAAAAACAGAGAAGTTAAAATTTTTTTTACATTAATTTCGCCATCATTTCTATGTTCCGACATATATACTGCGTGCTAAAGAAATAAGACTATGCTGAAAATTTCAGCCCGATAGCTCAAAAACTGAGAGACTAGTTCGCGTAGAAACCGACAGACGGACAGACGGACAGACGGACAGACGGACCGACGGACAGACGGACAGACAGACGGACATGGCTAGATCGACTCGGCAGGTGATGCTGATCAAGAATATATATACTTTATGGGGTCTGAGATGCCTCCTTCACTGCGTTGCAAACATCATGACAAAATTATTATACCCTCTGCAAGGGTATAATTATAGAAAATGCCATAGAAATTACCTGTTCCTTGAAAATAATTAAAACAAGCAAGGAAGCTAACTTCGGAAAGCCGAACTTTAACTGTTCAACAAACCGAAAATTAACTTAAAATATAATATAAAATATACAAAACTATACTACATCATAACAATTTATATTATTCCCCAATAAAGCTGTCTCAAATTGCTTTGGCGCTCATCTAAAATACAAATTAATGTTTACACAGCGGTGGGTAGGGAAGGTAAGGAAGAGGCCCGGCCAGGCCCACAACCATCAGCGACAATAAATGTCCAAAAACCAGCAACAACCGAAAAAAAACTAACAACCTGACACCCCCGAGTAATTGACGCCCCACTGACACACCCCATCCCCACTTTAGGCACCATCACTCCCGTCCCGTTCAGCTTTCGTCACCTGGCACGCGTCACGCTGACTCACTTGGGTAAATATTCGTGCCACACACGAATAGCTGCCTTCCACCTGCCACCCATTCACTACTCACCTGATAGAAACTGTGGAAATTGCGCTCTCCAGGCTGCTGCTGCACCACGCGCGACTTCTCCAGCAGGTAGTTGGTGATGATGCCTCCAACGGGATCCGCCTTGTAGTCGAACTCAATGTCCATGTACTTGCCAAAGCGACTGGAGTTGTCGTTGCGATTCGTCTTGGCATTGCCGAATGTCTCCAGGATGGCATTGCTCTGGATGAGGACGTTCTTGACTCTGGCGGGGAATGGAGAATATAAAAGGGATTAGTTTTTAGTTTACTTTACTTTCCTGTTTATATAAATAATTTATGTTACAAAGACTTTATGTTGGAAATAAATAAATATTACTTTTTAAAAGAGCAATATCTGATGACTCTTTTTTTAATTTAGTTTGAAATATCTTACTACCATTTTCAAGGAAGAACTAATGTCTTTCTTATTGATCAAATAAAATCCCAAGAAAATTGGATGTTTACTCATTATTAAAGTAATATTATCTACAAAACCCTAAGAAATTCCCATTAAAATCAAATCGACATAATTAAAAACACACAATCAAATTTTATAAATGCACACTTAAGAGCTCTTTGTTTCCCTCCGCAAAGTAATTTGGAAAATGGCACTCGCCCTTAATGCCCAGCGAAACCATAGTAAATGTCATTTTAAATTTCGTTTCGAGGCACTAAAAATTGGCAATTTAGCTTGGCTATTGTGTTGGGTTCGGGGGCTTGGTCGCTCAGCGATTTTATGGAGCACCTTAAACTACACCCAAGTGATAAAAAAATAGTTCCTTGGACAAAGTGGTCGTTGGTTTGGGGGAAGGCAATTAGTGGGGCAATTAATTCGGCAACTTAAGCTGTCGACCACCGGCGGACATATGATGTCACCCGGGGGTCATGGGTCACGCGATGACCATGTGAGCGATTACTATACATCTGGGGAATGCTGATGGAGGAGCCTTGGTCGCTGCTTAATTAGGAGGCTCAGACAGACTCCCTCTATGAAAATTCCATGTCGCATTTGCATGCAAAACAATGGCAACTGTAAGTGGCTTTTTCCCGGCAAACTGACATGTTATAGATCGAGGTTTGGTTCCCATTGTCTGGTTCACAGTATTGTGATAACGTTGAAAGTCGGGGCGTCCATCAACCCATGCATGCATATAGCGGGGCTTGAGTGCATAAATTGATAAACTAATTTACTCTATAATCAGTGCAAGCTGTCAGTGGTGATTAAGAGCTTTGGTTCTATGTGAAATTAAGAGTTGATTGAGTTTCTTGTTGCCTAATTAGGCTTACTTTCTTCAGCTCTTGAGGAATTTATTAAAAACCTCTTAGGTTTTAGCCACTAATTATTATATAATTACAATTCCCTAGTAGCTTCTTTATCACAAAACTATAAATACATTCAAAAAGTTCAATATTTACCTCTCAATCTCGTTCTGTCCCTGGGCATTAGTCACCGCCGCTATGTACTTCATGATGATCTTTGAGGCCTCCGTCTTGCCAGCTCCCGATTCACCTGAGATCAGGATGCAGGTGTCCTGCTGGCGCTGCTTGAGCACCCTGTAGGCGGCATCGGCAATGGCGAAGACATGTGGGGCATTCTCGAAGAGCTCCCTGCCCTTGTACTTGCGGATTGTCTCCGGGCCGTAGATGTTCATCTGTTTGTAGGGATTCATCGAGACGCACACCTCGCCGATGTATGTGTAGATGGACCCAACTTGGAACCTGCGGAAGAGTAATGGGAGATGGGGAGCACTCGTCAGTTGTGTTTGGAAATGCATTTACACCGCCGATGATTACGAAATAGATTTTAGACTAAAATAAATGCTTCTCTTTCGAGATGAGGAAGGGGCGGTGGCCAGGTGGGGTGCCCACCGCCCGTGGTTGGCGCCTGTGGCTTTCGATTCGGAAATGGTTTTCCCAACAACCGCTGAGATACGGGCTTATATTGATATATATACCTGCTGCACCCCGAGAGACGATCAGCGATCAGTTTAATTGATGGCAGTCGATGATTCCGATGCTGGATCAATGTGGATCAAATTTTGATCGCTTCTCCTACGTTTTTGATTGACTGCAATGGGGTCTCGATCTGTATAGAGTCTATATTCTGTCTGTATTTCGATGCATTTGTATTGTTTTCCATTTGTAAGGCGCCAAAAGATTGGGTCTACGGCTTGTTGTGTTAATAAAATGCATTCAGTTTCGGTAAGTGGGTCACTTTGGCTGGATAGACAATGAGAGAGGCGGAATGAGGGCGCACAGAATGCTATTTGTTTGTTTACAAAACTGACCACAGTTGGGAATATTATAGTTCCTAATAAATAAGGTGGGAGGATAGTTTAAATTCCAATCAGATATGGGTAAAGTTTTTTGTAAGAATTTGTATTGTAGATTATGTTCTTTGATAACTTTTCAAGGGAAACTGCCTATGTTTCAGGTTATCTAATCGAACTTTAGGGAAATATGTCTCAAGTGTATTTAAAAGTTCCAGGGTAGTAAGTCTAAAGCATTATTCTTATAATTCGAAAAATTTCTAAACCGTTTTGAGGGTTCTAAGAGTTCCAAGTAAGATTACAAATGCCTGTCTGTTTCTCAGAACGTTCTATTTCATCTAAATATTGCTCTAAAATATGGATTAATATAATTTTAAGTAAGAAACAATTTGTAAAATGAAATCCCAGGTTTAGTTACCTAATTTCCTTGTAAATAAACTTAAAAAACTCAGCAAAACTCCACTTACTTTGCATTACTTCCCCAGTAAACTCATTTGGAATTCGCGTGAAGCTAGGTGAATGCAAATTACTTTCCACAATTCCCTAGAAAACTACCTAGAGACCTGGCCTCGGCCAGTGACTGCCCCGAAAGTAAGAGTTACACCATTACCGCCATTACCAGCTACAAATTACACCCAGATGAGCCACCACATAACCCAAGTCCAGCCCCCAGACTGTGCAACAAGTTATTACAAAACGCTGGACGGACGAACGGACAAAGTCGAGTGTTTTCCAAAAAACGTGAAGCAAAAAACTACAAAAAACACAAAATTAAAGCAGAAAATTAACAGACAAAGAAACGGAGAAATTGTTGAAACAAAACCAAGCTAAGCCAACAGATTTTGTTAGTTCGAAATGAGAGGAGAGTCTGGAAAGGCGATTAAAACAATACACTTAATACGCGCATTTGTTTGTATTTATGTTTTGGCTGCTGGTTTGGATCGGAGTCTCTCTCCTCTCCACACACATGTTTTTACTTAACTTTTCAGTGCTTATTTATAGACAGGCGGCTGGCTTTTCAGCTTTTCAGACGCTTCTTCGCCGGCTACATCTGGGTCAAAATAGTGACAGGCGACAAATGACTAAACGCTGAACTAGTGAACTCTAGTCAATGAAGTCCAAGAAAGCGTTTAGCGGCGCCGCCAATGGGTCAGAAGCATTATGGGCAAAAGGGCAGGCAGCAAGCCTCTTAGCGAAAAAAAATTAAAATAGAAAACAAAAAGTTTCCATTGGCGACTTCTACGATTTCCCCCCAGAAGAGTTCCGCTGCCATCAGTCACAAATGGACAACCGCCGGCGGAAGGGAGTGAGGGCGTGCGTGGGCGCGGGCGTGGAGGATCGCCCACGGGGCGCATGATTGACATAACGTCAAAAATTGTTTTGGGGTCTCGCATGACTTTCCACTGGCCTTTTGCGGAGGAGGCGCGAGTCCAATGGGGCTTTAGAAATTGTTGTGCAAGTAATTGTCAAAAACAGAACGGACTTTAATGGCTTGGGATTGAAAGTTCAATCAGTTTGTGTTTGAAAATAAATCTGCAGAGATTTCAGGTTAGATAAAAGGGGTCATTGATCGATAGAACCAAGACATTTTTGAAATACTAAACAAATAAATAATATATAATTATATAAGGATAAAAATAACATAAAATTCCACAAGCAATGTTAATAAATAATAATTATAACTATTAATAAAATGTTAAAGAACCTTTAATATTTATATTTAATAAAAGAATAAATGCTTAGGTTTTTTTAAAACATGTTAAGCTTGATTAAGCCAAATGCCAATATAACAACAAAATGCGTAACGCACTAAGCCCAAAAATGTTTTTCTTAAAAATTAAGATACAAACTTTGAAATTGGTTCCAGAACCAAAAGTATTAACATATTTTTATTTATGTTCACATTGAAATGCCACACTAATAAATCATTTTCTGTTTCCGATTCCAGTCTGGGAATTATGTCTTATCTCTTTAAATACTTACTCATAGCTCGCAAAAACCCGAAAAGCTTATCTTTCCATAACTTGTACATATTCCGCCAAAGATTATTTACATTCCTTTATGTACTCAAGTGCCAAACACATGATTTTTGGTGCCCCTTTTTGGCTGAAGTCAAAACCCCTACCAAAACGTAACCATAAATTAAAGTCTGCTGGCTGCTGGCTTCGCACATTCTCATGTTCATTCTTTCGCGCACTTCATAAACTCAACTTGGAATATAAGTATTCATTATTGCGATTTGTCGCTGACTGTGAATGCCTTTCTTTATGCAGTGCCGGCACTGCCATGACGTAATCAAGATAAAAGCTGAGCGAAAAAGCAAGTAAATCGACAGTTTTTGCACTTTGAATATGGTAAACAAAATTCCAGTAAAATAAGTGTTACTTCCACTATTAATTTTACTAAAATACTTGTGACTCTGAGTCATCTGATGCTTTGAGCACATGGCAATGGCATCTAATATTACTCAATTTAAGCTTGTATCAATAAACAAATTGTCGGCTTCGAGTGCTAACACGTTAACGCCCGACTGACTCAGCTTGTTGTCTGTTCTCTAAGGGGGGATTTGCATATAGCAATTAAATAGTTCCGACTCCTCCTACTCCTCTCCCGATGATTCATTCAGAATTCTAAAAATCGTACTTCACGCCAGACGAGAAAATCAATAAGCTAACAGTGCAGTTTTCATGGGCGTCTGACGTCATATAAATTGGTCAACAAACAGACCTGGCTTGGCCATTTACTGGGTCAATGTTTTTATTCGCTTTTATTGGGGTTTGTTTGGGCTTTTCTGCTATCTAATTGAATTTAGGCTTCAAGTTGAAGCTTATAAAGATAGGAGAGAGGACGATTTTAAGGGGAGAATGGTAGTAAATAAATTTAACAAGTTATTTAAGCTCTTGAAACTCTGTAAAGATTTTTAAGCAAGCTTACAATTATAGAGACTATGGTCTAAGATGGAATTATAGCTGTAAGGCCTTGACTACCATGTACACATATCATTCCCCATATCTAGGGAACTTCCTCTATTTTTTCCTATTCACTTTCCACTTCCTCAGCAAAAGGAAACATAAAATAATTATAAAAACTCGCTTCACGTCTGGGAATATCATGTGTGCGGATAGGTCAAGTCTTCTTTTGCTAATTTTTTGAACTGCTGCCAATAATAGCATTTATGGGAAACCTCACCAGCTGTGGCATTTCAGCGTTCTTGGCATGATCTCTCCTCCTCCCTCGGTTCTCTCCTGACTAGCCTGACCATCTGTATAATTTTCCACAAAGCCTTTTCAACGCGAGACTTTCCATTTTTCCCTGCAATTCCCCACGATTCCCGCGTTTTGCGTAATGCGCAATTGCATCTTGGCCGGGCTGCCTTCGAATTAACTTCAATTTACACCCGACGGAGAAAAGTCAGAAGCAAATCAATTAACAGGAGCAGAACGCCGGCCAGAGACCGCTAAAGAATTGTGTAAACGAAATGCAGATGCCACTGGTAGGCAGCTCCTCCTCCTCCTGCTTGGACTGCTGCAGCTCCAAGTAGTAGAAGTTATTGCAATGCGAATGACAAACATTGCCTTGGCTCTGGATAAACAAACAGGGCACGGCGTCGTCTAGACTCTGGACTCTCTCTCTAGACGGGTTCTCAGGTCGTACCCCTCGGAAGGCACACAGGCAGAGGCAGTTCAATGGTTTATGCTTTTCTTCCGAGAATTTGCACATTAACCAAGAGTTTATATAGCGTGGAAAAGAGGGAAAAACACCGGCAGAAACCTGGCTATCAAATCGAAGCGAAGGTGCCGTTATGTAAATGATTTGGTTTCCGTTCCGGTATCACCACAAAAGTGCTTATCTCCGACTTCAATTGGCTCTGTTTTGATAGGAGCTTATCAGGGCAGGGCCCTCCTCGCACAAGGGTGTTTGGCACGGGGATTGGAAGTGTTTACCTCGAACTCGACTCGACTCCCTTTGAACTATTATAAATCCAAGACAATGCAATGATGCTGCTCTCTTCCTGAACAAATAAACAGACAATCTTCGATTGCAATCGGATATCAAAGAAGCCTTCTTGAAGTTCTTAATAGCTTTCTTTCTTCTTATTTATCTTCTCTTATTTATCTTGTATAAATAAATGGTAAAAATACATACAATTGGCAAGTGGAAATATTTATGGCTCTAAAAAGTAGGAAACCTAATCCAATGGAAGGTCTTGCATAACACAAAGTTCGCCAGCAATTCGCCGCTTATCACCTTGGCAAGTATAGTAAGTATTGCCCATGGCTATCGAACTATACTATATGGAGGCCTATGTATGGTAACCGTTTTCTGCGACAACTTCTGGCACTTCGCTGCAATCTTATCGGGTCTTTTAACACCGCTCCAAGACCTCAGTACATAAATAGGAATACATATATAAATGAACTGGGGCGCCAAACTAAGTTCCAATAACTGGAAAACTATAAAAAACAATGGGATTTTTCTTTTCAAACGTTGATAAATCGTATCAGTCGATAAGACCGCTCGAGGGCAGTGTTTTTTGAAAGGAATACTCCACTGAAGTGACACTGGACTATCACTCATAAATTCAGGCTTTACTTCTTTTGGGGATGGACTCGAGCCACTTCACTTAGTAGCACTCAAGCGAGGTATATTTTTTGCTCAGTGCACTTTTTATGGTCGCCTGTGGAATACTAAAATCTAAGCCTTGGCCTCCCAGCCAAAAAGTATATAAAAAATAAAATCGGAGGAGAGGCATTTAAATGAAAATGAAATGCAGTTTGTGTCGTTAGCATTGAAAGTGGATATAGCGTCACTTTTGAGTGAATCATCCTCCAATAGTTTGACTGAGAAATCTCTCAAGTTTTTGCCACTTAATTCATTTATGATGTGAGTAAAAATGTAGAAGAGAGACTCTTTGGGTGCTCAATAAAGTGGGATAAAAAAACCCAACCCTGAAGTATTTTATATGATTTGATTTCAAAGTTCAAATGGAAAAAAGCCTTTATTTTATTAGCAATTAATTTCCCTCCATTTTTAAATCCTTATTACACTGTTCTTCAATTAAATATCTTCGCATATTTTCTCTAGATCTTTAACCCTGTCAAAAAATATACATTTTCCTCAGTGTCAAACACAAATCACTTAATAAAATCCCCAAATATATAATATATTTAATTTCTTAGCCGTTATAAATATATTTTTCCCCAAGAGAGAGCACAGTTCAACGGCAGTTCATGGAAATATCGAATACTATAAACACCAGATCCCAAAAAAAGATCAACAATGGAGAGCAGCCGAAATATAGGCCAAATAAAGGCGTAAACAAAGCGGGAAAAAGATGAAAACCCACACTATTAGCTAAATAGACACAAAATGGGCTACTTGAGTTACTACTTGAGCTACTGAAAGGGTCAAAGGGCAATCAATCAGGCAATTTACGAGGCTGTTGGCCCTCCCGCGAGGACACTTGACTTGCGAGCAGTCATAAAACCCAACTCCGCCACTGAGAGCTGTGAACTTGGAGAACAGAGATCTTTCTTGTTCTTATTATTTTGGGATCGTTTGAGGAAACTTTTTCGGGGCAACTCAAACAAGTTTTCTTGTCCCAGCACATTGCTTTTTTTTCCTACTATTTTGTGGGTGAGTCTTTCCTCTTCTCTCTCGGCCAAACTGACGCCATCAACCGGTTCGGGTTTTTGGCTACGCCATGGCATTTTTATTTTGTTTGTGGACTCGATTATCTGCAAGATTCACAGCGTGAGTCAGTCGGACCTTTTCATATATATTTTTCAAAGAAAATGTGTATATTTTTCTATATTTCGATGCCAACAACTTGTCACCTGCATGGATATATATGTGGCATTCAATGTAGTAATGCAGTAATTCCCCATTTGATTGATTTACCTCCAAAATGAAAGCGAGTTTTCTTTTATTTATTTCTTTCACGTTTTTCGCTTGCGCGTTTTTCCATTACATGTTTGCTTTTGGCGCGTTTTTGACCCTCAATTTGTTCGGGGGTTTCCTCAACATGCGCTTTCCGCGTTTCCTGATAAATATGTAATAAGTGAGCAGCAAATTGAATTGAGTTATGCTGGGATTATTGCTGCAAGATGTTGTAAGATATTACCAGTTGGTCTCGTTGCAATTATGTAATTAATCCAATTTACAGCGTTCAACTTTGATAAGTCAGCAAAGTGGGTTAACGCATCTCTTTGACAGTAATTCGTTTTTAATGATGCGTTTTAGACGCCGCTTGTGCAATCGAGACATTAAGTTTTAAGGCTATTACCATCTGTGAATGATCAGACTGCTTTTCAAAATATATCTAAGTAAGTACCAGCTGGCTCTGCCATTAATTTCCTTTTCCGATGACAGCTCCTCACTCACTCAAGGCTTATCAAAGCCCACCAGTCCGTAAGTGTGTTTAGTAATTAAATATATATATTTTTAAGACTTTATATGAATCAGTATCAGTATTCAGTCTAAATACGTTTATTTATAAACATTGCCAAATGGTCAGGCAGAGCGGCAAGTAAATAATTGTTGGCTTGGCTAGAGGATTCACTTTCCCGAACCAAACTCATTATCATAAAGGTCCCCAAGCGAAACCCCATAATTTCCACAATTTTGTAAACCTCTGCTAATCAGTTGAATAAATATTCGGACCGGACTATGTGGTGGCGAGAACTTTTCCAGATAATGATCGTTTTTACATGAAAGTTAGCCAGCCATGCAAGTTAGCGACCCGTGGAGGAACGCGAGGAAGAGGAGGAGGTATCTGGGGGCTAAAGGAAGCACACATGCAACAAGTTGTTGACACACGGAATGAAATGAAATGATATACGGAGCGAGCATCCAAGTGGCCCGTGTGGGCTGTGTGTGGTGCGTGGTAGGGGTTAAGGAACTTTACATAATGGAGCCCCTGTAATGCTTCCGGCGTAACCACCTGGAACCAACACAACGCCGGCCACACAAATATTGACACTCTAATGTGGCGTCAATGCCAGGTGGAAGTTGGTAGGGGACTTACTTCAATTGGAACTAGATTATAACATTTACAATAGGATTGGTTTGTTGCTTTTCCGCTTGAATAAACTACGTTTTAAACGATATAATAATCCAAATATATTAATATTCCTTTAAACACATTCCCTTATTCATTATTTCTTTTAAGAAACTCTCAAACCTATATCTTTTGTCATACAAAACCCCCTTTTTTTTAGAAACCTCCCTCCACCACGCATTTCCCACTCCAAACTCTCTCAAAAAAATTAAATTAAAAGGCCGCTAATGAATGCATTTAAAACCGAAAGTCATCGCACAAAGCAAGACGAGTGTTTAACACTCTAAATGAGCATGCAAATGGGTCCATTGAGTGCGCTCTCGAGTAGAACCACAAGCTGACGCCACAAGGGGACAGGCAGGCGGTGGAGCTGGGGGGATTAAGAGTCGGCGTGAGGCGTCGGGTTGAGTTTAATTGAAAAGCCGATAAACAAATCCAGTTTAATCAACTCGGAAAAGCCGAGAGGAGAACTGCAACCAGTTTTTTAATGCGGCGCCGACCCAGGAGGTGGCAATCGATCAAAACAGAGGAAGCCTTGAACTAGACCAAGCAGCAAGCTCAAGGAAAAGTGGTTCTTGAAGTGGCGGGGCTGGGGCCGGGCTGGCTTGGTGGCGTTCTGCGATGTCGGGAAGTATGTGCGTTACATATGTACAAATATGTAGTATATGTGTTGAAGAAGTAAACAGAGGACAAGGCCATCGGTGGAATCAATAAACACTGCGGTCATATGCCAGTGGGGAATTATTTTGCAACTTTGTAAGATTACATGGAGAAGGTTTTATGGTTATCGTTATCTTGGGCTTGTGTGAGGGTTTTGAGGCAACTTTGTTACAATTTACAGGGTATTTTCAAGAGGAATAAAAAATACTATAATAAAATAACTAAATGAAAAAATTTTATGAGAAAAAACTTTAAAGAACAATATTTCCTATTGAAAATTTTAATTAGAAAAATAAGTATGGTAAACAAAACTAACCGATTTTCGTTATTTTAAACTATTTTAAGGACTTATTACTTATTTAATCTTTTAGGGATTTAATTACTATTATTTTTTAAATCCTTTTCTTATTAACTTATAAAGCTTAAGTATTTTCTATTTCCTTACCTCTTTCTCAGATTATCCATAAACTTCTCCATGGACACATGGTCCAACAGGACAAAGTCCTGGACGCCGACTTCCCGCTGCAGGGCCATGATGATGTCCTATTCTCCTGTTTGTTTTGCTCACGATCGCACGAATAGGGTTTAAAAGAGAGCTCGCTAGAGGGTTGCTAATTGCCGGCTGCAAAGGGGCGAAGGTGATCGAGGTGATCCTCAGGTAACACTTCTCAGTGGTCGATGATCCAGAATGTGTCGGAGAAACAAGGTAAAGAAGCAGCAGCGTTCACTTGGCTTTTGTTTTGCTTGTTCGGTTTGCCTTGCCTTTCGCGTCTCGTTCCGAATTTTAAATATATATTTATATATCTTGTTGTTGTCGCTGGCCAGTGATTTTTATGTTTTATGGGCCGAATTTCGTTCTCTGCTGCTGCTGCTGCTGATTGCGACGAATAATTTTCGCTGTGACAACAGACACGACGACGAAATCGGTTTTGGATTCTCAAACTCAAAACGAAGAGCTTCGAATTAATAAAGAATATTATGGCCGGATCGAACACTTCTTCCAATTGGACTGGAGCCAGAGCGAGGAGAACACGACGATCAGGAACCACTCTCTTCGCCGCACTAAATACCGCAAGTTTCGCGTCGCCGCCCCGAGGTAAACATTTATTTTCGTGGCCCCCACTTATGACGTGCTGCGATCTTGTCTCGTCCGGAATGCAGCCGATGGATAGCTTTTGCCCAGCTGGATTTGGATTTCGGCGGACTCGGAGTAACAACCGCGCTCGACCAGATTTTCAAAGAGACTGCCGAGAGGCGCTCAAAGTAGGGATGTGAAAAAACATCAATGTATCGATATGTCGATATTTTTCAAAAATATGAAAATATTTGTATTGTGATATTTTTGGTGTTGCCCAATGTGGCAACGCTATCGAAAAACTGAAATGGTCACACTGCTAAGCTCACCACCAACAGCTGTTCTGTGTTCGCGTAACATTTAATTTTATTTGTTGTTAAATTCGTGCTAAAATGAATAAAATCACACGTGCCTTCATCAGCGTCCTGCGGCAGAACAGCTCCTCTGGCGGCAGCACCAACCTCCTGGGCCGTCAACTGTCCTACAAGAGCGATTTGTCCCTGGACAAGATTTACCCCAGCGCCCGCCTGCAGTTGTACACGCCGCCCCCGCCGGTAGGGAATTCTGTTTTCTGTCTTGGATTTAGTCTCTATAGTTCCTTTTCCCAGCCCCTGGCAGTAACAACAAGTTCAATGGCTTCATACCGATGGACAAGCTGGAGATCACCTACAGCCGCAGCTCAGGACCTGGAGGCCAGCACGTGAACACGGTCAACACCAAGGTGGACTTGCGCTTTAAGGTGGCGGAAGCCGAGTGGATTCCAGAACAGACTCGCCAGAAGCTGCTTAAAGTGCTGGCCAACCGGATCACCAAAGAGGGCTACTTCTACATCAAGAGCGACCTCACCCGCTCCCAGCAAATGAACCTGGCCGATGCGCTCGAGAAGCTGCGTACCATTATACGTTCCCAGGAGGTTGTAGAGGCAGTACCGCCCAGCGAGGAGACGCTGGAAAAGCTGCGCCGGCGCCAGGAGCGAGCGGCTCGAGAGCGTCTTCAACTGAAGCGAGGCCGCGCCCAGGTCAAGGCGGATCGTCAAGGACCCAGCGGCGTGGACTTGTAATTATTGTTATTGGAACTTTTGCACAGAGATTTACATTACACATATAGACACTTAATCGAGATGTTTGGAACCTGTTACTTGATCTTAGGGCAGCTGCTCCTCCTCGCGAGCAGGTGTGACGGTAAACCGCTTAGTGCTGGCCACTTGGACGATGGGTTCCCTTGGCGGTTGTCCTTGGCCGCCTTGGAGGGCATGCTGGCGAACCGGGGTCGCTGAAACAGCAGAAACTATTAGCCAGGAGTCACAGTTGAAAGACTAAACTTACAGGTTGTGGCGGACTCAGCTGGATGGTGACATCGTGACTCCTTTGTGAGGGTCTGCTAACCACACTAAGCCGTTGTTTTCTCTGCTCCTCTGGCAGCAGACCATTCTCCCTTCTCAGCGCATACAACTGCTCCAGGCGATGGATGGTGGAGAAGGCCCCTTGCTGGCCGGGGTGCTGCATCGAGAAGCTGTGACGATTGCTCAGCGGCGACCATGTGTGCTGATAGCCCGTTTCGTCCAGGTGACGCAGGAACTGACGATTAATGGAGTTCAGCGCCTGCTGGTCCTCGGTGGCCAAGTTGGCCAGCAGCTCGTCCAAGATCTCAGCCTCGGTTTCCAGTTTCCCGTGACGCACCAGCTTGATGTCGTGCTTCCAGAACTGCCTGTTCTTCCGCCCAATCACCGGGGCAATTTCCTTCACCTTCAGCACCAGGATTCCCATCAGGTAGACGCACAGCACATTGGAGAGCGTTAGGCACATGCTAATGCTCCCGAGCACGGCCAGCTCCTTGGCCTGGTTGTCCGAGTAGCGACGCGACTTGATCACATCCACATACAGCGAGTCGTCGTTCTCGAAGAGCTTGTAGATGCAAGCCACGGCCCAGAGGAGTCCCGAATTAACGGCAGGCGGCAGCAGGGAGGCGGATATGGCCACGCCCACCAGGGAGCCAATATTGCCACCCAGGATGCCTATGGCAGCCGCCGCTCCCGAGGGAATTGCCGTGAAGACACCCACAATCAAGGAGTGAAGATCGCAGCGCGACAGCATCTCCTCGGTGAGGCCCTCGCCGATGCCATACTTCTGATCCGTAACGCAGACGACCAGGCCGAAGAGGAAACCCACCAGAGTGGCCGTCAGGATGCCAATCAGCTCATTCAGCATGCCCAATTTCCGCAGAGATCGGTCCTGGATCACAGTGCCAAAAATAGCCGCAATAATGGGTCCCATGAGCGGGGATATCAGCATGCTGGAGGCCAGGAAGATGGTGCTGTTCTCCACCAGACCAAAGCTGGCCAGAATTCTGAATTGGAGAGGGGCTTTGTTATTACAGGTGGGTTTCAAAGGTATGGGATTTCAACAAAAGCAAAAGCCAGAGTCAAGTTCATTTCGAAGAATTTGTAATGTTTCTATCGATTCATACTTTAATCAGTTACGATATTACGAAAAACGTGTCCCTGGAGGGGAACAAGTGCTCTGATGTTTAGAAAAACAAAGATCTAGCTCTTATCTGTTAGTTTTATAATAATTATCTTTTTGTTTTTCTATTTATTTAATTTTTAATGGAAATGAAACGTCTGATTTGCTCTCTGCTTTTTCCGAAATCCTCTTTTTGGATTTAAACTAATTCTTACGCAGCTGAGACGAGGAGTATGCAAAAGTCAAAGGTTATAGCCGCATCCTGACGCACATCTCGGACTATTTGGGCCACATTCAAGCGGGATCGCACAGAGTTCATAAATTTATTCCAAATACCCTGCTTCTGGGCATTGATTTTCCTGGAAAAACCCATTTAAGAACTCTAAACTGATCAGTAATTATATATTATTACTCGCTGCTCGAGGGTTGATCCTCTGTCTCCTCCTCAAGCGTCTCGCGCTGAGCATAGCTCCTGTGGGCCAGGCAGCTGACCACAGACACCGTGGATCCCTCCCGATCACCGATGCCCCACTCCTGCAGGGCCTCGTAAAGATCTTCATATCGCTCGTCGAACTCCATAGAGAAGCTGACGTGAAAGGCATTCCCCTCCAGACTGCGCAACCACACAGCATTGGGGATGTGAAACTTGCGTAGGATGCGGCGGAGTACCTGTTCCTGGTCCGTATCCAGTGGCATGTCCAGCAATTGATCCTCAGAACCACCATTGGAGGTCTGAATTTGGATGAGAGGCGGGGGTTTTTGGGAATTCCTTGGCGTCTCATCCGGCGGACTATCCCCTATCCGAATAGTGGACAGGCTCTCGATCGTCGAAGCTCTGCTGGCGGTTCTGTTGGGTGTGTTGGCTATCTCACCATTAACCACCTGGACAAAGACATTCTTCAGCCGATCCTCCTCAGCCTTGGTGGGAATTGTGATCGTGAAGAGCACGGCCGCGGTTCCAGTCATCGCGTGGCGGGTTTGGAAATGTTTACAGCACACTTTGTATCAGGTCGATCGAGGGCATAATCGATCCACACACACTCAACACACACAAGCACACACACGTGGACAGGAGACGGACCCGCACCCGAACCGGCAATGCAACTGCACTGATCTTCTTTGTACTGGAAGTGGAGGGAAATATGCGTAGTGAGCGCATCGAAGCCTCGCTTGTTATTGCTCCCGCTGATAACGGTTCTTGGCTGGCGCTACGCCACTCTGCTTCCTCCCGATCTGGCAGTCACCGGGAAATGCCCAGTTTCCACTTGGCCATATTTAGGGTATTGGCAAGGCCGAGCTTTTAACGACTTTCCGCCTTGGGTTGCAGTTTGAAATATGGCAAGGCTCTTAAATCTCAGAATGCCTTTATGGTTTTAAGATCAATTAAAAAAACAGAGATCTTGAGAGTTTTTCGAGAGAAAATTAACACTCTTTAGGGTAGCCGCTCCTACCTTGAAACTCGATGCCCATCCATGTTTTGAAAATAAATTGATTTGTAAAGCTTCCATTTTAATTTGGAGATCACTTTTAAAACAGAGATCTTGAGAGTTTCTCGGAGTTTTTCTCGGTTTCTCACTGCACTTTAGGCTAGTTTTTGTTGTCGGGCTCCGACTTTAAAAATCAATGCCCATCCATGTTTTAAAAATAAATTGATTTGTACGGATCTTTTTAAATTCTATACTTTCTATATACTTTTTAGCTTTAGAAACATACGAATCCAATTGGTTTTAGCGGTTAATAGACGATACGCTTTAATTGAAAGCTTGCAACTTGTGACTGAAATTTAATTAACCCCCAAATGCCGGCAGTTTTAACGATCACGCCAAGTCTATTTAACCTGAACGAACAATATTTCACATGGAAGATATTATTAATAACCATAAGTAGCAATTTACTCAAGTTGTCAAACTTAACTACGTCATTAAGGGGTTTACTGCCTTGTAAAATGATTAGTCACCTTATTAAATAATCTTATTAAGTATATTCTCCTTAAACGTCACCTTAGTTCAAGTTTACTCAACTAAATGAATACTCATGATATGAATGTATATAGACCTGCAGTCTGCTATATTATAGATCGAATAAGAGTCGTGCTAATCGCATCGTTGAAGCCCATTTGTATGCAGGTGCGGCAATGTCATTGTCCAGCGCAATAAACACAAAAATTTAAATACAATACAATGCGTGTGGTGGAAGAAACAAACTTTATTTGATACACAATCATCATCAGAGTAGCTTCTCGTATGTACATACAGGCAAATGCAGCGAGAATGGAAGTGTAAATGCCACTAAAACTGACTAAACAAATAGCTGGAATTGCACTTAACAAGGTTCTTTTAGCTAAAGCTAAAAACGATTTAAAATGCGTACAACTACGTTTACAATATTCAGATATGCTTAGGGTATAAAAAGGTGCAATGTTGATATCTGTGGATCATTCCCGTGTTCTTTTCTCTCCTAAACTAAAGTCGACTCGTGGTTTATCTTACAAAATAATTAACAGCATATTATTGGGCAAAAAGGCAAAGCTCCAAACACAACCATGATGCATGCAGGCATCATCGTCGCCTAGAAGCGAATTTCGTTGCGCTGCACCTGATCGTACACCTGGGGTGTGAGCAGCTCGTACCGTCCCTTGGCCGTCTGATAGTAAAGGGTATCCTTGATCGCATTCGGGTCGTAACCCTCCTTCTGCAGGTCCACCTTGCGCAGCTTGAAGGTGCCGGTGAGATCTACCTTGGTCAGCAGTCGGATGATCTGGGGACGTGCGTAGGCCGGCAGCACCTTGGCCAGATTGGCGGCGAAGGTGTCGAGATCGAGCTCCCGCTGCGGGTCATAGATGGCGGCCATGCCGGCTCTGCCTTCGGTGTGGGAATGGTTATGCCGTAGACAACGGTATCCTTGTAGCCAGCCACATTGCTGACCTGAGCCTCCACCTCGCTGGTGGACACGTTCTCGCCCTTCCAGCGGAAGGTGTCGCCGGTGCGGTCCTTGAAGTACAGATAGCCCTTCTCGTCGGCCACCAGGAGGTCACCGGACAGGAAAGCCATGTCGCCGTGTTTGAAAACATCCTTCACGATCTTCTTGGCCGAAGCCTTGGCGTCTACGTAGCCGAGGAACTCGCGCGACGGATTTCCCTTGACGATCTTGCCAATGAATACACCCGGCTCGTTGGGTTCGCACAGCTGGCACAGGCCATCCTTATTCCTAATGGGCTCCCCAGTGTCGGGATCGGCACGAATGATCGAAATGGGGTAGATCTTGGGCAGGATGCGGGACACGAAGCCAATGGCTCCCACCGTATTGTCGTGGTTCATAATGTTGGCATTGCCCTCGGTCGCTCCATAGAACTCGCCCACCTTGGCCACGTTAAAGCGCTCCACGAACTGTGGCCAGATCTGCGGACGCAGACCGTTGCCAAAGACCAGACGCACGCGATGCTTGCGGTCATAATCCGATGGCTTCGTAGCCAGAATGTAGCGGGCCATCTCACCGATGTACTGACCAATCTTGAATTGTGACAAACACGAGCATCGTTAGTCTATTATTTGTCTAAAGGGTAATAAATCCCACTTACAGTCGCATTGTACTTGGCGCAGTCGGCGAAATAATTGGAGGCGGAGAACTTCTTACGAATGGACACCGTGGAGCCGAAGAGCACCGACTGGCCCATGCACATGATGCCGCCAGCGGTGTGGTACAAGGGCAGGGGAGTGTAGAAGATGTCGTCCTCCTGGAAACCCATGGTGTAATGGATGCCAGCAGCGATGAACAAGTAACTGAGGGAAAGTTCATTAAATATTTAACATTGAGTCAGTGGTTTATCTAGAACCATTGGCGTTACTCACCGGGAGTGCGAGATGACAGCCGCCTTGGGCAGTCCTGTGGTTCCAGAGGTGTAGATGTACACGAGCTTGTCGTGGTGGTTGACCTGCGCCTTGTTGGGCTTCTCCGTGCTGGCAGTGGCCAGCAGAGCATTCAGATTCTTGGACTTGGCAATGTCCTTCTCCGTCGTCTGGCTGTTGTTGTTTTCGTTATTGAATTGGAACAGGGTGAGGTCAGCGGGCAGATCCTTGGCCACGTCGGAGACAGCCTCGTTGAAGTCCTCGCCGTAAATGAGGGCCGTGCAATGGGCCACCGTGATGCTGTGCAGCAAGGAAGGGCCGCGCAGGTTCGTGTTGATCAAGGGAGTGATCACACCGATCTTGGACAGACCCAGCCAGGTGGCCACATATTCGGCACGGTTCTCCAGCAGCAATGCCACCACATCGCCCTTCTGATAGCCCTGCGCCTGCAGAACATTCGCCACCTTGTTGGCGTGCTCGTTGACCTGGCGGAAGGTCCAGCGCTGCGTCTCGCTGACCACGGCCACCTTGTCGGGATGGGCGCGCACATTCCGCTCGAAAACGTCCGCCACCGTGTAGTTGAGACGCTCATGGCGCTTGGTGTACCTCAGGAGCTTGACGTAGGCCCAGAGAGCTCTGTGTATAGTTATTAATAAACAATATAATTTGTGAAATCGCTTAAATCTATAATTATTAAATTATTTGGCTAATTAAGACCAACTTTTTGGGGGCAATCGACTGTGAAAACTGCTCTTTAACTAATTAAAAACATCCATGAATTGTAATTAAACACTATATTAAATTTAATTCAATTAAATATATAATTATCTTCAAGAGAAAGTATTTTCGGGAACTCTAATACTCCTGATATAATTATAACTTCTGGGATTATAATAAAACATCCTTGTATATTCGCTTAATAGAAATTTAAGTGATAAAACAAATAGATATTGCTTATTTTACTGTGTGTTGTGGGAATGGTATTTGATTAGAGGTAGCGGCTGTATCTTCCTGCATCGATCGCGTGTGTTTTATGGTTTAGCGGTTGGAACGGAAGACCACTAAAAATAGCGCAACACAGAAAATCGAAGCTCGACAAGCGCAGAGATAAAGCCACCAGGAGTGTCTGCCTGGCTATGGCTGCAATCGAAACCGAACGAACGTGGTAACCTAGTCCGGTCCGACACTACGAACCACAAATTTATGACGTTGCTAAATCCCGACAGCTGAGCAACGTCAAGTAAATACGGGCGAAGGTCACAGCTGTAAATTCCGCGTAATTATTTGCAAAAGGGATTGCATATATTTAATGGAAGAAATACAGATAAGCCAAGAGAGAGATTGTGGAAGCGTACTCCTAAGGGATTATGAATAAACCCTTGTTCCAGTTCGATTTCATATCAGTAACCTTTTGAACCTTGGCTGATAAGACTATTCCCTGATTATCGAATTAGGTTTATAGCTGGAGTTTAGATTTATGATTGAGTTTTTAGAGCTTGACGTATTTTTCTGACAATCTGCAATCTAATGCTACTTAAAGCCTCGGAAAATAGGTGAAGAAGTGAAGATAAAAATAATTTCTTTAATTCTCATAAATCTACAATCTCCTTGCAAAGTTCCGGTCTAAAAAACCTGACGAAAACACTTGAAACCCCAAGATCTACAGCGATTTGATACGCTCTGTATATATACCCTAAGTCCCAGCCTAATCCCAATCGTTTATTTTCTCCCTTCCAATTACCATTAGCAACGATAGTTCGACGACTAGCTATATATTAGAAAGGGGAAAAAACTTGCTCTCGACTTGGGACTCGACTATTTCGACTTCGACGATCTCAATTTGAATTCACTTTGCACTCGTACTTTGCTCTGGCCTGCTCCAGTGCTGGCAGTGAAGTATCGATAAGATTGCCGGCTAAGCTTGCTTAGTCGTGTATTTATAAGGCTTTAATCAGGCCTTATAACCCCTCGAGTGGTTTGATTGGTATTTTTGGCAGTGCTGGGGACACTTGTTTGCTCGGCGATAAGTTTGCGGCGGTCAGCAAAACTCCGAATCGCACCCAAGGTTGACCACCTAGACTTGAAGTTGATCTTAAGAATCAGGTGTGTGAGTGCAGATATATGAAGCTGTTTATACTATATACGAAGTATGTGTATGTTCTGACCTTGGCATGGAACTCGATCTGCTGTCGGAGACTCATTAAAGCGCAAAAATGCTGAGTAAATTATATTTTTGCTGAAGAAGCTAGAGTTTCTTGTTGTTTTCGTTGTAGAATTATGTTCAAGATGGAATTTTACCACAGGAAGCACTCGATATAGTACAAATCTATATTGCTTGTTTATTTACACATTACACATTATTTGAGAAACAGAAAAACTCACTTTTATTTACTTAAGAGCGCTAAATACATGCGTTTAAGTGTGAAACGGAAACTCCCAATGATCTCTGATCTCTTGGCCCCTTAAAAAAAAATAAATAAAACGAGAAACTCAGCCTAGCAGCCCTGGCAACCCTAGACAAAAATTCGAAGATACATAGATACAAAGCCAAGAGACCGACATAGGCGATACTTCCGCCATTTTAATTGATTGTCTACACTTTGGCTTTCGGCGTACGTTTTCAAGAACAGGCGGGGATCGGTGGCGAGAGGAGGGGCTATCCGATCGGTTAGTGTGCCAGTAAGTCTTCCGGCTGACGCACTCAATCCATTAGTATGCGCCGAGGGCTTTGCTGGGCGACGACGATCGTACAAAGTCAATGGAAAATAAAAGTGAGTCTTGTCGCTCTTTTTGGAAGTTTGTTTTGGTTTCGATTTTGGTTTTGGGATACACAGGGCGACCTTGAACCTGAAGAAGTCAATGGACTTGATCGAAACTCAGTCGTAATTCAGTGGCAAATATTTATAATAAGCGAAGTACGATTTTAAAACCTGTATTTAACTCAAGGAAGCCATTATCTCACTTTATTAGCTTTTTTCATAAACAATTTTTGGTGTAGAGAGGAAACTTAAAATTGCTGGCCATTTCCCTGTGAAGTTTTCTCTTTACAGTTTTCCTCCAGCAACAACAACAAAGACTGGAAGTGGCTGCTGCAGACGACCCACATAAGCGGAAAACGAGTTTCTCTGTGGTTTTGAATGCGGGGAAGCAGGGGCAGGGGACAGCAGCTGGCCTGGGTACATCGGACAAAGTACTCGCACTCGGCTGTTCGTTCTCCTCCTCAATGGAATCACAAAGGAGAAGAGCCCAGGCTAAATTGTATTGAAATTCACACCGTTCGGGGGCGGTATTGTAAACTTATCATCGCCCCTTGGGGCACAGTAAAAGCTCGCTTAAGTGTGAACGCAGAAAACTCACGTTAGATCGCGGTTAGCGGTGGCTCCCGCGATGTAGAACCAGCGCCAGCCCGGTTTAGTCAGCAGGAGAGCGACCAGCGCGACGAGCACCGCAAATATCCAGCCCATTGTGTGGAGCGTGTAGATGACGCAGGCGATAGCGAAACCAAATGCGACCGTCGCGCAGAAAAACCGTAAAACGAATAAAAACCGCTGGCGCCGAACGCGCTGCTGCTGGTGTGATCGAAATGTTATCGCGTGGCGATCAGCTGAACGCTAGCGTTGCCAGATGAGCGGCGAGAGAATGAAAAATAGACCGTTATTTTGTTGTAAGAAATTTTTAGGTTTTGGGAGGATTGATCTTACGTTTGTGCTATATAGAGCGCAGTTATCAATGTTGATTATCACATTGCTGTTCACATGGTTGTCCAATAAGCTGTTGTGCTGCAAATAAAGTAAGCATATTTTGCTTATAACTTAGGTTTTTGCCTTTCTTTTAACAAACAAAGACCGAATTGATTCGGTGATTGCTCCATATGTTGCATCCATTACTTACCGCAAGCTCTCGCCTCGGATTCCCAATGCTGGAGCTGTTGTAACGCAAACGCTGATAACGTTCGTTGCGCTGTCACAAGAATCCATTAAACATGTAGAAGGGCAGAAAATGTCGGCGAGCCTTGCGAAATAGCATTTTCCGTTTTAGTTATAGGAGTTTTTCGGTTTTCCAACAGCGCAATGAAGGTTGTTTTTGTTTTGTAACTTGTCCTGCTCTGTTTGTTTTTCTTTTTTGAGAGCTTTTATGCTGCAGTTCGGAACCAGTTTTTGAATGAGAGCTTAAACTATCGGATAGGGCTATCGATAACTGTGTTTTCACCACGGTGGCAGCGCCCTGAGCTGGTCAGCTGACCGTTCAAAACGGTGGCAACTTCAGAAAACAACAAATGTTGTTTTGTTTAATTTAGCGGGATTTTATTGCTCTATTTTGCCACCATGAAGATCCTCTGCGAGGTACAGGTGGTGAACCGAAACACACAGGCCAACCGGACACCGCGGCCCGTAAAATCCACGCTGGCCATTGGCTACAAGCAGAGCGCCAGGGACGACAACGGAAATACCAAGAAGGAGCTGGAAATGGTGCTGTTCAACGGGCAAAGCAAGACGGGCAGTCGTTACAAGGTGCGGGACAACATCCACGCCGTACACACAAAGTTCGTGCTGGACGGCAAGGCGACAATTGGCTTTAGGCAGCCGGCGGAGAACCTGCTGATCAAGTGCGACCCCATCCAGCTGAAGGGTTTCCTGCAGACCCTCAAGCTGGGCATGGAGGGCAAGGAGGCCATCAATCTGAGACTGAACATCGCTGCCGCCACGGCTATTCCACAGAAGGCGCAACCCCAAGTGCGCATGGTGATCAGCAAGCGGAGCGAGTACCCCATCAAGGGATTCCCGCGCACCCTCAAGTCGCTGACCATCAACAACAGTCAGCTGGTGAAGCTCAGCTTCGAGATCTGCTCTCTGCGCAACCTCACCAAGCTGGACGTCAGCGGCAACAAGCTGACCAAGGTGAGCTACGGTTTGAGACTGTAGAACTGATTTTAATCCATGCAATCCTGCCTTTCAGATTCCCGCCGAGTTGGGTCGGTTGGCGCTGAACTCCCTGCACTTAGGCAGCAATTGTCTCGGAGAGGTAAACGACTGGTGCTGGCTACGTGGTACCAAGCTGAGCCAGTCGCTTGGTGAGCTGGATCTGTCGAGCAACGGACTAACCTACTTCCCGCCTCCCTGGTCAAGTGCGAGCACTTGGTCACGCTCTTAATCTGAACGACAACCAACTGAGCCGACTGCCGTTCTCCATACGCCGGCTGCAGGCGCTGCGGAAGCTTCACGTGCAGCAACAAGCTGGAGTCGCTGCCCTCGGCCATCGAGGACCTGCATATCGAACTGCTGGACGTGTGGGGCAATAGCTTCAAGGCCTTCAACAGCGAGGAGGCCCAACAGTTGGCTAAGCGAACATCGGGTGCCGCCTCACCGCATCCCCTGTGGCTGCAGGCAGCTAGGGCTGTGTCCAAGTTTAAGCTGCCTCTGCCGGCGGGCTCCCTGCCCGCTGTGCTCATCGAACTCATCCGTGAGGCACCCAAGTGCCTGTGCGGCCAGCTGTGTTACGCGCTCACCAAAGAGGATCTCCTCCAGCGCGTCGTCCAGCCAAAGTTCACAAACGTCAAGAACCTCACCATACAGTCGTGAGCATCAGATATACGCGGACGTGGTTATCTGTGGACCGAGCTGCAGTGCCTCGCAGCAGCTGAAGTCTCTGTATAGTCTAATGTTTCCCTGATCGAGGCAGGTTCTAATTTCTAAATTATAAGTTCAAATATGGTTTTACACAAACATAAGTTATACTTTTTTACAATATTTTTAAAAGTTCACAAAAGTCTTTATTTAATTCATGCTTTCATTCATAGTATATATGCATATTGTTATAATTAAGCTGCCAATAAAAGCGAATTTACTCCTAAGAGTTAAGAAAGGACTTCAAATTCTCCTACTAGCATGTTAAGAAAGATATACAAATTCTACTAAAACTTTCTCAGCCTGACAGCATGAGAAAGTAGGTTAAGTTTCTAAGCAATAGTTTAGCTTCTCTACACACATGAGAGGCTAATGCATTGATTTTTGGTTATTTAGACCCATCGTTTTAGCTTAAAAAGCATTCTGGGATGGCCAGGCAACTCCTTGAATGCGGTGAGCCTCCTTCCCGGGACGTTTTCGCCGGCATAAAGACATTCACACGCACGCTTTGGTTGCTTACTTTGTTTTCGTATTACAGGAAGCTCGTTGTTTTTATTATTAAAAGCTTCGTGTGTATGTGACTTGCATAAACGATTTTTTTTTATCAGCCGGCACACCTACTCACACCACTGTGAGTCCTTTTTCTTTGTACACTCTGACTGAGGGTATTACAAATCGTCCTAGAAATTGACGCTTACAAAAGTGCTTGAACTTTATAAGGTCAAAGGGATTTTTAGTTATTTTTTCTGATACTTAAATGATTTATTATATCCTTTAGTAAAAGTAAGGCATTTTTGCCTACTTTTTATATTTTTAATATACTAGGAGAAACTGTGCTGTTTAATTTTAATAATATTGTTAAGAACTATAAATAACCATGAACCATTTTAATAATAATAAAGTGTTAATGTTCCTTATTAAACTTGTATTTTAAATAATTATTTTGTGTATCCTGATGAACAATATTTTGATATAAGGGTATCCCAACTTCTGCTTCAAGGACTCCTCTTCCTTTCTTAGGCTGTCCTTATCGTTTGCCTTTTACTTTGCTTTTCTTTTGCTTTATCAAATCAAAACTTCGAAGCGATGCCACTTTTTTAAATAAGCATAAACAGAGACACAGGCTTGCAGAGACTCAGCCTCAGTCTCAGCCTTCAGCCACTCCCACTCTGCGCTTTTCCCAGGCTTTAATGTGCAACTGGGGAATAAGGCGGCGAAGGAATCGAGTCGTGAAAGAGCGAAAAGGATGAGCCATGACTTGTGGCAAACTCGGGCCTAACTATAAAAATGTTTATCAGCATTTGGCGGCTGCCGGGGCGGCGGAAGGGGCTCCAGAGTTTCTTCTCTAAGCTGCCCCAAATCCAATTTTGAGCAGCATTTAAGTGTCCCGGCTGCTCCGTTTCCGCTTCCTCCATCCGCAGGCTTTCGTTTTTGTTTGCCATGCAGATGTGTGTATAAGTGTGAGTGTGCGCTCACACGATGTCCTTTTGCCTTTTAACCCTGACTTTGTGTCTGCTTGTGTGCGCAAATATTTGGCATGACTTTACATTTGCAACTCGCCTCGGTTCGGCACGGTCAGTAAGCCTAAAAGTAGGCAATGGCACAAGCCTAATGGGAGCAAATCTCTGCGATGTGCATATGGAATAAATGGGACAAGGATACACTGTGTAGGGATTAAGTATAACTTCTTAATATAAATATATTTTAATAAAAATAGGTAAATTTCTGGGCCTTTTTGTGAGAATATCTGCCCAAAAAGCATGTTTATTTCTCAGATTTTTATAGGTGCATTTATTTTCCTTTTAAAGAGGTGGAAACCACTAAAATCCCTAAAATTTCATGGATATGACAATGTTTTCAGCAATTTGCATCATCTCAGATAGGACACTCGAATAATAGAGTCTTAAAAATCGCTTTTAACAAATACCACTCTTAGTTTTCTTGATATTATAAAAAAGAATAACTAGAGGTACACACTTTCCCTTCAAGTCCACTTTATCTTGGGTCAAATTTAAATTCCTGACATCGTTTCTTTAGGGCTTAGGGCCCATTCCCATTAAATGTTCACTTTCGGTCCAGTCTTCGCCTCCGAAAAGTATGCTAAGCACAACATTTTTTGACTTTCTGACTCGTAAGCCCATGAAAAATCAGTAAGCACACAAATTTGTATATTTTATATACACATAAACGGGAAAAAACGCCGTTATGGACCAGCCATTCAGACCATATATAAAAACGTTTCGAAATTTCGTCTGTCTGGCCTCCTTAAGAGCCCCAACTTCTCTCTAATAGCAACCCCCAATCATTGGCACTGTCCCGCAACCAAAACAAAAACCCAAAAAATGTAAAAATGTGCCGAGTCAGCTCAGGGAATGGAAATTTAACAAGTCCCCCGCACCCAACACGCACAAAGTCCACGCTCGGAGACAGTAAAAACTCCATTAACTGTCATCAAAAATGCATTTCGCATGCATCAAACCGAAATGGCCTCGGCCTCGGCCACGGCCAGGAGGGGATCATCAAATAGAATAGAATGAAATGGCGCAAATCAAAACACATTGGCATAAATCAAAGAGCAGAAAAGAAAGAGGGAGAAACACACTTTTATGGCTAATCCTGGAAGCGGCGGACCAAAGCCCAGACAGATGACTCCCCTGGCAACATTTTTATGCGCAAATTAACTTTGCAATTGCCGAGGAGGAGAGAGGTTGGGGACTATCTGGGGTGAACTTAGGGATGTCTGGGTGCTGTGTCACTCCCCCTGCATTACATAAAATTTATCCCCAATTTGCGTGCAGCGGGTAAACATTTTATATGCCTCCGACCTCAGTCTCCCCGTCTGGCCTGGCTCTGCTGCTCCACTTTGGCTTATCAAATTTTATTAGCAGGCCAGCAGCGGCAGCAGCAAATTGTGCTGCAACAACAGTACATCAGCCACCACATTACGGGCCTCATAAGCCGTGGTGGAGCCACCCCCGATAGTGCGACTCCGTCTCAAGGTATGATTTGTCGTCCGCTATCAATTTCTTTAACACAAAGCCAACCCAACAACATCCCCCGAAAAAGAGTCGCGTTCCGAGCTGGAAAAACGACCGGAAAAGTGCAAACACACGCGAAACTGTCGTCGTCGAACCCCTCGGTCCTCCCCAGGACTCCAAACTTTGGGGGCTTGTCGCCCCAGACGCGTGCAGGGATCTAATAAAAACGTTTTGATAGGCTTATGACCAGCAGGTCTCACTCCTCCCTCCGCCCACTGAATATATATATTTGTCTTAATAATATTTCAAATTCACTTGCTAACTGTTACAGCAAATTAAGATAAGGCAAACAGAAAATCAATAAACTCACCCAAGAAAAAATAAGAAACTTAGCCACAGAGGGGTGTGAAGGAATGCTAAGCTTAAGGAGTGTCTAAATTGGTTAAAGGGGATCTTAAGTGCTCCTCAAGGAAGGCTTGGATATTGTTGAAATTAATATATTTAATAGGAAACCAAGGGACTTTAATATTAAAAGTTAACTTAAGTTTCAGAAAGTCTATTTATATTAAAACTTAAACTTGGTAGCATCCTGCAATCCTCTGTTTATTTATGGTTCTATAATATTTAAAGGATCTCCAAAAATTATTCTAAATATTAAATTTAATAAATTCATCAAAAAGACAAAATCTAAACCTGTTCCTAACATAAAACCTACCCAACTCTGAATAAATTACTCACATAACAAGGGGCAATCCGCATGGAATTCATCTACCGATTTTGGGATCTCATTTCCTTGTATTTCCCTTATTTATTTCTTATTGCAATGAAAAGCAGCCAGAAATATGTATTTCGCATCCAAATACAAAATTGAAAGTCACTCAGGCGCACTTATGTTGGCAAATGGCCCCTTCATCCTTGCTCATTGGAAAATCCCCAACTCCCAGGGAGTTCTTCCATCTGACCGCGGGCCAAAGGCAAATCAATCGCAGAAAAAAATTGACCAAGCCGCGCAAGCAGCAGCCAGTTGGCCAAATCAAATGCTATGCGAACACTCGAGCATTGGGAAAAATCAATTTTCAATTTAAAATTTAGATGCTATTCCCCTTCATTCCATTCGACTTGCCATAAAAGATAAAGATAAAAATGCGTTCGAGCGCAAAATGTAAATAGAGCTCCCTCTTTAACCAAAGCTCAGGCAGGCGGATGAATGCTACAGGTTGTATTTGTGTTTGTCCTTGTTCACTCCTCCTACTCCGACGACTACGAGAACGACAACGATGGGTGCTATCTCGATGGGCGTTGGGTGGTTTTGTTGGCTGTTGGTTAGGGGGAGGGACCTGGCCAACAAGCGATTTCAAAGCAAAATATTGCCGCATAAATCTGAAGCAAAAAGTTTGCTTTGCGGTCAGCCGAAGAGAGAGGTCTGCTGTAATAGAGGGTATTGGGGAAATAAAAGGGGTATACCTGGTATTATATTAAATGGGTTATACTTTAAATTAATATAAATTAATGTTAAGGGGATCTAAGAATTACTTTAAGACTTTATTTAAATTAAATTTATAAATATAAAATGGATTATTATGGACTTCCGGTGAGTCATCTGACAGCCGGGCTGCCCACCTGTTCCGATTGCCTACAGTTTAAAGTTGCCACTTAATCTAGCATCGCTCGATAAAGGAAAGGGCTGCCACTGTCTTAGGGGTTTCATGACAATATTATTTATTTTTAAATATAAAACTGTAAAAGGAATATCATTTCATCTGGATTATTTAGGTATCACCCCATCGATTCCCTTTTCCCTGCTACTTCATATTGAATATCTGTTGGCTGATATTTCCCTTTGATTTTTATCTTGTGGCGAGTTTTTTTACGAGCTCTTTGGCGTTTCAAATGCCGACTGCCCCATATTGTTGTTTTCCCGCTCCGGAGTTGATTATTTGCCCAGGCACCCCCCTAAGGCTCCGCACTTCGGCATAGCGTGCATTTCATTAGCCGAATGTATCTCGGAGATACATCTGAGCGCTTTGGCATTTGGCAAACGATTTTATGCCGCACCGCTTGGGCAAACAAAATCAAATCTGTGACTAGGAAATTGCTTTTGCCTACTTCCGACTCCTTCCTCTTCCAGCTCAAAGGGAGCTGCTCTCCACTCCGCCCGAAATATATTTGTTTAATGCAACTATTTAGGGAGCGCTTTCAATTTGAAGCGCTCCCCTGTGTGCAAACAGGCCGCAGCCATGGGGAGGGAGATGATTAAAATTTAACAACATCAAATATTTGCAGCCGACTTTGATGGGTTATATGTAGTTAAAATGTTTAATAATAATATTAAATGCATAATTCATTTTCCAGCTCTCCCAACCTAATAAGGCTTGTTAAATTTAATGCAACGGCCGGAATGTCTTTGGGCCAATGAAGGATGTTAAGTGTAAAATATCAGGAGCAGCAGCAGACTGGCGAAGGGAGTCACTTTACTGCAGGGTTCGTGCGAAAATTAATTCATTAGCATTTTATTACTTTGGCATAGTGACGAAGGCAGCCCAGGCTGTTCCGGCTCCGGCGGAGGAGTTCCTATAGGAACTTTGATTGCCGACTTTACTGTGCTCCCCAGCCACCCCTCCTCACTGCCTGATCTTCTTGGATACTTTGATGTGTAATTAAATCAATAATCACTTTGCAGGCGCTGTCGTCTTTGGCAAGTTTATTAGTTGATTGAACCAGCAGGTGGCACAGGTGGAAAGACAAAGACTAGCGAGCGCCGCGTGCCCTGGATGGGGGAATTACTCTCTGGGGGTGGCCATGAGGGTAGCAGGTGGAGTTTGGAAATCGATTAACAAATAATTTGCTTAAAGTTTGCTGTTTAAGATGGTTTTATCAAAATAATGGTATTTACCTTAATAAGTATAAAAAAGTAACTACAAATTAGAAAGAGTTTTCCTTACTTTTTCCATTATACACAGACGTTTTTTGATCTATTTTCAGTAACTAGTCCTAAAAAATTCCAGAATAACGACGCACACCAAATTAATATATATACCAACCCCTCCCGTTTTCCATTTAATGCCCAATTAACGCATTTTCCACTTGGCATGCAGCGAAGCGAGAGATTTGTATACCTTTAAAGGCAAAAGGCAGAAAAACAAAACGCAAAAAGGAATCGTGAACGTGCCACAGAGCAGAAAAGGCCGCACAGTCAGTCAGCAGGTTCCCCCAAAGTCCCTGATCCCGGTTCCCGGCTTCTCCGCCAGCTTCTCTGGCGACTTCTCCCCGCCACAAAATGGGAATGCGCGGCATTTGTCGCTTGGCTGCAGTTGCAAGCGACGGCAGCGTCGGAGGGGCAGGAGCTGCACTTCATTAAAAAGAAGCCGAGGCAAGTTGGTCGTTAGAGGAAACTCCCTTACTTACAATTACAAACACAAGGACAAGCTCGCTGGCTGCTTCAAAATGAGTGATGTAATGTTCCTAACAAGGGTCCCAGCTCCTTTCTCCTTTCCGGAATCCCTTTGCCTACTCGCTTATTGTTGCCTGTTGACATAACGAATGCCTTAACATTTTTCGAGTTGCCGTGTGTGTGTCTGTGTGGGTGCACTTCCGCTCCACTTACACACAAGTCGCCCCCGCTGGAGATGTGCGTAATTCGATATATGGAACGATAAATATTTGTATCTTGTTACAGATCTTTTATCTTTTATGAAAATAAAAACGAGAATTGAAACTAACCTGGATCTGGAAGTTAAGAGCTCTTAAAAGGGAAGTAACTCGATTTGACTATTTTTTTAAAAAAGAATTAAAAAAAATACATAAATAAATATTGGTATTAGTTCTATTAATAATAAATATTCTTTAGGCAGAATATGACTCGCAAATTGGTTTTTAAAGTTAATGTGTATTTTTCGCATATATTTCAGATTTTTAAACTCTATCTGCAGGCCCTTATAACCTCACCAAAAAAACCCGCATCTGCCAAATTCCATCTCTAGCTGGTCGGCTGACGTTGACGCGGTTTGTCGAGTTAATGACTTTGGCAGCAGCCGAGGAGAGGAGCAGCAGCCGTGGATGAAGGGCCACGCAAAGGGGCTGAGCTGATGGTTGATGTTTTTGAGCCTGTCAACGGCTCCGAGGCGTGCAAAAATCATTTTTCTCGCACATTTTTATAAATCACCCCGGCCTCCGTCGTGGGCAGGGTTGCCAAACAATCATCAACATTTATTTATATTTTTCATTTTTCACATTTAACCGAAACTCCCAGCAGAAAAATGCCTATAATTTTCCAGTGTAGATCCCTCAAGGTGTCGCTTAGCAGGAAGGAAAACGGGAAATTCCGACGAATGCCTGCCTGCAGTTGACAGTTAATTATTTGTATAAATCGCTGCAGATGTTGCGGGCATTGAAGGGTTAAGTTCAGATACGTTGAATTAAATGGATTTGAATGGGACATGTGGAAACCTCAGCTAAGAAAGCTGCTAACTTGATTTTTGGTTGAAGAGAAACCAGGAAAAGAATTCTGCTTTAAAATATTTCATTTATATTTAACACTTTATAATAATTATCCCTTTTTCGTTGATTAAAACATCCTTGTATATATTTGATTGCCTTTTGTGATTGGAATTGATTTCATTTCATTCTCATTTAAATTTCGAGCTTAGCATGAGAATAAATTCCTATTTAAAGGTAATATATTATGCTCCTTCAGCTCCCCCTTTTTTCGTCGTATCGCATTTCAGGATAAGGATAACTCTGGTTCCTGTTGCTCTCTCCCTTTGTTCTGCTATCCTTGAGCCTGCGCTTATCATGGCCAGGCAACTTGAAAACAATAAATATTTTATGGCCCCTTTTTGGCGAGCGCATAAATCTCGTTCTGGAAATTGATCCGAGTACGTGTGTTGCTCGGAGGGTTAGCGGCGCACTGAGGTGCAGATATTCGTACGAGGAGATACAGATACATTTGCCACATTGACACACTGAGAGAGCACTTACGAATACTCGGGTATTTGCAAAATTTGTCTTCGGGTGTGGGAATCATCCTCCTGCTACCAACTCCCTCGAGGTCCTGGAACGCCCGCATCTTATGAGATTTGCACATTGATTTCACTCCCTTTTCCTTTATTTTTTTTTGTTTTGCGTGGAAGTGTTTAGTAGGTCGCAGTTTCAATGGCTCGTTGGGATCTGTGTGGTGTTCAAGTGGCAGATTTTCTGGTATTTTTGGTTCCCTTTTGAAGTTAAAGTATTAGCGTCGAAGAAAAGGCATTTAACTTGTTGCTAAAAGCGAGGAAAGCCTAGGGGAGTTTAGGTAAAACTTCAAAGTAGATTTAAAGGTTCGAATAAATACTGAAATGGACTTAAATGCTGCTAATTCGTGAAATTTTCTTTGAATGGATATCTTTAAATGTAGTTAGTGGAATTTCCTTAAAATAGATATATTAAAAAGTAATTTGTATAGAATTTTCCTTAGAAAAGAGTTTCTTTAGAAGTTTTTAAGAGAAGGTTTACCATTCAATAAACTAAAAGGATAAATATCTTTGACAATTTGAAAGACTCAACATTTAAACAAAATTAGAAATGCATTCTTTAATAACTTTAATTTCTTACGCACTATTTGCTTCTTTTCAGCCTTGTCATTTTTGCAACTTTCCCCATTTTCCAGCAAATATTTGTCATTCGATGCCAATCGACCGACAGCTACCCCTTTTCCCTCACCCTCCTACTGCCATTCCCTTTGCGAACTATTAAAAAGTTGAAATATAACTTTTTTGGCCACACTTTGTGTCAGGCAATTGTTTGTGGCTTGTGGTCCTTATAGTCAAAAAGCCCAAGAGGGAAATTAGTAGGGCTTAAAAATGTCAACGAATCAATGGGGTTAGCTGGGGAATTTCTATATATTTGGATAAAAAAAATCCCAAAACTCACTGTATATAAATCAGAGTTGGCAACATGTTGCCAGATGCAAAATGTTGCTGCCAGCGAAACGAGTTTCGAGCTGGAAAAGCTTTTCATATGATAATATGCAGTTTATAGAGAGCTGAGGCGGGGAGCTGACATTGCAAATGCCGATAGGAAGGGGTCACACAGAGTGGCGATAACAACATGCATAAATTTATATATATACACACTTATATTTATGCTCAACAGCTCATTTAATGAACTGCACATTGTTTGTGCTGATTTGCATAGCAAGTATCTGCGTATTTCCACGCTGGAAGTGTGCACAGGAAAAAATTGGAGCTTTATAAATCAATATAAATATAATAATCATATTTATTTTGGTATTTTATTATAGTATATCCCTATTTTCTTGTATTAAATAATTTAGAGATATAATAAAATAGGTACAATTTTCGTTTCTGGAGTTCCAGTTAATATCGGCTTATAATCGTATTAAAAAATCAACAAATTGATATAAATTTAACTGATCGAATATTTTTGAAGCATCTGCCTTTATGTCTTTGTGTGTATCTGTCAATAAATATCTATAAAAAACTAAAAAATCTTATATTTTGGATATTTAAGGGTTTTTTGTCGAGTTATTAATCCAAGATAGGCAAAATTTAATATACTTATAAAATATAAACCGTTTTAAACAGAAATATGGTTAACTTAACTAAAATATTATTTCCAGTGCACGTGTGTGACTGACTGACTGACTGCCACTGTATGCGAGTGCGTGTTTGTTTGCTCGTTAAATGCAGAATAAGCTACACTTAATAATTGAATAACACTCGGCTCGACTCAGCTGAACTCCCACAACTGGTCAGTGCGATAAGCTGGCACTGGGACGGCACTCTCCCTTTTCCATTTCCCCACTGGCTCATCTCTATTTTGGCATCTGTGTGTTTACTAGCCGTAAATACGAGAATTTCTAAAATTAATTTCAATGGGTGAATGCATATATGCTCTTTGCTATATTGGAGCGTCGTCTATCGCCGGGGCGATAAATTGTATAAATGCTTATTAATGACAATTACTCGGCCGCCGGACTTGCACTTTGATCAGAAAATAATTAATAAGTAATCGCGTATATGAGTAATTTGTTTACTAAATAACGATGGCGAAGTCATAGCCTAAAATTGGGGTTACCGGAGAGGAGGGGCTACGGTTAATGATGGGAAATAAAAATGGGCAAAAAAAAGTACAAAGTTTAGTTTTTAAATTATTATAAAGTATTTCAAGCCTTTATAAATATGTATAACATACCTGAAAAGGTTTTACTATTAAGTGTTAAGTAACAATATGTATTCATGTTTGGTAATAAAACTAGAATCAGTTTTCAAGGTTAATCTGCTTTAAAAATTCGTTGACCTTTTTATGTAAATTTAATTTTAGTTTACAGTTTTTAAGCTTTCATAGGTATTTCCACGTATCTACAAGTGTTGATCATTAATAAATAATTTAAATATTTATGATTAGCCAAGCCCATATGCATGCATATGGGGTTTTACCATGTTAAAGCAATGTGATTAATGATTTAAGTATTACGAAAAAGCTTTTCGACTTATAAATTTAAATAATTTATCAAAACGGTTTAAATTAAACACTAAAAACGAATAAAATATCTAACTTGTTAAGAAGGATTAGTTAACAATTTTTACAAATTTATTTTTGCTCTTAAATGTACATTTAGATAAATACAAAAACTGGCACTTAACTTAATAAATTCAAGTAGACGCTGAAGCTACATATATAATACATTTTACAAATTTATATCTGCTTTAAAATGTACATTAGTTGAATTAATTAATTTAGTAAGAAGCCATATAATAAATGGCGACAATAAATATAGGCCAAGGCAATAAATTCAGTAAATAATATTTATAGTAAAGTATTCGAAGGTCGCCTAAGCTTCTCGCTCTCTAAAATTTACATTACGTTGATAATTTAATTGTTAATTGTTGTGCTGTTGTTGCTATTTATTTATAGACTCAGCACCGGACTTTGTCACTAAAAGAGTGTGTGTTTAACCTAATAATAATAACAATAATAATAATCGAAAATCTAATCTGAAATTGAATATTAGGTCACAAGGCCTCTATTTTCGTGGATTTAATATAAAAATAATATAAAACACAGCTGGCAGCTAGTAAATGAGCCAACAATGATTTAACAATTTTACAAAACTTACACCGCATGTCTGTAATTAATAAAAATTAATATTTTCCCTTTTCCGGCTGAGCGGAGCTGAGAGTTTGGAGCTCAGCTCGGTCTCCGGCTCGGTCTCGGGCCTGTCAATTGGCCTGGCAACATGTTGAGTTGTTTGGTTTTGCCCCACCGAGCGAATGTTGCCAAGGTAGAGCCCCGGCTTGGACGGGAATAACGACAAAACATCTTCTTCAGTTGCCGTTCAGGGGGCCGACACATCTCGTGCGTAAGTGGTTCCAAAGTCAAGACCGTTCCAAGCCGGACCCTGCGTCTTATCAGCGTTTATAGCCAGTGACGAAGGCAGGCGGGTTATCGCCACATTTGACCAATATTTGTGCTCCGTGCCCCTGTGCGGTGATTCAATTCGATCGAAAGTATTATACGTTTCAGTAACTACTGATTACTGTCGAGCCCGAGCGGAAAGTGTCGAATTTCTCGCGCTCACAGAAGGTTTCTTTGTTGCCCGCCAATCGGGACTGACATCAGTCAACAACTGTGCCTCGCGCCGATCGCATCTATATAGTAATTCTTCTCTCTAAAATATATACATATCGTGCCGGATTCCCAGAATGAGGGAAATGTCATCAAATTTGCTAATCACTGGCCTGTGTCTGTGTCTGCTGCAGACATCCGTCTCGGGATTAACCTTCTCGCTGGGCAATCTTACTTTGTTCAATGTGAATTTCAAGACGCCCACGATTTTGGGTCGATCTGTGGCCGTGGACAGCAACGTGCGGATCGAGAGCGATGTGGATCCCAATATAGAGGAGGATTCGCACTTGAATACAGTAAGTAAAGTCTATAAATGTGGAACAGTTAAAGCAGAAGCTTATAATTAAGTGATAGTAGTTGGAATTTAACATTAAGTAGACAATTCCAAAATTCGCCCAGACATTAATTATTTATTTTAAAATTAATGTAAGGAATTCATTAAAATTTACTATTCGTTTTCAGATTAAAGCTGATATTTATTGACCTTAGTTTTGCTCTAAAGTTAGATTTACTCAAGTGATATTCAAGGGACAGTTTTTCTTAATAATAAATCCCAGTGAAATTTGCTAATATTCTATAAACTTTTAATTAGTATTAAATGCTAATGAAATTATACATTTTGTCGAGTTAGCGAGAACTTTTCAATAACAAATAAGAGGTCGCTCAATATAAGCATTAATATATATATATTAATTTTGTATATAATTATGCTCATAAAAGCACATTAAATAACCGATGCATTATTTATGGAAAAATTAAAGATATGGCTTACAGCGTTCAGGTAATAAAGATCAAGATTAACGTGACTAACTATAGCACTTACATTTTTTTTTTCTAAAATCTCCTGATAAACCTTAATTTAATGCTATTTTTCCCTTACTTTTCTCCTATAACAGTGGAGTCTAATACACAAATATGGTTACCCGGCCGAAAATCATACGGTGCAGACCGATGACGGTTACATACTGACCCTGCACAGGATCGCTCGTCCTGGGGCCATACCCGTGCTACTGGTTCATGGCCTTCTAGACAGCTCGGCCACTTGGGTGATGATGGGACCCAACAAGGGACTGGGTAGGTGGATCAAAGGCTATCATCTCCCAGAGCTCCATACTGATAGTGTCGCTTTTCTCGTTCCAAAGCTTACCTGCTCTACGATCAGGGGTACGACGTGTGGATGGCCAATGTTCGCGGCAATACGTACTCGCGGAAGCACGTGAAGTACAGCACTCATCACGCCAAGTTCTGGGACTTTACATTCCACGAGATGGGCAAGCACGACATTCCCAGCACCGTTGACTATATACTGAACTACACGGGGGTTAGTCAGCTGCACTATATCGGTCACTCCCAGGGCACGGTGGTGTTCTGGATCATGGCCAGCGAGAGGCCCGAATATATGGATAAGGTTATCCTGATGCAGGGCTTGGCCCCAGTGGCCTTCCTTAAGCACTGCCGGAGTCCTGTGGTTAACTTCCTGGCTGAGTGGCATCTATCGGTGAGCGTAAGTTTCCCCATCCTCTATTCCTATCCTTTTGAGGGGGTTTTTGAATTGGAAAATGTCTTTTTGTGAATAATATTACTCACACGCCGTGTTGGCTTTTAATTTAAAGAATTTACGATTTATAAATATAAGAACATATCCAATTCTTAACCCTCTTTCCTTCTAACCTTCCCTTTCAACTTCTTTATATTAATTAATATAATTTCCCTTCCAGTTGGTTCTCAAAATGATTGGCGTCCACGAGTTCCTGCCTAAGAACGAGTTCATCAGCATGTTCAATCGTTTAATTTGCGACGAAACGACCATTACCAAGGAGATCTGCTCAAATGTGATCTTCCTGACCACCGGATTCGACAAGCTCCAGCTGAACGAGACCATGTTACCAGTGATCGTGGGCCACTCTCCCGCCGGAGCCTCCACCAAGCAGATGCAGCACTTCGGTCAGCTCAACAGATCCGGCGGCTTCCGGCAGTACGACTATGGCTGGCTGAGGAATCACTGGCGTTATGGCACCATCGAGCCTCCATCGTACCACCTGGAGAATGTCAAGGCCAAGGTGGCTCTCTACTATGGCCAGAACGATTGGCTGGCTCCTCCGGAGGATGTGGAAATGCTGAGCAGCCGGCTGCCCAATGTGGTGACCAAGTATCTGGTGGACGATAAGGAGTTTAACCATTTGGACTTTATTTGGGGCATCGATGCCAGGGCACTGCTCTGGGACCAAATGCTGGAGAATATGAGATTCCATGAGAATTCCGTCATCTAATGATGGATGGAAATACCTTAATAGGGGCTTAAGATTACATTAAACAGTATATATGATGGGGCAAGTGCTATTGCTATATTTTTAGTTATTTATTACTTAGTGAGAGATAAAATTAACTTTATATTATAAAATAAAATAAAATACAATAATAAATAATGGTAAAACTTATTTACATTTATTTAATTCCTGGTACTTCCTAAAAGCTTATCATGTTATTTTGAAGTACAATCTGTCACAGTTTAAAAGGTCATATTTAGGGGGGTTTTTCAAGAAAAAATAGTATTTGTTCTGCGAATAAATTCTAGCACATGTGAAATGTGAGATAATCAACCAGCTTTGACGATTAAGCTGAGGAATGACTTATATGGAAAATTATTTTAAAACTAGAACGGAAGCTATCTTCGAAAAGTTAAAGTTCCTATACCCTTTTGATCTAAAGGCTAAAGGATCTTGAAGTCAGACTTTCACCTATATTTAAAGGGTATTCCACAATGTTTTGCTGAATTTTCTTTAATTTTGGTGTTGCTTAGTTGTTGAGTGAAAAATACTACAGATTTTATCTTTTAAGCCCTTACATCACTTGCATTAAAGTAACCGGATATTGTTCTGCAGCTCTAAACAATTAATAAATAAAAACAGACCGGTTTTAATCAGGATTTTATTTGCTTATAATAAACTATATATAATTATTCATATTTTGTTATAATCACCCAATAACATTAGGTCGCCAGTGTGTCAACTATTTAATTACTCAGCCATTGCAACCTGTTTCGCTCAAACACACTCAATAACTCAAAACTCAACTGAGTATTAACAATACGCTGGGATTTATCAGTTTATCAATGAGTTTTCCAGCTTTCACAACAATTTGCTCGACCTTATCCAACTGTCGAGTTGTTTTATTTCCACTTCCATTTAGTTAGTTATTTAGTTATATTGCTTTGAGAACTCGTTTAATATATTCCAAACAATGAGAGAGTCGAGATTCCATTTCTATGCATATTGATTGCCCTGATTCACGTGTTGGCCGCCGACTAGTAATCGGGTCAAGGAGGGGAGCGGCTAACTAGCCTCTAACTAACTGAAATTAGCTGCTCGAATCAAAAACGGCACACGACTTAATTCCACAGCTCAGTGGCAATTGATCGCGCAACGGGAGTAGTTCTAGTTCTAATAAAATTTAACGATTACTATTAAAGTTTAAAGGAAATGCTATACATGCAGAGATAATCTGTGGAAAAGTCCTACTATTTTTTTTAGTGAAAGAAAAATGAACATTACTTATAATTATGGTTGAAGGATATAAGGTCCCTGGTCTGTGAATTACACAAATGCTACCAGAATTAAATGTGATAAGGTTTAAGAAGGAAAAATTCAAGATATAGATATAAAGTACTAAAAATTCTAGCCCCAAATCACTTTTGAAAAAAAGAGGAGTTAAATATGAACCATAATTATAATTGAGTCTGTAAAATAAAATGAATTAAATATTTTAAAAAGATGCCAGTTGTATTAAAATCCAATGAAGTATGAATTATTTTAAAATAATTCTAAATTAATACAATTAATTTATCAGTTCCTTAAAAAGTTCAAGAAAAAAGTGCTTAATTTAACCTAAGTAAACCTGTAAAAAAACGTGGTGTACCCTTATCGAATTTGTGCAATTCGAAACCATTTTCCTCATAAATTTCAAGCCGGAACCGATCTTGCCTGAGGCATCTGATTGGCCTATTAGTCATTTTCGTTTCGTTTTAAATTAATTCTCAATACTTGGCGGTGCATGTGGCAAATTGCTCTGACTGAAGCTGTGATTTAACTAGTGGAGAAGGCAATATGTTAAGTAACTATTTAAATGTAACAACAAGCTCGCTTGGCTTTGTGTTCTGGCTTTTGTTGGCCTTTAATCTGATAACCAGCAATGCGATCGAGGTTCTCAAAGCCGCTTTAGAAGATGGCAGTTTGCTTACGGTAAGAAATTTTACTTTTCTGCACTTAATAAAGATATCTTTATCTTCAAATAAAAAATCATTAATATAGCCAGATCTGATCCAGAAGTATGGCTATCCAGCGGAAACCCACAAGGTGGTGGCCAAGGATGGCTTTGTGCTCACCGCTCATCGCATTCCCAAGCCCGGTGGCCAGCCCGTGCTGATGGTCCATGGCCTGTTTGATAGTTCGGCGGCCTATGTGATCCTGGGGCCTGGCCGCTCCCTGGGCTTCCTGCTCAGCGATCTGGGCTACGACATCTGGCTACTTAAATACCCGGGGGAACCGATATTCGCGGAAGCACAAGCGGTATCATCGTTATCAACCGCAGTTCTGGGACTTCTCCTTCCACGAGCTCGGTATGTACGATCTTCCGGCTGCTATCGACTATGTCCTGGCCAGGAGCAAGGGCTTCCAGCAGCTGTACTATTTCGGCCACTCCCAGGGCACCACTTCCTTCTTTGTGATGGGCAGTGAAAGGCCTGCTTATATGAAGAAGATAAAGCTGATGAATGCCTTGGCGCCGGTGGCCTATTGGGAACACATCGACTCGCCAACTGTTCTCACCCTGTCGAAGTATGCGCGACCCATAGCGGTGAGTTGAATGGAGATCTTGTTGGGATTTATTATATATTTATATATACTTTCTTTCCAGTCCATTTTAAGAACTTTTGGGATTTACGAAGCTCCCCCGGAGAGCGAGGTGTGGCGGAGGCTCTTCCATCAGCTCTGCACCTTCGCCTTCCAGAACACCTGCACTTACCTCGTTCAGGAGGTCATGGGCGTGGACTACCAGCAGTACAACACGAGTCTCATCCCCCTATTCTATGGCCACGCCCCAGCGGGATCTTCAGTCAAGTCCGTGGAGCACTACGCCCAGCAGGTCCTCAACGGAGGCTTCTCCAAGTTCGATTACTATAATAGTTGGGAGAATAGAAGAAGACATGGAGCCGACAGGCCGCCAGAGTATAACGTCTCTAAGGTGGACTGCAAGGTGGCCCTGTACTACAGTAAAAACGATCGCCTGACCTCGGACATTGATGTAGTGAGACTCCGGGACAGTCTGCCCAATGTGGTCTTTGATTTCCTGGTACCCGACAAAAAGTTTAATCACATCAACTTTATATGGGGAAACAATGTGAATGTGATCAACGACCGAGCTTTGGAGATAATGAGACAGGTGGAGAGCGGAGAGTTGTAGTTCTGGAACTTGGAAGGATTGAAAAAGTCTCAATAACTAAACGTATTTAAGGAAATGAATCACTATCCCGCCGGGTCAAAGTTAGGTTAAGGAAATGAAGATAATTCTGTGTTAAATATGTTAATGGTAAAGGATATCCAATGAAGGGAAGTAGAGGGTAAAATATATTAAATAAGTAAATTAAGTATTAAGATCTTTATAAACTGCCAAATAAAAACCAAATTCAGAGAATATGAAACTTAAGCCTTGGTGTCAGGAATTGGCTGTCTGAAGGATAAATGTGTAAGTTACCAAGAAAACTAAATTAAGATTACAAAAAGGAATGTGCTATCTTATTGAAATGTTTCCAATTTAATTTAGTTATTTTAATGACATAAGTTTTCCCTTATTTGTTATTTACCAAAGCACTTAAGATTCGTAATTGTATGCTTCAACTGTTCTTAACTCTGTCATAATTACAAGGCTTTTCCTAAGCCACAAATACTTTCACTAACTTGAAATTATTTTGCCACAATTTGGCATTCATAAGCATTCCTCGCTTCCCGTGATTGTTTAAATTGTATAATTCCGAGTCCAATTAAAATGCAGGGTCACACACTTCAGAGGCTCAAATGCTATTGTAAATATATATATTTGCGAATTTTGTTGCCCAAAGAGTTACTGTAAATTACGAAGGAACGAACGCATTGAAACATGAAATCAGATTAAATATTTAAATCGGAGAAGAGCCTTCTTGTGTGGCTTGCCAAAAAAACACAAGAAGCTGCCAGCAGGCTGCTGATAATATATTTCCATAAAGAGTCCGAGAGAGAGGAGAGCTGGCGAAATTTATTGCAAGTACATTTTATTTAAAACTCCATTGCATTTGACATTTGGCAGCATGGGCGGCGAGTCCTTCTCTCTCCGAGCCAGTTGCCAAAAAACATGAAATTGCCACTGACACTGGCACATGTTGGGTGTGTGCGCCCCCGGAAGACCACAAGAAAATAAAAGTGTCACTCTATAGATGCAAACTTAATTGTTTGCAGTCTGACTCCGAGACCCAGACCGAGACCGAGCAGAACAAACAAACCATTTTTAGAGATCCTGCCGCAAGTTTCTATTTCCCAAAATAAATGCCAAACGAAGTCTATAGAAAAATATACACAAAATATACGGGCTTTGATTGAACAAAGTGTCGGAAATCATTTTAAAGTGGAAATCAAAGCTGCTAACTGGATGGCATGACGTACTCATGCGACGGACCTTTACCCTGGAGCAATTATTCAGCAAGGTATCGGTGATTATAGAGTTTACTAACAGTTTTAATTGATTGGAAATCTATGCACTAATTAAATAATTAATAAAAACACCGCCAGACTTGATTAGGCAATTAAATATGAGTCTAATAGCAGCTTTTATTTAATTATCCTAATTTATTAGCTGTCCTATTCGATCCCAGATTAAATGGTTTGAAAACTGAAATTGTGGTGAGTTTTTTTATAGGTTTCCCCAACCAGAAAAGCTGCTTACGCCCCCGTCTGGCTGTCATCATCACTGGATGCAAGAATCATTTTGCACAACTTTGTAAGCTGCAACGTGTCGGCTACTTGATGTGATGCAATGCTTGCAACCCGTATCCCTTCATGGCATTGTCTGTGGCCACCGCCCGTGTGTCGCCACCGCCTGCTGGTGCTGCTGCTGCTCCTGTCCGGAGATGTCAAAGCCCCGGGTGTTGTTTTTACGCCCCGAAGGAGGCAACAGGCGAGGCAACAAGGGACAATCCCAGGAATCATTCAGACGTCCGGCGCCCGGGAGTATCAATCATGTCACTTGACCGAGCGGAAATCGAGTTCTCACAGAAATGCAAATGGGACTTGGACTCATAAAAGTCTCTCCCAAGCAGGGAGAGAGAGAGAAAATTAAATTGTGGCTCGATGGGGCCTGGGAAATTCGTTAAAATTCTCTGTGGCGGCCTTTGTTTTAATGCATTTACATGTCAGGAATCCGGACTCTGGACTCCGATTAGGCGTGCCCAAAGACAACAGGTCCATTGTCCAGGATTGCCTCCGAGCCGGGATCGCCGGCAGGAACAAAAGCCGAGGCCACAAAACCAATCGAAGTCATTTGAAGATTTGCGCTACGATTTGCATTTGAATGGGCCAAAGTTTGGCCTTCTTTTCTCTCATTTTTCGGCCAGGCTTAGTTCAAGGACTGGACCCAGTCCCACTCCCTCCATTGTTAGGCGTTTGTTTGTGGAAACTATCAACAACTGGTAGCCACACCAGAAATCGCCCCAAGCTCTTTGGCTTGTCAGCTCCGACAATGGCTTAGGCCAGGCCCCAAGTGTTGTCTACTTTCGGGGGAGGCAGCTTAGGATTTGCGTAAAGTAAGAGGAAACTGCCAACACTTTAGGGGTCTTGAAGCTTTCCGGATTATGCTTTAATTATTGAGATTTTTCGTTTACTTTTAAATGTGGACATATTTGACATGCCTCTCTGTGACCTCAAAAAGCTTAAATTTTGTAATTATTTATTTATGGTCTATTGGCGAAAATATTTTAAATCTCGAACTGTCAAACCAGAGAATATTATTTGGCACTTTATTAAATGCATTAAAATTATGCTAAATTTGTACGCTTATAACTAATTTATAAATAGCAATTGCTTTCTAAATTATTCATTAGAGAATTTTACAACTTTATCGCTTATTTCCCTTCATAAACATAACTATAAAAGCAACAAAATTAAATTCCATCTCTTCACAAAAAATAGCTGTCATATCCGGTGAGTGGTTTGCCAATCGGTTAACCAACTCTTCCCTTACCTGGACCGCAGTTTCCCTGCATTATTAAGGCAATAAGGAAAGTGGAAATGAGAGAAACCAGCACGAACCAGAAAACTGTTGCCCATCAATTTTCCTGTTGCCAGTTGAGTGTGGGTTGCTGGCTAATTGAAAATTATTTTTACTAACGATACCCAATAAGAAAATAAAAAATAAGAGAAAAGAAAAACCAAACAAAGAGCGACTTATGCTGCAACTTCCACTGAAAACTTAATGAAAAATCAAACCAGGACACGGGCTGGTATGGGTATTATGGATGAAAGACTGGAAGCTGTCAGAAGCCAAGAGGTGCAAGTGCCAGTGGAAGCCATAGGAGAGTGCCTTTTTTACACGCGGTATTGGTAGAGAATAAGGGTATATTCTTGCCTTAAGAGAAGGTATTTAATATATTTATCTTATTTTTTTTGTAAACAAAAAGAGGAAACCTCCAAAAAATACTTTAATATTTACAATTTGTCAGCATATTTATATAGGGAACACTGAGTACCGGGTACTTCATGTTCGGGACACCTAAAGTCAGGGTCCTTCCTGTGGCTGCCTTCTGCCTTTCGCTAGGAAACGCATGTCAGGTGAGCAGTCGAACAGCAGCCAACCGGAAGTGCTTAACACCAACACCATCTCGTGCACGAATGTGGCTATTTTACACACACAACCTCGCAAACAAACACATACACTCTTCGGGAAAAAACAAAATGAAAAGCTGAGCCAAGGAGGCAAAGCTGGAGAAGCAAACTCTTCGGTTAAGTTTCCTTGGGAAAACTTGCAGCAAAACTAAAGCAAACTAAAATAATTTTTGTAAATACACACGGATACAAGCGAAAGGTACTTATGTGTATAAATCAGGGGGCATGTGTGTGAGTGTGTGCAGCTCACCTGCTGCTGTTGAAGTGCCTGAAAGCCAAGTTAATACTGGGAAATAATTTATCGAGTGCATTTATAATTGATGCTATGTGGTTCCACGGCGGGCCATCACAGAAGAGAGCTCTGGCATTGTTTGCTCTTCTATTTGTTCGAGGAAGATGTACTTTCAATTACTAGTGGGATATAAAATAGGAAATTTATATACATTCAATTGAGTTTTATGGTTTATGGGTACTGTCAGTGGGTCTGGGCAGCAAGAGAACGACTTTAAAAGCAACATTTAAGGATTTATTAGATATTTGCTATAGTTTTAAGCTGTCCGAGCATGACTTAAATGCCTATCAAAAATATAAAACACCCCGTGAAGCAATTATCCTAGTTTAATTAACGAACTATGCTTCTTTCTCCCCAAAAAAAGTATCTGATTTCACAATCCAAAGCGCAATTTGAATGCCACGCTATCCTGTTGTGGCTTAGCCTCAGGATGAACCCCCAAAAATCCTGCCCATTGTGCTTCCATGAGTATTCCCATATCATAGACACTCGTCTCATGTTTTTCTAGCCCAACAACTTTGCTGGCCATCAACAAAGCTCCCCCTTACATGCTGCAGTACATCAAAAATGTCTAAAATTTCATAATTGCACTAGAGTTTTCAGCATGGTCTTTCCTTAACTTGCCCCGCAATAGAATACTCTCGGAGAGTATTTAATAATATGTGCTGGCTTTTGTTTACTCTGAGGTTAGCTTGGGAACTTTGAGCATCTGTTTTTGATTTTATTTTGCGGTTTGGAATTTTTTGCTAGCTTTTGATGCAAATGATAAGCTTTGCCCTATGGCTGAGTGAAATTTCATTTTAATTAATTTAATTGGAGATGGAAAAAACACCCTTAAAAGAGAGGAAACAAGACTTTGGAAAACTTTTAAAAAAGACCAAAGATCATCTCTAAGGTTTTAATAATTGTATTCTACCTTTAGATAAAGTTTTTACAAAGTTTTTGTTTCTGAAAATCCCACTGTAACCACAAAGAAAATAAAATTTCCATGTCCACAATTTAAGAACCCGCTTTGCACCCAAAAAACGAACTCCGAACGATTTGTCATGCCTCATAACTTGCGCTTTATCTTCGCTTTAACTCGTTAACCAACATGTCCAAGGACTCCACCCCCAGGATCCCATCGCCCACCGAAAATTGGTTCTCTTTCCCCAAAGAAAAACCCAATTTAAGGCGAGTGTCATTTGCTAAAACACAGAAAACACATCCTCGGGCGGCAAAAAATACCCCAAAAAAGCCAAAAAGAAAAAAATCAAAAAATCTAATTAAAAATTTGCTGCAATTCGAGATGGTTCTGGGAGCCCCACCAGCCCTCGCTCCACCGCCCACAGTCCTGCTCTAGCCTCGCAGGGACAAACAAAAAAGCAATTACAATGCCTCAAACTGTTGCAACTTCCTGCAATGACAACAGAGAGGCGCTAAGCGTGGTACACAATATTAGCAGTTAGCAGGAGCAGCCATTCCCCTGTTGAACATTTTGGCCAAAAATAAAGAAGAAAGAAAGAATGAACACCGAGCAGCAGCAGCGGTCCTGCGAACAGGCAGTCAGGATATCCTACTGGTAACCAGTTACCCTCGGAGCCGGCACCATCTCCCCCTGCTCCGGTGCTCCGGCTTGGGTAGCAGTTACAGCGTCCGTCTGTGTTAAATACGCGAATGTCCTTCCTAATCTCATTTGGTGATGTTATCCCGAACGAGTGAGCGCGGACCAGCAGCCAGGACTCCATGGAGCAACAACTGGGCGAGCTGGAAACGAGCTCCTCCCGTTCAATGGCAACTCCATTCTGTGCTTTTTTCGGTTAAACTTTTTACATATTGTTCGCCAGAAAGTTGAATAAAAGAATCCTGTTATGATACCCTGCCAGTATTTGTTTAAGGTGACTTTTAGAATGATTTTAAACTTTGTTTGAGTTTGGAGTTAATGGGGATTTTTGGCGAAATTTAATTAAAGTAGAAGCTGCTTTAAATATTTGAATATCTATAAATTGCACTTACCTTTCTTACAAGGTAACAAGAGGCTGAAATAAGATTTAAAAATTGGCTGTAAGTTTAAATAATCAAGCTAAACAATTAAGCTAATTTAGAATAAATGTTTAATAAATAAAAGTATGTCAAATATAGTCTAAATTTCCAGTTACCAGACACTGAAAAAATATTCCTACTATAAGCTCCTTAGATATTTCCTTAGCCTTATGATAACTTCCTACAGGGCATTCAGCGAGTCCTGTTGTTATATCCCTTCGGTTATGGTTATTATAGTCAAAGTATTTTTTGCTGTTTGCCTTGGTATCCGCGTACGTGTGGGTGGCTGTGTGAGGCTGGGTGTGTTTGTTAACCCGACAATGACGACGGACGGCGAATCCTGCCCGCTGCTGTGGCCGCTGCAACCGCTGTCGCTCCTTTGGCGCACGACAAAACGCATGAAAGAGTGGAAAAAGGGAAGCCGAGTGGGGCTAGAGTGGAACAGGGGCTTAAAAAGGAGAGGCAAAAAGGAGGAAAAAAAAAAGAAGTAAGCGAGGAAAAACAGGAAGAGTTTAAGGGGGAGTGAGTCCGTTCACAGACGAACGGCAAAAGCCAGGCTAAAACGCCGCCAGTCAAAAAATTTGCTGCTTTTCTTGTCGCTCCTCTGCTTTTTTTCGGTTTTCTATTTTTTTTTTGTTTTTGGTTTTTTTTTCCAGCGACCAGCTTTCCCCGAAAAAGCTGGAGAAAAGTGCAAAAAATGCTTCGCACCCGCGGTGACCAAAGTATTCCTGCTATTTGGGACTCCGAGGAGTGTGAGCACTGTTATTATTGCGTTTTTATGCATGCTCGCATATGGCGAATGTCCTTGGCCATGGTTACACCACATGATATACGGCATTAAAGTGGACCAGGAAGGCTCGCGAGGATGAGGCGGGGATTTTTTGGGGTGCGAAAGTGGTTTTCACTGTGTTCTATGTGTCGGCGAGCGAACGTGATAAAAGTTTTTAAATATTTTAAGCTGCAGTGAATTATAGGCGTTGCTTGACGATCCCTCGGAAATTCTCGCAGGGAAGTCAATTTTGAAATTGTGCAGAGATAAAAATAACCTAAGCTTTATGTTTAGCTATTTGTAGCTGTGTAATATTTACAAGATATCAGTAAAAATATTATTGTAGCCGAAATAAAGCTTTGTTTATTATTCCTCTCGGATTCTTGGGATTTCAAGGGTGATGAAATTATGATTATTTTTTACATAAACAACATACACAAGGAATATGAGCTATAAATATAAGACAAACCCACTCACATTTATTTCCAGATTAAGGCGATAATTAGGCATATGCCATCAATCGCCCGGGTTAAGGTTACAGTTTCTTCTTTGGCGCCAACTCCTTCCCGTGAATTCACACTTGGCGCGGGAAAATACTAAAAATCAATACTCCAGCAATTAGGCGCCCTGTGATCCGACCCTTTCTCCTATCCACTTGCTGTCCAATTTTGTGATTTATTAGGCAGCCAGAAAAAAAGACGAAAATGAATACCAAACTTGTGCGTGGAAAAAGTAAAACAAACAACAATAAATTGAGGCAAATTAAGCATACGAATGCGTCGTTGTCTGTCAATATGTGCATAGGCAAGTGAGACGTTCATTTGGGAGAAGGTAGTTGGGAGAAGGGCCTGCGGAGGGGGCCCACTTAACACCTCCCGATTCCAAATCCAGATCAAATACCTGAACAGGAACGTGGCTTATTAAGTCACACGGATTACGCATTGCGGCGGGGGGAACAGGGAGTTACACTCTTTCCACACGACACACGTTTTTGTTGTTGCGTGTTTTTCCTCATTTTCCTTAACAATAAACACTGAAATTTTAATTATAAAAGGAACTATATCAAAATTAAACAAGTAATACACTAAAATTACGGTTGATATATACTCGAGAATGAACAGATCTTCAGATTCACGGAAACTTGAAGAATTTCTTATTCTCTTGTGCCTTGCATTAGAATTGAAATTTATACATTTATTGTGCATTTCTCTTCTTGCAGATTTATTCCCCCTCCTTCAAAAAAATATTTAAGCATTCATTATAAATTTCTCCCCGTGTAGATAAACATCTAGAGCAGGTCACCTATTTGTATTTGGATTTCCGATATCGAATGTCAGTTACCGTGGGCATTCTCCACTTCTTCCTCCATTGGCCGCCTCTCGATTTCCCGCTCGATTGCCCGCTTCGGTGTCAAAACAAACTGGAAAACATTCTGAGACCGACCGGGAACGATTCGGAATCAGTCGGAGAACAAACAGCCAGCGTGGTCTAATAATATTTGTAGATCGTAGAATCGTGGACATCGCTGACACCTCCGTTGAGGAATGAGATATATGTTTGTATATATGGAGTGTAGGAATGTCGCGAATGGGTCGCTGGCCGGGGCTTATCAGTGGTGTGTGGTGGTGCAGTGGTACCACCGCCATTACCTGTTCGTCCCCGGCCTGCCATGCCGCACCTGAGCTGCATACAGTTGGGCTCGAAATAATAGACCTAAAAGTCGGAACTGAAGTGGAGAAATGGTCTACACACTTGGCTGCTTTTGTGATATATATATGGTAGCTTAAATGTCAACATTTTGTTACGTTTTCTTGAGGAAATAAATTCTGGCTTTTAATTTTAGATAGAAATAGTTGGTCATTGAGAAAGTGGTTTAGTACTAAAGCTTAAAAATATTTAAATTGGGGAAATAATATGTTGAATAAAATGATTTTTAACGAATAACATTATTCCATTTATTATTAGAATTATTACATCTATTTTTACCTCTGCTATCAGATAAGAAACTTAACTCGTTTGACCTTATCACTATAGCTGGCCACCGATAAGACCGATAATGTGCAGCTAGTGCAGGGTTTTCTCTTTTTTGTTTAATAAATGTAATGAATGTGTGTAGGTATATATATTTCCTGTTTAGGTTTTATCCATATCCATTTTCCCGCACACGTTTACAACAAGTGTAAAGCTTAACTAACTTTGGGGGATTAACTTTTAAATCTACAACAAGTGTAAGGGCAGTGACCAGTATAGTCAAGTATTTTGCTTATTGTTTATTATTGATTGTTTGCACGAACAAACGTTCGGTAGTCTATATGGGTATTATTGTTTGTCAAATAATTATTATTAGGTGATGCTTTAATGCATTCACCATTAAAACACTAAGCCACATTTAACATATGTACGATTTTAATAAAATATTTACGTAAAGTTTTACAAATAAATCTGTCAAATGTACTAACAATAAAATTGTTTGATGACTGGGGCTTCAACCATAATAAAAATATCATGCAGGCTTGACAATATATTATTATTAATATTTTTATTATACACTTTAGTGTATTTATTTTATTTTTGTATTTTTATTTAATAGTTTTCTTGCGTATGTTCCCAGCAGTGACTCTCAAACTGCAAACTGGTTTGAAGCAAAACCTTCGACTTCTTTCCTAGGTTCGACGCTCAACGCAACATGCTCGAAGCAGTGGTTGCAACAGCGGACGCGGCTCTAACCAAAAGTATCTCGCGGATACAACCAACAGTCGAAAACAAAGTTCATCCAAATCGGTCGGGTTGCGGATGTTTTGAGTTTGGAGTTCGTCGGGATTAATCGTAAAGCGTCAAAGAAAGCCATCAGAAATAAATAATTGGAAAAATAAACCAAAGCCCAAGCAGTGGAATTTTTAAATAAATTCAAATTGGAAAATTATTTAAACAAACTATGAAAATTGGCCTAAAGTGATTGGTTAAAAGTGAAAATTGCAAAGATTACAAGTACTAAGAAAGGAAAGTGAGAAGGATTCAAAAACCTTTCAAAAATTGATGTGAAAAAATTGGAAAAATATTTGAAAAGCAGTATTAAAAGTGAAAAATACTAAAAATTTGAAAACAGATTGAAACAAAGTGAAACTTTGAAAAATTTTATGTGAAAAAATATTTAAAATTTAAAAAACAAAGTGCAAAACGTTTTAAAACAATTGTAAGACCATGTTGGCCCAAGGTGTAGTCCCACCAAACTAACCGAACCCCAGGCTCAGATCGACTGCATCAGGATAAAAACCTCGCCAATTGCCGCCTCGAATCGCATTCCTTGAAAGGATTCAGAGCCACAGAAATGGAGGACGAACTGCGCTGCCCCACGTGCAAGCAGCTGTACGCCAATCCGGTGCTGCTGCCCTGCTTCCACGCCCTCTGCCTGGGCTGTGCCCTGGACATCCAGACGCCCTACAGCCCGGGATCGGTCTCCCAGTGACCGCCAATGGATCTGGCGGTGTCTCCTCTGGGACTGGTGGTCACAATGGCATGCACAACGGAAACGGAGGTGGCTCCGTGGCCGGGGGAACAGCTGCCCCGGGTGGTGGCAACCCCGGTGCTCCGCCTGGCACGCGACACAGCTCTCACAGCTCGGCGGCCAGCACGGCCAGCTCCAACACGGGCAGCGAGAGCGTCACCTCGGACCAGGATCAGTCCGATAAGGTGAGCATCTTCAGCGAGGCGGACTCGGGTGTGGTCTGCTGCTCCAACACATCCCGGCCGGTGTCCTATGCCGGCACCGGACTCTTGCCCAACGGCGGCAACGTGGTGGCTCCGCCCGGCGCCGCCTACTGCCTCACCTGTCCGCTGTGCCGGAAGCTCGTCTTCTTCGACGACGGCGGGGTGAGGAACCTGCCCACCTACCGGGCCATGGAGGCCATCGTGGACCGATTCTGTGCCCGCGAGGCCCTACGCTGCCAGATGTGCGAGACGGACCCCAAGGTGGCTTCCCTGATCTGCGAGCAGTGCGAGATTCGCTACTGCGACGCCTGCCGGGAGCTCTGCCATCCCGCCCGCGGTCCGCTGGCCAAGCACACGCTGGTGAAGCCGCGAGGCGCCGCCCAGCAGCGGGAATCGGTTTGCGGGGAGCACGAGGAGACCCTGTCGCAGTACTGCCTCAGCTGCAAGGCACCCGCCTGCGGCCTGTGCATCGGGGAGCAGCGTCACCAGGCCCACGACGTCCAGTCCATCAACGTCACGTGCAAGGCTCAAAAGGTGAGTGTCCAGGGAAAGGGGATTTTCATCAAAAGCTTATGTTTTCATTCTTAATAATTATAAAATAATTATTTAATGATTTTTGATATAACAGAAAAGCTTATTAAAGCTTGCCACATTTGTTTGTTTTCATTAATAAATGTATTATATTTGTAAACAAATACTTGATACATTTTATATTTGAAAAATGTTTTTTTCTGTAATAAACTTGTTAACAATTCAATCAATAAATATTAAAGCAAACAAAATATAAAAGCATAATAAAAAACATTTTGCCTGAAACAACTATTCTTTCTCTTGCGCAATGCGGCATGAATATTTCTCGCTTATTTTAAAATAAACAAAAGCACAAATAATGGTAAAACATTAAGAGAGACTCAAAAAACATGAAAACTCTTAATTAATTTCGGAATGACACATGCTCTGTCATATTCAAATGACATTTTGAACAAATAATTGAAATGGATGCACAAATATGTTTTAACCCAAAGAAACTACACTAAAAATAATAATAAATCTGCATGAATCCAATTCAAAATTTGTTTTTATGAATATACACTAATTAACAGAAAGCCAAGTTAAGTCCTGGTTAGTTGGGGAAAGGAAAAGTTCAAGACTTCGTTGTCAGTTTATGCAAAAAAAAATATAGGGTGGGTGACAGAGAAATTACATCCGGAAAGATCTTAAAACGAAGAAAAATGCGGTCTCAAGACAAACTAATTATGGGGCGCGAAGTAAGGTCCTTGGGAAATAAATATGTATTTACTTGCGAGGCCACCGCATATCCTGACCACATCCTGACTCGCTTCCTCCCTTTCGGCTTGTTTATATTTCGTGTTTTCGCTCCTTTTTCGCCTTTCGACTGCCTTTTTTGTGGAAAATTTATGGCTTGTCTGCTGGCCCCGAACATTTTTCATGCAACATTGTGTATTTTGGCTTTAGGATTTTTTGGGGATATAGGAAGAGGGGATTTAGGATTTTTTGGGGATATAGAGAGAGGGGATATGGGATTTTTTGGGAAATTACAATACGGAAGATAGATGACGTTTAGGCAGGAATTTACAGATAAAGAGAGTACAGATTACTATTAAAAGGAGTTAAATAATAAGAAAATACTGATTTAATATCAAGAACATTGTCTTATTATTTAGTAAATTTATTCTTAGGTAATAATAATATTTAATAGGTATCTCTGAGTCGACTCTAACCTTCTCCTTTTCTGCTATGCAAACTATTTCATTCAAACAAATTTCCAACACAATTTAAGCCCAACTCAGCTCTTTGTTTTGACGGGAGGGTGTCCTTCCAAGTGCCAAAATCCCCCAGCTTTTGGCACGCTAATTCAGCTATAAGTTCAGTCTGGACAAAAAAGGACACCTTTCCCCCACCCTTTTGGAATTTAATATCGCGTCTCTCTCACCTGCTACTGTTGAATTCATGAATTCCACGACTGTCTGTCGTCCTCCGAATCACTGGCAATTGTCGACGGCAAACAATTTTAATATGCCAAATGCTTCAAGTGCCTGCACATCCTGTCAACTAGGCAGGACGAGAGGACAGCCAGCGGTCCTCGGACACAACAAAGTGCGAAAAGTGACAAATTGCAGCGGCTGCCAAAACAAAGAACGCAAACCGAGAAAGGAATCAACTGTCGCCGTCGAGTCAGGTCAAGAAGGATATGGCCAGAAAATAAAGGGAAGAAGAAAGTCAGCCATGGAATAGATGGCATTTTTGTTTTAGAGAAATGAATGCGCAAAAATATTTCACAGTTGTTTCGGTTTAAGGGAGGCAGAAAGTGACAGTAGATAAAGTCAGAGAATAAACAGGGTTGGGACTTTAATCCGGGAAAAGTTTGGTTGAATAAAAAATAAGGAAGAAGGTGAAAGCCTGTCAAAGAACACTATAAGCTGAATAATTATAATTTAAACATTTTCATATCGAAGAAAATCTCTTCCTTTTGAGAGTTTGCTATCTTTAACATTTAATTAAGAACTCTACTTATCTTTTATAAAAAGCTTAATCAGCCTTACTCTTCAAGCCTTAATATTTTTTATTATCATCGAATTTCCATGGAATTAATAGAAGCCCGCTTCGATAACAATATCTGAAACATATTATTGTCCCAATTTTGTTGTATCTATTTGGGTTGAATGTTTCCCCATCAAATTACGCATTCCAGAGAGAGAGACCCTTATCGGCTTTATCGTAACCGAAAATGAGGCTCATTTGTGAACGTTTTCGGGCCAGCAGCCGCCTCTGTGCTCCCCCTTTGGGCGTAGAATTTCCCGAGATTCCTGAATCTGCCATTTCCTGCTGCTCTCCTCCTGCTTATCCCGACGCATCTTTTCGTCCAGCCTGCAACTGATTTTCAATTTCCATTGTTCGGCAACCTTCGCCTGCAGGCGAGCAGCAGAATCAAAACTCATGGCGAACAATGCCAAAAGGCATCCTTGTCCCCTGTCCCCTGTCCCGAGGGCAGCTGATTCGGGGCAGCTGCTCAGCACCGCATAATGGCACAAGCCAGGTGAGGTTCAGCCTCGTGCTCGGGGCTCCTCCTATTTCCCGCTCAGCCCCGCATGATGATGACGATGACACACGTTCGAAATCCGGAGTGACGCCGACACCGCCACCAGCACCTTTCCCCCAAAAAGAGTTGATTAGATAAGAGAGTGGTAGTCATCCAGGGAGTTATTCACTCTGAAAAAATATATATCTTTGGGGGAAAGCAACAAAAACTTACAGAAAATAAGGTTTTACTTCTAAAATAATTTTTTAAAGGTAAAACCTTGTTTTTCTGTAAGATTTGCAGGGTTACAAAATATTTTTAAAATACATTCTTCTTGATTATAATAAAAATCGTTCAACTATTCTCTCTGTGCATCTCCAAGACTCATTTGCAGCAATGTCCTCTCCTCTCCTCTCTCCCTTTTTGTGTTTTTGTGCCATTTTTCACACCCAACTTCACCTCTCCTCTACCTGTTTAGAACAGGTAATCGGGGAATGCCCGGTGGGAGGCGACGTACTTTCCCAACTTGTTGTCCGCCTTCGTAAATCATTAATTTTCTGTACTGTGTTTATTATGCAGTTTGCTTATTTTCTGCCGTATCCTGTCGCCGTATCCTTGGCCTGCTTTCTGCACCTCGACATTCCTCATTGTTGTTTATACATTTCTCCGCTTTTCCTTTGAGATTTATGACACCATCCAAAGTGCAGTTGGACGTTGAAACACGTCTGAAATACTTATTTTTTGCAACATGTTTCGTGTTGTACCCACCACCTCCCTTGTGGTAGTAGCACCACCCCACCAAAAAGCAGCCCTCATCCCTCGTTTTTCGTCCTGTGTCAGATGATTGCACTGCATTTGTTCCGTTTAATATGGCAGAATTCCATTGTTTTTCCGCCAACCACCAACCCTGGGGCAACGTTCTTTGGATAGATGTGTGTCGAATCCAGAGCTCAGGTTGTATGTGTTCCAAGTTCCAAGCGGATAACAATGGTGGTTTAAATAGGTTACTTTATAGAGTATTTAGGGGTAGAGAAAACAATTGCTGATTGTTTGTAACTTGAGAGGGAGAAGGTGTGGAAAATATTTGATATATTGATGATGTAATGATCTTTTAAAATATATTTTATAGAAAAGAATCAAAGAATCCCATAAAAATGTAATATACTTCGATTTCTTATTCACATTCAATATTTACAGTATACCTTTCATCCTGTAATCCGAAATCCTTCAGTATCCATTGAAATTAAACCTGAATCGTATTCTTAGCTCTCCCGAGTCCCCATTAAAATCCAAGAAAGACCCTTACTGCTGGTCATTTGGTTGTTATTTTTGTCTGTACACCCACACAAATTCATTTAGCCCAAAGAAACCTGGCGGGAATACTTGCTTCCTTTGGCTACCGCCCCCAGCTCCATCCCACGTCAGGCAGTTCAGTTAATTACAGTCCAATTACAGGAATTTTATGTGCAGATACATTTGGATTTCTAAGGCAAGGACTCGCTCCTACGCTCACTCACACTCGCCTGCCTCGCTCTCAATATAATTAAGCGGAAAAATGAATTACATAATTAATAAACAAAATTCAGCGCCAGGCTAATTAACCCACCAGCCAGCGTGTGCGAGGACGCAATGGAAATTAAAGCTGCGAGGCTTCAGAAGCAAACAAACTCAGTCACATGAGATGGCAGAGAACACACATCCCTGAAAAACCTGAAAAGAACAGGATAATAAACGCAGGAACATGTTGGCGAAAGCCAACTTAATTGCTGAAAGGAAAAAGGAAAGAAGAGAAAAGTATGCGAAACATAAAAAATAAATAGAAGAAAAATTGTGGTAATAAAACGAAATGAAAGCCAAAGGGATAGCCATGAAAATTCCTCTGCAAAAGAGACTGCGGAACCTTCTCTAATTCATATAAAATTGCCCCTTTTTTTTTGCAGCTCTAAAATTATTTTGTCACGAGTAAATTTCAACAGTTGTTGGCTCACTAAATAACAACAAATACAGGAGAGGAAGGGGGAGCGTAATTCTTACCTGTCACTCCTTTCCACCCTCTAGGCTGTTTTTCCGAAAGGAAAACCCATTTTCCCCAGTGCATCATTTTCAGCATTTGTTTGGTGTGTGTTTGTATGCCATTCCCCAAAGGGGCTAACACGAAAAAATAGAGGAAGTTTGGTGGTAAGAGAGAGTGAGTGAGTGGCCCGAAGAAGCAAAGCTAAGTGGCAGTAAATGTTGGCCAGACTTGCAGACATATGCATTATGGCGTCACGTGTCCAGCTCCATCTACATGGGTTTAATGACCAAAAGTCCTTAACATTTCGGGGGATAGATACCAATAGATTCCCCAGGGTTTTTTGCATTTTGGACAACTTGTCTTCGGACCATCATCATGACTTTAATTGCTAGGCATTCGTCGTTTACTTTGCCGATGAACAGATAAAGCCTGGGTAATTGATATTTCCAGATCTTGATAAGGTGTACCGGGCACAGGGGTTGTTATGGCGGTTTACTTATGGGTGGAATGTCCTTTTTGAAAAAGGGAAGGTGGAGTGCACAAGTCAAGTTTTAAACTGGCTTTTGTGAACTCATTTGAACTGAAAAATGGAAATATAACGAAGAAAAGTTCATACAAAATGTTATGTCAGCTGTTTGCAATTTTCTCAACTTTTTAAAGCATTTTTAAAGTATATTAAAGGAAAATACAAGTAAATTTTTGGAAATTAAACAACAAATAAAAGCAACAATAAATACAAAAGTGGGTAATTAAAAAACCTCATTTAAGCAACCCCTTTTCTGAGCTTTTTTCAAACCCCAAAACCCAATAAGCAAATGGAAAAGCAAATAAAGGTAAACGTTTTCCAAAGGACCTGTTCCGTTGTTGTTTTAAGCTTGGCAAAACCGCAAAGCCAATCTCATAAATATATGTTTATTCATATACTTATCCCCCCAACTCTACAAGCATTTTCCATTAACATGCCGGAGCTTACTTCACTTTCACGCTTCATGTGGAGACCGAGAGCCTGCTTCCCCGCTCGATTTTCCTGCGGAAAAGTACCCGCTGTGAGAGCTTCTAATTATTTCCACCATAAATGTCAAACCAGCTGTGTAGCTCTGGGTTTGGTGACCCCACCCAGCGGTGATTTTCGACAGGGCAACGGCGCTTATCTGAAAATTACTTTTCGCGAGCCTTTTCAGCGCTAAATGCGAAATTACAAAAGTTCAGAAAAAAGAAAGAAAAAATATATAATATTTCTCTTCTGGCCGTAATTTTGTTGCTCTCGCTGTAATTTATGCGCGTTTTGCATGTCCCAGCGCAATTGTCAAGGTTTTTTGTAAATGCTTTTCTTTTTTCTTCCATTTTTTCTTTTTTTGCGTTATAATTACTTTTGTTTATTTGCCCCCGCGCCGACCCCAACTTTGACCACAGAAGTTTGCCGGATTTTTCGGCCACCAAGGAAGCCGCTGCGGGGCAATGAAATTGCGTTAAAAATTATTGGATTTTGGTGGCTCACTTTTTTCGGTGTCAGCATAATTCTGAGGGCATGCCCTCATCCCGTATCACGCCCATTATTGATTTAATTTAATTAGTTTCCAGTTTCCATTGGCCGCCGCCGCTGACCATTTCACTGATTTCCGATTTTGTTTGCCTCGGTCTCTGTGTTTTTAGGTTTTAAAAATTTCGGCTGTGGCGATGAACGATGAGGGTTCTGGGCTGACTGTGACCAGTGACCCGGGCAAAAAAGTTATTAAAATTTTATTGCATTGCATCGAATTTTCCCCAACGATTTTATTGTTTTTCCTACTGTCTCTGCCTTTGAATGCATTTTCGTGTTCTACATTTCATTAGGGGACTTGGAGTGCAAGTAAAATACTTGAAATTGACTTGAATTGGATTTTTTAAGATTGCTTTATTGTTTATTTATGGAAATTGGTACTGCAAGAGATGGTTTTATTGATCTTTAAAGATTTTACATGTTTTCCATAAATTACAGTAGAGCGAGGTATGCAAATATTTAGAAATAAATATCTTTCACAATAAACAACAAAGTGGCAACATATTGCCCACTCGACTAGGCCATAAATAAGCCACAATAGAGAGAAATCGTTAACCTGATACCGGCTGCAAACTACACTTAATTTATGTAGATTCCATTTGTGCGGAGTTTTTTTTATTTCTAGTATTTAATTGCAGCAAATGTTTATTTTTTCTATTTATTTAAGCGCTAATTTAAATGGTAAATAAATAAATAATGCCGTCGACAAGTGCCAGGCATGCTTTTTGCGGTCTTCTGTTGCTATTCTTTTTTTTGTTTAATTTAAATAAATAAATTATCGCCTGGTTGGAAAATTATTCTGTGCCATTGCGATTGCGGTTGGCAATGAGAGTCTATAAATGGGATGGTGACTGACTGCATTATTTTCCGAAAGACTTCTATTAACCGAAAATAAATTAATGCAAATTTGCGTGGAAGATTTGTAGGTGAAAAATTAGAGAGATAATTATAAAAAGATTTTATTTCTAGCTATCTTTGGGGATACAGAAATTAATATAAATATTTTTTATATAATATCTATATTGATTTAAAAAGTATTAATAAATTATTGTTGTGGTTTTAGTTATTTTGGTAATATTTTTCCTAATATCTAATCTTATTTCAGTATTTTAACGTCTTGAAATATTATCTAAAGTTCCTCAAAACATTCTCTAATCAAGCAGCAATATCGAATAATTATCTTTGCAAGTCTCCCTTTATTGGGGGCCCTAATTAGCCATGGCAATACAAGTACTTACTCTGGATGGGTTTGTCTATGCTATCAGCCTTGTTTGCCGATAAGGCTCAAGATTCCTTGGCTGGTATTTACCTTCGAGCTTCGGTTCATGTCAATGCCTCACAAGACACACAAATAGAACGATTGCAGTTTGTGTTTCTATATCTCTGTGTTTGATTTACCGATTCCATGGGGTGAGAGACTTCATTTGTTGATTGATTTGCTGGATTGCTGGACTTAAAAACAAATTAGAGGAACATTTACCAGGAATACCTGCAGATATGTCGCCTAAAATGATTAATTTAATGAGGGAAAATAATCGCACTCTGTTGCAATTCAATTATCAGCTTGTAAAGGCTGATTTAACCATTATAACCGAATCAGACAATAAATCAAATCAAAAAGTGGACTTTAAACAAATTTACAAGCGATTTAACAATAATATTTTCCAACCATTTTCACACATTTTTCGCCCATATGCAAATTAATGGAAATGGAAATGGAAAATTCCTGCAGTTAACAAAAACAGCCGTCGTCTGGCTACGAAATTGTTTTTAATTATGCCGGGAGGGCAGGCAGAGAATTAAAAAAAAAGGATTTACGAAAAATCAATGCAACATTTTTGCAAAACGATTTCTGTTGTTCCTTCGAGTGTCAAAACGGAAGTTTTTAATTTACATGAATATGCAAATTTTCCAACTAAATGAACTGCAGGCAGGGCCAACAAAGAGTTGCTGCGAAAATTCAATGTGAAAATTGTATAAAATTTCGTTTTGTTTGTAAATGCATTAAATGACATTAAATTTGTGGTCTTTTTTTGTGGATTTTTTCAAGGGAAGGAGAGTTCACTTTTATGGCTGTTAAACGTTTGCCTTCTTTAATGGGGCACTAAAAATATTCCCGTTGCTCTCGTTTTTTGTTCTCTCTTATTTTTTAATTAGCCACCGCATAAAAAGTCACCCCGCAGCATGACACATGTGGCACGAGCAGCAGCAGCAGCCGCTACTATAAGGTGTCGTTAAAAACTACATTGTGCACACCCGACTGCGGCTATATATCCCTATCCCTACACACATATGTGTGTCCCCTTCCAGGAGGCGCCATTTTTACGAGTCCTGCACAGCGCCAACTGTCAACGGGCTTGTTGACGGTTTAAATTTCCTAGCTGGCTGCGCGTGTGTGGGCTGCTCCTGGGTTCAGAGATGCCTATCGCCGGGTTATTATGTGCCTCCCAGCGTCCGAGTAGGTTCCTGGTCAAGTGTTAATGGCATAGTTAGGCGAGGAATTACATGGGGATTAAACGAGGAAAGGAGTAAAGGCTGGCTCCGTGGAATGCCAGGTAATCTCCCTCGACTGAGGGTCCTTTAAACCTGCACAGACTGAGGCACATTCCAGCTTGTATAAAAATATTTAAATGGAATGTACAAGCCAGATAAAGGAAAATATGTATGTAAAAAGGGTTATTATAAAAGGGAGAAATATGCTTTTAATGTCATTTTGTTATACGATAATGATATGTGAGGGGTTTTGGTTGAAATATTAAAAAAGAAAATGCATGGAAGTATTTTTTAAGAACTAAGTGAATAAAAGTAATACCTACGATGCGGGAATTGGCTTTAAAATTAATTGCAAACTCTTTAAAATCAAAGATAGAGAACAAGGGCTTATAATCTCTAAGTCTCAGGGCATTTAAAGAACTCCAATATATCATAAATATAACATCCTATAGGAGCCCAGTAAATACAAGATATACTATATAATAATTAAACTATTTTATGAACATATAGTTCAAAGCAAATACAAAACGTTTGAACTGCTTCATTAAGTCTATTCATGAATCTTCATTTTAATGGGTCGAATGTGGATTAACCTTCGCCTGTTCCACCTCCATCACCTGGCAGTTGAGCTCGTTATGGATCAGCTACTTGAGCATTCAGCGCCGCATGAGGGTGCAATTACATGCAGCACGTAAGCCATAAAAGTGCCGCACAGCACAGCCAGGCGGGTAAAGGGAGTAGCAGCCGGGGCCCTGTCCCTAAATCGACCCACTCCGCTGACTGACAGACTGACAGATGTTTATCAACGAGCAAGTTTATTGCATTTCACAAGAATCACACTATAAAACTGATAAAGCGACAAGCTGGCGAGGGAAATGAAATCAAAGCACATAACACGAATCGATAACGAAGCAGCTCAACTTTTGGTTTTATGGCCACTGAAAATTATTGTGGTTCGCTTCCAATTATCATATATCGCAGATAATTTAATGGTTCTCCTGCATTCCTTCCTTCAAGCTATCTTGTAAGACAATATCTTTATCGAATTTCAGGCACGTAGGCGAGAAAGGGTTTCCCGAACTTTCCCAGGGAGAAAATATTACCTGGGAGAAAGTCAATCAAAGTGTCAATCGATTGAAACTAGCAAGGAGGAAGAGCTGGTTTTTTGAAGCTCTGACAGGACTACAAGTGAATCACTCAGAGTTGGACCATAATAACCTACAAGAGAAGGGAGCAACTATAGGAATATAGCTGGAAGATCAATAAGAACAGTGGGACAATACAGGTTTCACAGATATTTAAATTCTAAGAAATAATGACATTATGACTGTACTTTTCTATCAGAATTTAATACAGAAATGATTGCGAATTAATATAATATATTATATTATGTTAAGGGAGCGCTACTGTTTATATGTTGGGTCCTTATTAAATATCTGGTAGCATGATATATTTTCTCTGATTGTTTTCAGGGGTTTTCAGCTTTCATAATCTATTTTGTATCGAAAAATAAAGTAAACTTCACTATACTTTATCACTTAAGTACCATAAATCCTTATCCCTTGAGCTAAAACCCATTTACATGACACACAAGACCACTGTGTTAGGGTAGACACGACAAAGTGACAACTTCATGCACTATTCAAAGAGCCTCGGCTACCGGCGACTGCTTCTGCTCAGGTGGGTTCCCCAGGTGCTCCTGGCTTAGCCATGTCCTGTGGTCAGCGCGCGTGAAGTGCTCCGCCTCTGGCCATTTTATTGTTATCTCACTCAGACTCCTAGCTGGCTCTGCGGATTGCGGCTTGTCAGCTGTCAGCGTTTTGCCGACTGTCCCTGGACTTTGCTTTGGAGCTGATTTAAGCCCGCTCCCGTTGCTGGTCAAGCCATCTCCATTCCATTAGCATGTTCCCATTGTGCCGGACGAAGGGCGGCATTAATAATTCAAGGCTTCTGATTTCAAATGCAATAACAATTTGATTTATTTAGAGATAGTGCAGGGCAGTAAAGCCGGGGCGTTGACTTGAGTTGATTACTGAATTAAAGAGAGGTTATAGGGAAAGACAGTAATTTATTGCGATTATTATCACCAAGGAATAAGAACTAAATTAATTTGTAGCCGAGAGTTTATCTAGTTCGATTTGTCTGGCATCTTATCGGTTGTGGATTTTATTACTCGCACATTTTATGTATATATCCCGAAACAAGCAATTAAAATTATTTTAATGACATCCCGTCTTGTTTTCCATTTTTTTCAGGTATGTAAATCCCGTCTCTTTGATTTGTGAAGCGCAAGTAAGTCTGGATTTGGCCTCTGGTCATTTTGCTTTTAATGGAAACCAGAGTCAAAGCTGTCGTCGAGTGTCATTATAATCAGATTTCCAACACGTGGCGACCGAGGACTTAAAAAAGCTTATTAATCCGCATAAAAACTGCGAAATAATTTTTATTAATTAAATTTCTGTGGCTGCGGCTTTTGGCCGTCAGCGAAAGCGGCTTAAAATCACAATTTTTGTAAAGTTTCGCCAGCTACGCGGCCTTTGAACTGAAATTATGACCCGAGGCGGCCAGGGGCTGTCAACAAGTGTATGTATATATGGATTTCCTCCCCATTTTTCCCCCCGACAGTCTGCTGCGGAAAATTTTTAATCAATACACGACCTGCGGCCATTGTTGATAAACATTATGACGTGCCCTCCAACGACAAGAGATACGAAATTTATATCATTTCATTTGCCAGCGGCATTTCGGTGATGGAATCAGTTTTTGTGAATATTCATCAATGTGGGCGGGTTCCTTCCTCCATTTAGTGACGAAAGCCGAGGTTTTGAGGTTGAGCAAAACATGAAAAAAATTAATAAATCAACAGCTCGGATGGGATTTTGTATTTTTGTGGTTTTTTCTTTAAAAGAAATCAAAGAAACAAATATATAAATTTATAAAAAATATTTTAATGTATTTATTTCAGTGATTTGAATACAAACTACAATATATATAGAGTCCTATTTATAAATAATTTTAGCTTATGATTAGCTAACATTATTTAGTTAAAACTGGTAACCTTTTGAGCCTGTTTCCCTTAAAATGTCCCCATATCCCCATAGCACTTGATGAAGCAATTGTCAGGGGTTGACTTTTCAACCCAACAAATAAGGGAGAAAAAAAAAGCAAACACGAAAAACCTTTTTGGCAAACACCTGGCCAAGTGACCCCAAAAAACCTTTCCTCCTACCGCCCACGCCCACAAGTCAAACAATTTTTAATTTGTTGACTTTTCTCCGACCTTTGACAAACATTTATTTTAATTTGTTTGGCCCCCACTAACGAAATAATTTAGATAAATGCCGACACCCTTTGGAGAGAGAGTTTTCACCGAACATGAGATCTAATTAAGCGAATCCATTGCTCGGGTCATGAAGAAGAATGCCCGACCCTCCAGAATTGATTACTTGACCCATTTTCGCCTTGACGTTTTCCCGAGAATTGCCCAACACATTTTAACAGTTTTTCACAATTTTATCAGGCTCCTTCCAGGCTTATTTCGCCTTTTCTTTTCCTCTTTTCTCTACTTTTTTTGTGTAATGTGCCAAAATGTAGTAACATTTTTTATTTATGTCAAACGCTTTGCACATCCAGCTAAGGGGGCGAAAAAAAAGGTCAATGGGGATCTGGGGGAACTTTCCCTTATTAAATTATTTCCCATTTTTTCTCCAGCTTGCCCATTGCTAGTCCATGGCCTTATCTCCGGCACATAAAGTGACCAGAATAATGCGAAAGACTTCTGGAGATGATGGAGGATGATGGGAGAAAGTAAGGGAAGGATATCTGTGAAGAGAAGGAAATCAAGAAATTAAATCGAATAATTGCGAATACTAGTAAAGCACATTTATACTTTAAATATTTGCTTGGCTAATGATAGCTTTAAATAAATTCTTTGCATTTTCTAAGCTAATAAGAATTTGTTAAGCCTTTGAAAACTTTTATTTCCTAACTTTCCTCTCTCAAACATACTCATTTATTTGTCTAAAATTTCCCCTTGATTTTCTGCTGACTCTCAACGAGCTTAAAGTTTGCTCAGCCACAGAAAACACACACAATTAGCCGCAAAAGAAATTGCATCCAGCGATTTGTGGGGGAAAAATGCAAATAAATGCGCATAATAAACGAACTCAGAGCCAAAGACAAACCGCGTGCAATTCAATTAAAAACTGCTGACCCCAGCATCCGAATCGACAGGAAGTCAAAGTAGCAAAAGGATAAGACAAGGCAGGGAAAAATAGAACGCAGAACGGAGTGCGTGCTGATGAGATGACAGGCATTAGACATTAGACGCAGGACAGGCCAGGACACCAAGGAGTCTTCTGTCTTCAAGTGCCTGGCAATTCCTATCTAATTATAATAAAACCCGACGAGGCTCAGGACGGAGGCCGTAAGAACGAATGGGTCTCGAGATGATTAGGCTGCGATAGCTGGCAGGAGCTCCGAGCTCCTCAGCGATGGAGGACACAAATATACAAATGGCATGCTGATTAGGAGGAGAGTACGTCGAAGATATTGACACAGGAGGAGCCTCCTCTCTGCCTCCTCATTGTGCAATTTTAATTAAAGCTCAGAAAGAAGTCCGCTGCTCGACATGTTGATGTTTTTGAAGGCCTCGGACAAAAGCTAAAGCCAAATCTGGCATATACTGCCATTGTCCTGCATCCACTTTTAATTCAATTACGCTTTTGTGTTATCAAACAGAATGGCAGCGCTAGAAATTAATGAGCGCTAAATTAGTGAAGATTATGCCATTAGGGGTTGACAGCCACCTCCTCATCTCTGTCTCCCTTCCAGCTTCAATGTCCTTTTTCCCAGCATTATCGAGCCGTCGAGCTCATCAAGTCTCAGCCTTGTCTGATGATTTTTATTGTTTGCCTGACCTAATTTTCTTTTCTTCTGGCCATCTCAGTTTGGCCTATCTCTAATGTCTGAATTGCCCACAAAAGAGGAGGAAAGAAAGGCATGCCAGAGGGCTCTGCTCCGCTCCCTGTGGGCGGACACACAAAAATGTTTATGAACAAAAAGCTTCGGCATCCCTTTGTGGCTGGCTATCAAAATTTAATATGAACAAAAGGCCAAGAACTAAATTTTATCATAGATTGCAGATGGATTTCCAGAGACAGACACAGGCACTTGTGCAGCCCGTAAAGTGCCCGGATCCCTGCGCAAATATTTTTAATTTGATGCATTTTTCGAACCTCTGACGCAGAGGTAAAATTGAAACAGAAAACAGAATATTTGTGTGTGCAAAGAGGGAAAAAATATTCATAAGCTGAGAAAGGGAGGAAGCCTGAGCATTTTGCAATATTTTCTAAACTTCTATTTCCTTGATTTCCCTGTAAAAATATTCGTTTTAATGAAATTTTCAGCGAAAATACTAGTTGTGAGTCCTGGCAACCTGCTCTGTTTTGTATTCCTGCAATTCGAAGACTCCCTTCCACTCTCCTTGCTCCATTTAACAGTTTCCCTAAGCCCATTTATCAAACTCAGAGCTCGCAACTTTACATGTGAAGTTCATTGACAAAGTTCATGTTTTGATCTCCCCAAAGGGGCCCTGCATTTCCTGGTTTCCTGGTGGCCACCAGCCTCGCCAACCCCTCGGTGGCAGCGGCAAAGACAACAATGACAGGCAGCCAAACCCTTAACCCATTGTTCTCATGCAAAGTCGCATTTAACATTTTAACCTTTCATTTTCGAAACAATTGCGTCTGCTTATAAAAAATAGATGCGGAACGAAACGAAGCGAAATACCAAGAGAGAGATGGTCCCCGAGATGGGATGGTGTGATATGGTAGGAGGACGGTCTGCGGTGACTGCTGCCTGGCAGCCCCATGCGGGGCTCCTGCCTGGCCCGGCTGCCAGGACTACTCGCTTCACTCAAATTAAAATGTATAAAACAGAAGAAGACTGATTCGAGCTGCGGCATGCAAATGGAAATAGGACTGGGGAGCGAGCGAGTGTTTGGCATGCCGTGCATATTCCCAAAAGCAATAACGATGACAGCCGAGAAGGAGGTTAAGCTCTCGATGTATCTGACTGTCGTCTCGACTACAGCGAGAGAAATATTTTAGCACCTTGGAAGCATTAATTACAAGACATAATAGCAATTAAAAAGTAGGAAATAATTACGGAAGAAGATTGATACTTAAGAATTAATTTAAGTAATGAATTAAAATGAATGTTGAAGGGATTTTCCTTGAATAAATATTATAAAACTAAAAACATTTAGGCTAGAACTGAGGTCAATCCAGAGCAAAATCTTTAGGCCCTTAAGGAGGTCTTATTTTTCTAATATTTATAAAATCCAGAGACTTCTCCCTGTGCAGCGATGATTTACTGCTCTCCATATCCTACCTTTGACTCTGGCGATTCGCATTCTCCGGGAATGCATAACCGAGGAGCCATAGCCATAGCTCTGTGGCTAACATTTCAATGCATTTCATTCCAATGCTGATGTGCAAATTTGATTTTGAGTCGCCGAGTTGACTTGCAGCTGTGTCTCCTCGCTCAGCTCAGCACTCGTGCTTATTACTCATACGCCCGGTGTGCTGACATATTTCCAGTTGGGATGCTGGCTGCTGGGTCCTTGGTATGCCTTTGTAGGCGAATGACACAGGCGCATACCTGTGCAGGATATATACTCCTTCATTCTCCATTCACATATCATAACTCTCTTCAAGCCTTTTCCCTCCTTCCCCGTTGTAACTGTGTGTGTATCGTTTGCTGTTTTCATTTGCGCTTTGGCAGAAAAACTTTGCATACTTTGTGGCGTCTGTTGCAGGTTGTTGCGGAATGTTCGAGTGCAAGTGTGTGTTTGAGCCTGACAAGTGCAATAATATCATAAGCACAACGGCAACAACACGTTCCTCTCTTACTCCCAGCTGGCTGCTGCTGTTTTTATGCATTGTTTGTTTTTTGAGCCGTTCCTAGACCCCCGAGCGGTGTTTTTGCTCTCACACACAAGTTCACAAAACCCACAAGTGCAGAGATCTTCAGTTATCCCTGCACTCCAGCAGCTGCGTTATGTGATTAAGGATGATGGCTGTGACTAAAGGGAAGAACCTCAGATTAGGGGTCGGAAAAGAGGTATCTATCCTAAAAGGGGTATGAATAGTTCGGAGCATGAGAAGATGACTAAATAAAACAATTATAATTAATAAACTGACAATAAGAGATTAGGTTTTATTTAAAAATCAGCTAACTACCTCTTATTATTTCCTAAAATAAATTGTATTTATCTAAAAACACATTGTTTGCAGGCTCCTAATCCTAATAGAGTTATTTTTCCCAACTTTCAAATTTATTTAAGCCAAAAAGTAAGCCAAAACTTGCCCCGAGAGAAGAAGGCATGACATTTTAATTGAATTTACTCGTGTCATAGTAAATTTGAATATCATCATCGTCTATGTCGTCGTCGTCGTTGGTTGCAACTGAAACCGAAGCTCAGACGGCAAATGTTGTCAAGTCACCTTCCGACATGGTAAATTGCAGATGCGCCACGCCCCTCTTTTAAGCGCTTTTAAATTTATTTACTAGCAACTTGTCGTCGTCGTTGTTGTTACCCTCGAATGCAGAGCCAACAAAAAACGTCCAGACGCAGACGACACATAAATTGCCGGCATACGTGTGTGATGACAGGCGAACGAATGGATGAATGAATGGTCGGACGGACGCAGGGACGCAGGGACTGAAGGACGTACAAAATGCAGACACACATGCGGCCGTGTAACGGTGGCAGCCACAGCAACAGCAACAGCAACACCACAGCACAGACGTTGACAAATTGATTGCATTCTTTTATTTTTCTATGCCCAGGCTGCACCACATGGCGTATGCGTTATATGTACATACTGTCCTGGGGCGGCTGTTCCTTTTAATATGGTTAGTTGCAGTTGATTGAGTTTTAAGTGCCGTTCTATGACAAACCTTTGCCTATTTTCCCTCCAATTACAAGGCAAAAACTAAAAACACTACAAATTGTGATTGGGCAGAGGTTTAAATTAAGTTAGGAAAAGATTTCTGCTGCCAGGCAGGGCTTAATTTTATTGGAAAAATATTAAACATTCCTACAGCTTCCTGTCTTGTTTTCTTGATCAATCGAAATTAAACAAGCTGAAAAATAAAAAACCACCAGAAATAATTTCCATCAAACCTTGCTCTCGAGAAAGCCTCCTTATGCTTCTGACAAGCCTTCAGATACAAATATAAAAAGAATCCATTCAAAGCGAGGCTACTGCCCCCACGCTTTTTATTTAATATATCATTAATAATTTATAAATGAATGCACAAACGGCAGGACTCAAGGACTTCTTTCAGCTGAATTCACAATTGAAAAGCAAGTACTCGGGCAGAGCGAAGAAAAATCCGCTAAACTGTATGATTAATTCATTATTTATTTATGACATTTACAGATGGCGTGTAAAAATAGAAAGCGAATGCCAGATGAATGTGCGCCAGGTCCTTGTAGGTGTAAGTAAGGCTTCCGATGAAGATGCCAGTCACAAGAGAGAAAGAAAAGCGGCCTTGCACGCATTATCTGTCAGGGGAAGGACACCACCCCCTCGTTCCATGTTAATGTTATGCAAGCGGGGAGAGGAGAGAGCTCCCAACACCCAACACCCAACACCCCACATAAATATGCATAGAAAATGCCTAAAAGTTAATTACCGTCAACATTCTGAGTGGCGGCTGTTCAGGCGGGAGTGAAAAGAGGGGGCGTGTTCTCTGGGCGTTGATTTTAATTTATGGCAGACAAACTTTTCCCCCCCACAAACACACCCAGTGTGTGTGTTGGTAATTTAATATTCATGACCATGTTAAAATCAATGCGAAAGATGGAGACGCAGCTACTAGTACTGTGTGCTGGCCCTGGTCTCTGCCAATCTAATTAGCAATATTTTATTTTAACGACCAAAGTGCTAATTTTAATTGAAATTCCCTTCTACGAACGGATGGGAAGCCCTGCTCTTGTCTATCTTAATTTTTTCTCCGGCGTAGCCTCAGCTTCCTATCCGTATCGAGCATAAATCTCGGTTTACCCTTTTACCCGGTTTTGCCTCGAGGAGTCTGCCAATAATTACCCTCATCAAATTTTTCTGTGTACTTCAACTTTAAAGAGCAAAAAATTGTTGTGTTTCCAGTGCGGGTGCTTGTTAGGGACTCTTATGGGAGATAGCATGTGAGGGTCTTAGGGGGAAAAGTGTTAAATGAAAGAGTTTGGAGGGCAGAGGAAGGAAATTTGTTTTAGGAATACCGTAGGATGGGATACCCTTTGGTATCTTCACACAAAGAGGCTTAAATATTCAGCATTTTCTAGCATAGTCAGTGGAGTCATCAGCGGGCTTTTGTTGATATTTAGTGTGGTTGACACCAGGTTGCAAGATAAGTCCATTGGAAATTCAAAATGAATAAATAAATAAAGGAAAAATTCACCAATAGTAAGAGGGTCCCTAATGAGCTTTGGACTTGGTTGCGTTTTATGGAAAATAAGGCAAACAAATTCCAGAACACAGGGCTAAATATTTTTATAAATATTTTAGGGATCAAATATCTAATTTATGATCTTTTTAATACCTTAGGAAAATAAATATAAGACTTGGGAAGTGTAAATCTAAGAAATATTCCAAGTAAAAGAGAATGTGCAGTCCACAAATAAAGTATATCCTTTTAAAACTCTCTTATTCCCCTCCTCTCCATATATTCTGTGCTCTTTTTTTGTGTTGTTTGCTTAAATCCTCTGACACACATATTATTTCCCACACACACTCGCACACACCCACATTTTGCCATATTGCCGTTTGACATTTGCATTTCAAATGATTCTGCTTGTTGACTTTAATTAGCTGAGATTTGAGTTCCCAACTCCCCACTTTTCCTACACATGCTAATAGCTTTTCCCTTTCCCTTGGGCCCGAGAAAAGCGAGGCAGAAGATGAAGCTCTGGCAGGTCCTTTTGCTAGTAATTGAACCGAAGGACTAAGCTCTGTTATTTACCTTGTATTTGCATAGTTGCGAATTCGCCGAAACGAGCTGGAAAAAAGCATTGGAAAATGCGCTGTCGCTACCCTTGCGGCGTTTTCCGCTTTGGTCATGGAAAGTCTCATTACCAGAGCAACAACCACAACGAATCGATTTCCTGGTCGGTCTGTCCTCCGCAGGATTCCCTTCCTGGCCCATGGCGAGCTCATACAGGTGGAAAATGCGCAAAAATTCATTGTGCAGAAAAAGTTTTCCCTTAAAAAAAGCCACCCTCCTCACCTGCCCCTCGGTTGTTGCTTTCTGCTCTTTCACCAGCGACCGCCGAGTGTGGGCGTGTTTTTGGGGGGAAAAGTGTATTAAAATGTAAGGAAATGTTGTCTCTTCCCACTGGCACACAGCTGTGTTCAGCTGCTTGGAAACAAACAAGGTGCGAGGGAACGCCAAACCCCAAAGCACCAAAACCGTTCTTTCTGGTAAAAAAAAGCCCGGGGACTTGCCCCTTTCCCCTGCTTTTTTGCGGCTTGCTGGGCGGCCATAAAATGCTTTAAAATTAAGCATAAAATATTTAAATTCAAAATGAAATGAACATTTTGTGCGGACTTTAATGCGCAGACAGGCAGCTAGAATATATTTATACTTTTGCGTTTCTATTTAAATTTGCATTTTATTGCAATTTGTTTGATATTTGCCGTTCGTTGTTCTTCTTCTCTGCGAGCAACATAAATTCTTGTTTTATTTTATGTTATTTTATGCATTTGCCTTTATTACCCAGCCCCGAGCCCCCCATTTAGCTCTCCTTGAGAGTCAGCCAAAGGTATATCTTTTGCCATCCTGACATCGCTTTTTGTTCTGGCTCACCAAATGATAATTTATGCAAATGTCTGTAGTCGTAGTCCCGTGGAAAATCGCTGAGGGTTGCAACAAAAAAAAAAAAGGAAGCCAGAAAAAAGCCTCCCAATTTCGAGGAGCGAATCCATTTTCCATTTCCATTTTAGTTTGCTTTTCGGGGCTGCTGCCTGGCCGCTCTTTGTGCTGACATGCTTTTGTCATTTATTTTGTTTATCTCCTTTTGGCACTGTGCTTTTTTACATGTAACAAATTATTATTATGCTTTGGCCATTTTAGCTGATCCACGCGGGTTTCCTTTCTCGCCAGTAAATCAGGGACAGTAGGGCCTGACCCTTTGGTCCTGACATTTTGCGGGGGCCGTTGAGTAATGAGCTGCTTATCGAGAGGCCAAGAGGTATAGCTCGGCTTTGTTAGCGAGAGTTAATGATATGACTTCATCTTGCTGAATTGTTAATGTTGAAAGATAAATAAAGCATGTTTCTGGAATATATATAGAACCTCGGAGAGTACATTTTCACCTCACAAACCTGCTTGCTTTTCCCCAAGTATTACTTCAAAGACTTTCCTCAACCATTTCCCTTTCGAGCCAGCTGAACACCCATAGCAGCTCGTCAATGGCACTTTGCCAAATTCCTACATTAGTTTCGTTTACTTTTCAATTGCATCGGCATTTCCTTTTCCGATGAACATCTCTCAACTTGCACTAAGTAGCCAATTGACAACTACAAATTGAACATTTATTTTCCAGCTGCAGCTCAAAGTGCAAGGGCTTGGGAGTGTTTTACATAGACATGTAGACATTGGAGCCCAAAGGACTCAAGTAGTCGGGGAGCTGTGTGTGTTGAGCAGCTAAAATAATAGAATTTTCCCCTAAATTTAGTCCAAGATGCCCAGGACCATATGCAAATGTCTTAGACACAGTCATCGTCGTCATCGTCATCCTTCTTGAACTTTCCCCTTGTCTAACGAGCACAAGCAAGATCCCCTCTAAATATTTGTTTTTATTTATTTGTTTACTTTTTGCCATTTGCCTGCATGCGAGTTTCCCTCAACTACTTTGTCATGGTCGTCTCCTTCGTTGTCGTCATTATTTTTTCGGTTTTTTCTCTCTTGAGCCATGAATATTTTCATATTTTCATGTTACCACTTTGGTGGGGCTCCTGACGGCAATCGCTTACTCCGGTGGCTACTGCTGCTTTATCCTGGCAATTGTGAGCCAAACTTTTGGCTGCTGCTGCTGCTCCTGCCTTTTCCTTTTCGTTGCCTTTCTCTTGCTTTCCCTTCTCTGAGGTCGCATGTGTAGGACCATGTTATTTAATAGGCTTTTGTGACTGAAAAGACGAGCAGCAAATGCCTGAGAGTGCGGCACAGTGTGGCGAAGACGGAGGAGATAAATAAATTACTTAAAATAATTTATTCTTGCTTTTCTATACAAATTTCTATATTTTCTTTAGTTTTAAAAGATTAAATTAGGGTTTTTATAATTCTTAGAAGGAAATAGATGGAGTACTTAAGGTATAAAGTCCATATTTAATAATTAAATGACAGGTATTTTATTAAAAAAGTAATGACAAACAATAAATAATTATTAATAAAGACTTTATTATATTAAAAATATTTCTAAATGTAAAAAACTTCAGAACTTAAGAAACTCCTAAATAAAAACTTTTTTTCTGTATAAAAACCACTGTCAAACAACATCTTCTGTGTGCTGTCTCTGCTTTCCCTTACTTGTCCCTCTCCAAATATATTTCCATCTCACCCTCGATGTTTGTTTTGTCTGTGTCTGGGAGTCCTTCTCTGCCTTTTTGGAGTAGTCTACATGTGTTTGCCCGTTGTCGTTTTCTTGCCAACCCTCCTCAGCTCGGAACCCGGACAACCCCTACCGCAAGCGGCTTCCTTGGCTGCTTCCTTGATACCTACCTACCCACCTACCGTGTGTGTATGCACAGTGGCTGCTGCTGCTGCTGTTTTGGTAATGCGTTCAGATTATTAAACATATTTTCTGCTGCCTGACAAATGGCAGGACAAACGATGGTAGAAACTTTCAACTTGCCAAGAATTTTCGGTTGTATTTGCGCAATTAAAAGAAGCAAGTTACTTTAAGTGTTCAATAAAAGGCATATATCCTAAAGGAACCGGAGGAACAGGAGTGGGTTGCAATCGTAAGTAGGTCAGGCCATTAAAACAGGCCATGGAAACACCCCCGAAAGGGAGATTTATGCGGCTGTTTGGCGGAGCAGGGTGTATCCTATATGGTTTTCCTTCCAGCTCCTTGTTTAATCGTTAAAGCAATCCATGGTTTCTGCTAGCAGTTAAAGCTGACACACAGGGAATAAAGGGGAAATCACACGCACTCGGGAAGTTGCGGCTCGAGGAGCCACCTGCCAGGCGAACACACTTCGGTTTGGTTAACTTAACTCGACTCCCTAGACTCTCGCTTTCCGTAGAAGAAGTTGCTGCTAAATGCTTTCTGATTGTTATTTTTCGTGTTTTCCTCCCCCGCTCGACGGTTTTCCGCTCCTCCCCGTTGGCACTTTTCCGATGTTGCTGCGAAATTACAATTATTACACGGCCCCCCGCCCGCAAGCCAAGTTTTCCACTTCCTCTTGCATTTTACCGCTGCTCCTGACTCTGGCCCAGCTGCTTACCCTAAAATTTGCTTTTTGCCATGGCTCCCAATGCAAAATCTGGTAATGTAGGCGTGTTTAACACAATCTTAAGTTGTTCGTAATGACTTTGTAGCGAAATGGAGGAGGGAATGGGACGTTGATATGGGTGAAACGGAAGCATTGCTGGCTTACTCCGGCTCCTCTTAAAGCTGTGGTCGCCTCCCAGTCGGATTTAATGAAAAAAGTTTGGCACTTGATAAGGACAACTCCTTGGAAACAACAAATAGCAAAATGATATTAAGGAAGGGAAAATAAACATGGGACAGTTGGAAAATTTAAAATTATATTATTAAAAGTTGGTGACAAAGAACTTAAACAGTTAGTTTAAAAGGAAAACTCATTTTTATAAATACTTATAACCAACTTATAAAAGATATAGATAGATATCTTTGCTAGTTGGCTTATTTCTTTTCGTCATTCAGTAGTTACAGACATTCGAAATTCCAACCCAAAATCCCAACAGAAGTGTAGTGGCATAATTTTTCTGAAAAATTCCTACCAAATCCTTTAGCCATGGAGGACGACCTGGAGTTCCTAATCAATGCCTTGTCGGTGCCGAACACGCCGCTGACCGAGCCCTACGACGAGGGCCAGCTGCTGGAGATGCGCGATTCCTTCAAGACCTTGCAGAAGCTCCTGCGTCGGAATCCGAATACCTTGGAGGCCAGTCTAAATGCCGCTCCCCGATCCAAGGCCGGTGGCGGCACCGCCAGGCGCCAGGATCGGACCCTGTCCTCGATGCTGGCTTTGGTTGGCGGCGACTACGAGCATGCCAGCACGGGCTGGAAGTCGGCGGAGAGTGGAACACGATCGTCGCCTATTATCTCGGAATGCGGCCTGAGGGACTCTGATCTGTGCAGCAGTTCCTTGAGCCTGAGCGAGGATGGAGACATGGCCATGGTGCCCTACAAGGGACTCATCGCCGACAAAAGCGACTCGGAGACTACGTTCACCGGCGAGTCCTTTAGCTCTGGGATTTCCATTAGTTTTCCTGTCCACCTGGTCTGGGACAACAAGGGATACAACTCGGAGAGCACGGACAGCGAGACTACCTTAAAGCCGGATGGACGGAGGTTTATTTGCAATCATAAATCGTCGCGAAATCCAAAAGATTGCAGTTGCAGAAGATGCAGTTCTGCTTAGTTTTGTTAAATTAATTAAAATCAGCAAGTGTCAGGTAACATAATTTTCTAAATAAATAATATATACAATTATTTCGTAAGGAAACTTGTATATATCATTAAAAGAACTTAGTTATTTAATTTAAAAGATCCACTGAGCCATTCATTCAAGAGCAACCCCTCAAACTGTAAAGAGCCCCTCCCTGCGAATCTCAAACTGTGAAGAGCCTCTCTCTGCGCTTCTCAACGAGCTTACCTGGCAAGTTCATAGATAGTAACCTTAGATCATCAAATTACAACGCATGACCTGACCCCAGACACAGTTTTAATGAGTAGACATGCCAGGCCAGCATACAGTAACCCCGTGCTTAACCCAGGTTGGCAGGGAATCGCTTGTAAAAGCGATTAAAACGGAAATTTAATTGAAATGCGCACATTTGCGTAGGCATTTGCCCATTTCCGTTTGACTGGACACGCAAACCACTCGCAGATCTGGGCATCCAGATACTCACTCTCGTCCTCGGACTATATACGAGATATATAGAATGGCATGCCAAATGTTTATCTACAAACTGCTGGCGGTCATTTCGGCGAGAGAATTTTGCGTGCAAATCCTATGTCTGCTATTTTTAGTCCTGGCAATTCGGTCGTGAGTTATAATTTTGAGCTCTGTGCGTCGCTGCTCGGTGTGTAACTTCAATATTTTCCGGCGTTGTTTGCGTGCGTGCTGCAATTTCCTCGACTGCCGAAAAATCTAATTTAATTTCGTATGAAATTTGCTGCCTATTTGTGCCGGGGCAGCATACCTCCATTTCCAATCTCCATTTGTATTGAAATGCTGGCCTGTGGAACTGTGGTTTGAACAGGTGAGGCCTTCGAGCAATTTGCTTTCGCTTTTCCTGCTTTTGATTTTGATTTTGCCCCTTTGAGGGGCTCGTTTGTGTTTGAAATGGAGTTTTGCGGGTTTTCTCTGACTGCTCTTTTGTCGGGCGTGGTTTGGGTTCGTCTCGCATATGGCCATTTATTGTTATGCATATTAAGCTATGGCATGTTCGCAATGGAATGGAATGCCAGGAAAGGAGAAAAGCAGAAAAGGAGTTGGGAAATGCAATAAAAATGTTGTATGCCAGCAATTAGTTTAATGGTCGATCGAAGGGATGGCTAGGAATGCAGGCTACGATGGTGGAGACTCAAAGGCTGTGGTTTTCTTTGCTTTGCATTTTATGGATATATATATTTCCATTGATTAAGAAAATCCCATGCTTTCTTTTACTTTCCCTAACATTTCTCGCTCTTTTCATGGCATCTTTCATTCATTTTCCAGACGCCATATATTTCGCTTTTCAGCGCTTTTCATTGAATTCCCTGTCTACAGCGACACACACTGCACACACTCCTCTCCTTTCTGTCTCGCTCTTGTGGGGCATGTAATTGCAAATCCAATTAATTTACGAACTAGTCACAGCAAATGTGCTACTAAGTAAGACATAAATAGCACAAGCCCCACACTCAGCCCTGCCTCTGTCTCTGTCTGAGTCTGAGTGAGTTTTCCAGAATTTAAAGTGTCTCGTGTTGGATTCAAGAGTGGATTTCCCTGGCTCTACTGCGGAGAGAGCCCCGAGCATTTGATGCCGTGTTCAGGAGTGTGCTCAGGTTGACAAATGCCCAACAATTAAGTGTGGAAGAAGTAGTAGTTCTTGGGAAATTTATGCTGACGAAGATGATGCCCGGGGGCTGCCAAGGAAATTGAAAACTCGCTCGGATCACACCCTCCCCCCGGATCATTTCGGGTAGATGAACATCCATTTCGCTTTAATGCTTCCGTGGTGAGCATTAAAAAAAAAGTAGAACGAACCTGAGAGGAAGAGAAATTATGCTAATAAATCGCGGCGACACGTGTCGTTGTACTCTCGTTACAGGGGACTTCCCCGTGCCCTGCCCCGCCTAATGGACATGCGCCACGAAATATGCACTGAGTATTTTTCACAAAAAGCTGCCACATTGTTGCACTGCCCTGGATTATTATGAACTCGGGCACCGCCACTGGGCACTCCTGCACGTGGTGTTTACACATCATTTACATAAAACGGGCAACAACTTTTTGCAATTTCTTAGCGAACAGCGATAGGAAAGCCGCCATCCTACCGACAAAGTTGTTAATTATACTTGACTGGACGACAGAGTCCTGGTCTTCGAAAAGGAAATACATAAAAAAAGGTACCTTGCTCACTCAGCCTTTGATAATGAAAGGGAGGCGGAGGCCTCGGGGTCTGGGACTTACCAGGACCTGCCCGCTTATGACGTGCTGGAAGAAACCATTAATCACAGCTGCACGGCAGCTTTACATACAAATATATATTCGTATTTCCATTCCGTTCCATTTTTTATTCCTTATCCTAATAGCGGGGGCTCCTTTAACGACCCCGAGATGGGAAGTTGTTATTCCTGTTCAGTCGCGTGCGTTGCATTTGGCCAGAGCAAAGCCTGGCCCTGAAACGATTGCCAGATTAAACAATTTAAGGGAGCAAGCGGAAAAAATGTGTACCGCCTAATTGTAGTAATTAATGAGTTTAGTTTACGGCCCTCCGATGAGCTGATGGCTAAGGGAAATTATAGGATGATTAATAGCAATAAATAGGAGAGGTTTCGTTGCAGAAAGGTGAACTGATCTGGTTGAGGAATAATTAATTAAATGATTTGGCGTTGTGAAAGCGTTTTTAGATTAGCTTATTCATCCGGAAATACAGAAAAATATAAAGCTAGAGGTTACATTTTTTATTTATAAATAAATTGAAAAATAATTATACAAAGTTGTGATAGAAACACAATTTAATTATTATTTATTAATTAATAAAAGGTGTGCTTTCCTGGAGGTGCTCGCATACCCAAGAAGTTATCCTAGGCAAGAACCATTGGGACGATCGAGGAGAACGACGAGTAAATGCGACGAGATAGGGAGCAGAACAACGAGTAAAGACGACGAGCGAAGTCAACGCAAATAAGAACATTTATTTCTTTATTTAAAATGAATATCTGCATGATTCCTAGGTATACTTTTAAAGATTTACACTAAGAACATGTTGTATTTCTTTAATTATTGCAAAACTTATTTATTTCTTTAAAGAAATGAAAATAAATATGAACATAAATGCCCAACTAAATTTATTCATTCACAAAATTGACAAAAATCATAGAAAATTCATCTGCAAAACAACTCACACAACTTATGTCAAAAAAGAGAACAATCCCAGATCCTTTGACCTGGCCTGCTGAAAAGGTGCAATCCAAAAATTTAATTACATGCCCCAGCGAATCAGTAAGCAAGGCCCGGCAGTCCACACAGACAATGGCCGGTTGGAGAGACAACAAACAAATATTTTTAATAAGTGGATAGCCGCCCGAAGGGTTCCGTTCCTGTCATGCACGTGCGTCACAGTAGTCCCGGCAACCTCTGGGTCCTGCTTGGCTCGGCATTTTCCAGAAATTGCAATAAAACGTATGGCTGAGCAATTGTGCTGCGGACGAGTAATTTATAAATACTCGTCCCGCTAAACAGAAAATCCTTTATTTCCCGATGATGAAGCTACTGCTGATGCTGATGCTGAGAGAAACTAATTTCCCGGACAAACATGAAACGGCCCGGCTGCATCCCCCTGGTAAACACACCCCCTCGGAAAAGGTGTGTGTGTGCATGGATCGCTTTTAATTCCCTTTTCCGTCTGGCTTCCTCGGCGAGATTTTCGGTGGTTGCTGCGTTACGACTTTTCCCCGATGCGAAAGTCGCTTTTTTTCTCGTCCAGGTTCAGGTCGTCGCTTAGTTAATTTCCACTGCAACGTTGCATTCAAAATTAAATCCTCGAAGGACTATTTGTCATTTTTGACAGTTCAAACTGCTTGGCAAAAGGGAAGGGAGAGGGTATTGCGACTCTGGCGCAAAAATTGCGGCTTATGGTGGCACATTTATTTTCCTCCTTTGTCCCTTAAACTTATATTCCCTGAGCAGCGTCGCAACTTCTGTTGTCAACGCGATCTGCTGCTGTTGTTTGTAATTAGAGCTATCAGGAAATATTGAAGTTTAAGGGGGATTTTCAGGAAGTTTTCAAGTCGAATTTCGGTTGAGACATTTGAGAAAGGGAAACGGATGTTTGCTATTTAATAAGGCGGATAATAAAGCATTTTAGTAGCTGCCTTTGATATTTAATATTTTCCAAGAGAACTTACTGTAAGACATGTTGATTTTATATTAATTTCAGAATTTAATAAATATTTTCTGGGGTATTTGAGATTGTGGAAGATATTTGGTAGATACCTAACTTGGTTTTATATTTTACATATCCTTGAAAACTTTCTAGGAAAATTCTGATTTCAAGATTCAAGTTTATAAGGGAATTTTATAATAAAACAAATATCTCTCTAGATTCTCTAGCTAATCTACAAGTTGTATTTATTATTTTAACCCTTTAAAGTTATCCCAGGTTAGGTCTCAGCTTTTAACCCTTCAATTCCTTCTCAAACCTTTCCCATTCACATAAATCTCATCTAATCTGCTTAACTTCCAAATATTTGCCCGCTAATCTGCTCACATCACCGTTTTGGCAGAAACAAAATGCTCTCCTCGAAATATTCCCAGAGGGCAGTAAGAGATTAAAATCAAATCATCTCGTAAATTGCCACAACTCTTTTTCACATCCGGCAACCAAGGATATTAACGCCTTAGTCCGCTTAATGTGACCCCACCTCCTAGGAAATCATAAATCATGAAATATAATAGACCAGCGGCGGCTGTAAAAGATGAAATTGAAAACGAAATTTGCATTCAGACAACGCACATGACGAAATTCGCCTTCAAGTACATAACAATCAAAAATGATGGTTTTATTGAAGGCCGGATGAAGGGTTCTTCAGGGATTATGAAGGGGATCAAGGAATCCTGGCAACAGTTGCGAATCGAATCGAACGGGAGCCACAAATGCCATTCATTCCATTGTCAAAAGGCCTCTCCTTCAGGGAGGATGACTTCGAATGCTCCCCATTAAAAAGTTTTGTCAAGTTAAATTACCAAAAATTGCAAATTGCTTGGATTAAACACGACGGCGAACAGGGACAAGGACATGGCCACTTTCACTTCCTGCTGCTGCTGCTGCGGCTGCTGCTGGCCATTGTGTGGCCAAAGGATTTCATACACTCAATATAATTAAGGGTTCGAGCCTCTGGCCAGAGTCCTCAGACCATAGCCTGCTCCACGCCGGCAGGAAACTTTGTGTGTCCTGGCAACAATTTCGGCTGCCATTGTGCGGCAGGAGTTGCTGCCCAGAGAATTTGTCGCCGGGCCTTCTGAATTGTATGTTAAATTAAATTTTACCACAGAGACCAGTCTGGCCAAGTCATCGAGCCCCTGAGTCCACGTTTCCAACCTCTTCCTCTGGCCAGTGGCTTCAGTGGGATTGGTTGGTCGGCTTGTGGCATTAAGTTGTCTGTTTGTTGAGCTTGACAGATTTTTCATTTGCCTTGGAACGGGAGACGGGAAAGTTTGTTTGGCCTGAGTGTGTTTCAGGTCATGGATAGGCATATGGACTTAATAGTATATAATTTCTACCTCCTGTGACTTGGCAAACAAAAATATGTTGGCTTTAAGTGTGTGGAGAAATTTTACAGGCTATAAATGAAAAGAGATATAAGTTGCAGTTGAATATATTTCTTTAAAGCAATATTTAATAATTTTTCTTTGCCAAGTATGATTGGTATTTGTATTTACAAGAATATTTACCCTTGACACTTGCCTTTAACTTCCTTATAAATAAAGTCTGATTACAATTTCTATTTAAATTTAATCCAATTTGTTTTTATCTTTCATTTCAGGTAATTTTCCGATGATTGTCTCTGTTATTCCAAACCGTAAAAATGTATGCGTAAGTTTAAGCTCAATTGTTCCTGGCAGTCAGTCGGCTGCTGCTGCTCGTACTATCCTATAAATCAATAAAACAATGACAGGGCCTCCGCAAGAAGACTATCCTTCGTAGACCTAATTCCATGGTCTGAAAGTGCTCTGCAATATAACACTTGACGGTGTCTTCTCGGCTGATTGTCATCATCGCTTAAACGGCTAGCGGCCCTCCGTCCCCCGGTGCGTATACGCATTACGTGGAGCACTTACTTACTATAGTTGCGATATATACTTGCGTATGTGGAATTGTTGTCGAGTGCGGTTGCCACGGGAATAGGAGGCGGCGTGGCGTTTCCACTTAATAGGCGCACATGAGACTCCCGACACATAAAAACCAATTTCGCGTAAGTGATAAAAATGCAATGAGCCTTCGCATTCGCATTCGCATCGTGTGGGACTCTGATTGCGATTGGGATGGGTATGGGGATGTGGATGATCATTGCGATGATGACAATCGTCAGCTGGTGACGCAGACGCCTATGAATTAAATTTACGATGGCACAGAAGTAGTTTTGACACATATATCTTAAAGAACATCGTGGCGCCATAAAAATCTGTGGCCAGCCTTAAATGGGAAGCAAGCTGGGTCGGGGGGACATTGGAAAGAATACACAGCCTGTTTTCCTTTTAATTGTTTAATTCGTATGCCGACATGAGCAAGGGACAAGCATTTTATGATTGCCATTAGAGATGGGACTTACTTGGGGTTTTTATAAATTTTAATTAAAAGTGTCTTGGAAATGTTTAATAAATTGAAATTATTTTTTATTCATTGGCATATGTATATATATCATTTACTTTTAATATAATAATAATAATTTCTAGGCTATAAATAAGAGATTTATTCAACTATTTCGTATAATTTCCTTGATATTACTTAAATGTTAATATTCCTAGTAATTTAAATTTTAGAGAAACCGTAAATTGCTTATTTAAAACATATCTTTATGGAAGATTTAATTGACATCTAAAAACAAATATTTAAATTAATTAAATACTGAGCTTTTAATATATATTTTCAAGCTATCGTTGGATTAAAAAACAATCCAATTCAAAGGATGTTTTATCCAAATTGGATTAGATATATACTTTACTCCCCTTGCCATATATTTTATTGATCACTCTACGATAGACGATTTTATGGTCGATTGTCGTGAGTATCACGCTGTCATGTCTAGGAATGCTTCGCTTTTCCATCCCATGCAGCTTTCAATCATCATCAATTTCACATAAAAGTGTCGCCCACACGACGCAACTTGCAGACGTCTTCCGCCGCCACCATCATCGGCTCCTCCAGTTCCTCATCCAGACCCGCAGCCCAGTCCCTCCTTAGCCCCGGGAGCCCAGAGTCTGCCGTTGGCGACATAATGACGAGATCATATCGACAACAGGGAGTCGGGAGTCGGAGTCGCAGTCGTGGCATTTTTATTTTCTGCTCGCTGGCTTTTGTGTAATCGTGAGAGCCTTGTCATTGTCATTGCGACGCCTCTCGCCTGTCTGTTGTGCACTTTTCAAGTTCAATTTCAATTTCAAGTCCAGCTCGGTCCCGACTCCTTCTCCTCTCCAGTTGCAAATCAATCTGGTGGACAGTCAGTCCGTCAGTCAGTCAGTCAGCTAGTCAGTTAGCCAGTTGGACATGGCAAATGACCGGCAGCAGTCCGTTTTATTGTGCTGCAGCGCCGCCTGTCATATTTCCTGTCTGCAAAGTGTCGAGCGAAAGTTTTATGGCCTTTTGATAGTTCCCATTGATAAAGCCAGGCCAGGCTGGTGCAGCAGGAGTTTATATTACAGGAAATCTCACTAAGGTTCTGCAAAGTTTTTACAGTGATTTGTGCATAAGGTAGTTATGTTTGGTAGTTAGGAGTCTTTGGTGCTAAGTTCTGGCCATTGAAAACTCATTTTATATCAAATATTTGATGATATTTACTCAATTAATCGTATTTTATCCTTTAACAAAAAAAGTACTTAGAGTTTATGAATGTTACTTCCTTTAAAATCAATTGTATGAAACACACTCCGTATAAATCCACTTTTTATAGTACATTTCCTATTAAATACTCTTTATTTAAATTTAAAATACCTTTAATCAAATTCCAAAGAGAAATATCAAAGAAAACCCCTAAGCAAAAGCCACTTTCAATTATTTAAAGAAACTAAGCTTACATAAGTAACTAAGCTGCCACAAATAACATTCGATTTATTGGCAAATTCCGTGCTTCCTCGTTGCGCAATCCTCACCAGCCTCGGGCTGCTGACAACTGTCAGCAAATTCCCGGCTAACATGACCCGGGATCGTAACAACTATAATTACCGTCGGGGCCGAACCCAACCCCCCAATTGAAGGCGATGGCGAGGCGTTGCCAATTCTCTGCAATCGATAGAGCTTTACAGCGAAATTGACACATTTGTTGGGAAATGTGGAAATAAATTCGGGGATTCGACAAGTACTTTTTTAGCCCGCGGCCACGGGCGTGGGGCGTGGCTGGGGCATAATTGAAATTGACATATTTCATTGTCGAGCCCGTGCTGCCATCCAAATTGCCAAAGTAAATTTTCAATTTTCATCAAATTTATTCTGGGGAGCGGGACGAAGCTTCGCATTGATTCGCTTTGATTTCGATGGGACTCGGGACTCGGAACTCGGATTTTGATTTCCATTTCAACGCCCGCTGACAGCGCTTATGCCTTTCGGCCTTTATTTACCATTTGCCTTTGTTGTAAGCCGCCGCAGGGGGTTGGCTGTAGCTTAGGCCTGCAGCTTTGTCTGTCTGTTGCTAAGCGCCTGCCACGAGTGTCCGTCCTCCGGCCGAGTGCCCACTGCCACCCAGACGAGTGCCCACTTTTTTCCAGCCTCTGAGAGATTTTTGGCGGCTTTGAACGGATTATCCGCCCAGAGGAGAGCGATTTCCACTCACGGCGATGATGACAATTTTATTTTGGAAATCTGACAGAGTTTAAAGATTTTCTAAAGCGGAAGATGGTAACTGAAAGCTTAAAGAAGCTTTAATTTGTAAAGAAATATATCTTATATATTTATAAGCAAATGCCAAATTATATTATTTATAAAGGACCAATATTACAGAGGAATTTATTCAAGAATCTCTAACATTTAAGAAACAGTCGAATTTTATGACCACAAAATGGTGGCACCTTAAATTTTAAAGGCAGCTTAAACAATGCTCGCAGGATATCGCTGTTCCCCTTTTGTTCACTTCACTGCTCTACATTTTCCCGGCAGCTGCGACCCCAAAAAATTTCCCTATCTTCCCTATCTGGCAGTCCATAAATTACAATACCAAAAAGGAAGCTGAATTACAATAGAAAAAGCCAGGTGTATTTGGGTCAATTTTCATTGTCTTTGCTGGGAGCTGTTCGCTGTTGGCTTTGGCTGCTTTTCTTTTTGTTTTATTTCGACATGCAAAACAGAAGTGGCACAAATTAAAGCTCTGCTGGGGAAATACTGTTGCATACAACGGGGCGGACATGCAGCTAACGAGATTCGGCTGCACTTCAAGATGCAAAGCAACAAATGCACATAATGAACGCAAGGAATAAAGTGCAATCCTCGTCCTTCGTCCGGTATGACCTGGTCCTGGTTCTGGTTCTGGTTTTGGTTCTGAGTCTGGGATTCGCTAGCCTAGAGTCGCCAGATCCCTGGGGTTCTCGCTGGTGACTATCACCTTGGACTCCTGGATGTCCACGTGTATGTCGGTGGTGTCTACGTTTCGGGGCGTGTTCTGTGTCTTCTGTTTGATGGAAGTGTATTCTAAATAGAGCTGCTGGGCCTCGCTTCTGTAGTTGTTTTTAATGTCGTGCTTGAGCTGCTTGAGCAGCCCCAGGCGATATGTAAAGTTCTCCCGGAGGATCGTCATCTTTCTCTTGTACTGCTGCTTGGCAGAACGCTGGAGGATGGCCACGACCACGGATCGGGGCGTGGATGACCTTTCAAACGATGAACTTAAAGAAAGAAACCATTAATAAATAATACAAATTTAGCATAGATATATGAAACTCACTTAAAAGTGGACAAGGAGGTGGCCTGACTGACTTCCGAGAGTAAAGATTTCCAGTTTTTCCTGCGCTCCTCCTCCATTAGAATGGCATCTGCTTCCTTGGCTTCAAGCCGATTGCTGATTCTCTTCTTTTCCTCCATGGCCTGTATGCCATCGATGTATTCCTGCATGTCCTTCATTTTGTTCTCCTTGATGATAAGCTTCTTCGCAGAATTTAACTGTGCTTCTTTTGGCTGCTCCATCTGGTCCTGAACTGCCGCCTTGGACGTCTCTGCTGTCATCTGATGATCCTGTTCCGACTTCTCTTCCTTTGCTACAGGGGGGTTCTTCGTTCCATTAAGTCCTTCAGCACCCGTCTGACTATTCAGACATTTATCTGAAGGATTCTCAAGGGGATTGGGTTCTTCATGTTGTATTGCCGTGGACTCCGCCTCCATTTTAAGGGTATTATCTGGATACTGTTTCGTTTACCTTTGGTTTTGGTATTCTCTCCCTAGGTTCAGACGTCAGCGAGATATCCTCGCTCAGGATTGAATCCTCCTTGGCCTCGGAGACTTCCTTAATAGCCGTGGTCTCTGCATCCATTTCGAGGGTATTATCTGACACTGTTTCGTTTACCTTGGGTTCAGACGTCAGCGAGATCTCATTGCTCAGGATTGGCTCCTCCTTGGCCTCGGAGACTTCCTTAATAGCTTCTTCTTCGTCCAACTTCCTGGAATCTTTTCCAAGGAAGTAAGAGAAGGGATAGCCTCGGACATTGGTTTTCTCCCAGCGAATCCTTGGACTCTTTAACCGATTCTTCCAGTGGTTCTTCCACTTCTAGTTCCTGTTTTGCATTCGGGATTCTCTCCTCACTTTTTGGAATTTCGTCATGATTCAAAGTCAGGGAATCCTTCGAATCGCCATTCGAAGGATACCGATTCCTTGATTTGATCATGTGAACTTGCTGATTTCATCTTGTCTGTTGGCAAAATTTCGTGTTTTTCTAGAAATTTAGCCTCTTCCATTTTGCAAGTCGAAATATTAAAACGTTAACTTTTTTTTTTACAAAAATTAGACCCGTTTTGATTCACATTATTTCGAACACTGACTGGGATTTTGTTTGGCAGTTTGAAGATAAGTTCAAAGGCTAATTTGACCCTTGACTTGGCTCGGAGAGCAGTAAAACAAAAGGCCTTCTGTGTGGCAATCTTCAAAGCCAGGCCAACTTTGTTCGCTGCCCCGAAGCATTTGGGATGCGAAAGGTTTGCCTACAAAAGTTTTCTCCCTCCCTGGCTGGTGGCCCCTAGGTATTCCATAAAAATAAAAGGCCAAGGAAACATAAACATAAACAAAGCCGAAGAAGGCAACAAACAGCATTCTTATCGCCTTCATTTATTATGCAAAGTTTGCTAGCCGCTGAAAATTTTCCAACTGCATGCAAAGGTCCTAAAACGCTGTGATTCCATGCTCGGCCCGGACGAGTTTTGACCTGGGATCAGGGTTAATCAAGGAGCACATTCATCAAATTGCCACGCAACACGAGGCCAAGGCATGCAATTCCACAGGAAATATTTAAACATTTTTTCTTAAATTGTGGCAAGGCGTGAGGTGCAATTTTTAGTTCAAAGAAGCTTTAAAAGGCTTAAAAAAATTTTTTCGCATACTTTTAAAACAGTTTAAATTAAATCTCACTTTATAAATAATAAATTTTCCAATTCAAAAATATAAATAATATCTTTAAAGCCATGGAAAAGGTAAAAACTTCCTTTAGAACGTTTATTTTGGCCAAATAGCTCTTGGCATTTTCATTTTTGACAGCTGGAATTGTGGCTGTAAAATTTTAATAAGATTTTTCTTCGGGGTAACGGCTGTTTCTATATCTAAACTCGAACCCTGGGTCTCCAACTGCCACACTTGCTGCCTCGTTGCTGCCTCCTGCTCTCGAGTCTATAATGCAACATTTGCGCAGCGAGTAGAATTTTTTCGGTGGCATAGAAATGGGTTTTGTGTCTAGACAACGAAGAGGCAGAGGATTTTGGGTGATGCGGCAGTTTGGCCCCACGTATCCGTCTGTGTGTGCTCTGAGATTTGGAGTAGAGTCAGCTGGCAGATTCGGGGGCTTAGTCCGGCCAGAAAGGAACATGGTCTGCATGGCTAATAAGCTAGTGCAGTGCCAGGGCTGGCAAGCCGTTGAATATTCGTCTATGTACGGGGTATAGTTTCCTATTTCCAAATAATCGGTTGATATATATATATTTTCACGAGCCCCTCCTCTGTGATTAAGCCACCCTTCCCCGATCAATGGGAATCAATGAATGTGCCAATGAACTCGTCAATGAACTCGTTATCAACGCTTGCCGGCGGCTAATGGAGCTGAGGGGGTTTTCCAAACTGGTTTTTCAACGACACGCGAGCACGCGAGCTAGGAGTTTCCAAAGCCATGCACTATGCCATGCCCACAAAATTATTACAATTATTATTATTATTTTCCTTGCGCTGCTTATGCATATTCTGGGTCACGCACAATGCGGCAAACTGTCAGCCGGAAACGGAATTGATTATCGGCGCTACCGAATCCGGCTTTTAGCTGTTGCCACCTCTTTCCATGTTCTAGTTTCTCTCTCTTTCTATCGGATCCCCATACCCAGGAGGTCCTAGGGGTTTTTATCGTATCTGTTTGCGTGCCTTGTTGTCGTTTGCCCTCGTTGTGCATTCCGAATTCTGATGGCATTTAATGACTTAATTTGGCGGCTTCTCGTTTTAATTTAACAGTGGGAAAAACAGGATAAAAGTCCTTAAAAAATAATGGAATATATACAGCGACTTGGTTAATATTACGGACACAATTGAGATATTAAAAAAAAAAATACTCCGCTTACAAAAATATTTTTAGAAAACTTTAAGATCTAGCTGGCCAGGCTTTTTCCCTAACCTCATTCTGACTTCATTTCCTTTCGGTCCCATTCAGTTTTCGAAATTCCCTCAAAATTATACCCATTTAGTTTTCGAAATTCCCTCAAAATTACGACGTAAGCTCTCCGACTCAACTTTTAAAATAAATTTTGCCGGAATGCCTGACAACAAGCCGTAAGTTTAGTTCAAGCCGAGAATTCAAAGAGTCAAGAGCTGTGTTTCAAATCATGAATATTTTCCAAGCTCTAACTCTTGCCTTTTTCGGCAACCGAAGCATTCAGAGACATCCTTTATCCTGTCCATTCTCTTCTGGACTTATATCGTTTTAAAGGTCAACGTCCCGAGGTCGGCGTCCACCTGGCATCCAGTTCAGTACCGCCGCCGGCACGCCAGAAACTAAGAAGAAGATGCTTCTCTATAGACGCTTGCTCGAGCCAGGATTTGGCCCGGGACAAGAAGGATGCCCAGGCAGTTATTCGGGCAAGAAATCGGAGGCTTCAGGAGCAAGAGCAGGGCCGCTTTCCAAGGTCCTGAACAAGAAACCATAGTCCAGTGTTAGTTGCTGTGGAGTTTACGTTCCCGTGTTCAAATAAATAAATTTTGGTTTATTTTTGGTATAGAAAGCTCAAGTATTTATTCTTTTAAATATTTCCATACGATCTCCAGCTGAGATATTTTAAAGAACTCTCTGAACTTTGTTTCATGCCGCCAAATAAATTAACAATAAATATATGCACACGCTCTTGATGCTTTTATTAATGGCCAACATGGGCAATAAAGGAGTGAAATTCGAACAAATTTAATTTCCATACCGACCAATTGCGGGGACAACGAAAACAATTTGGTTTAGCCAGTGCACTTTTTGCGGTTTCAACAGTTTATAATAAAGTGTTTGCCAGACACACAAAACAATGCAAATAAATAACAGAAGAGCAGAGCAGTATCCAGCGGAGTCAGCTTGGAGCAGGCGAGATCCATCCCCTTGGTGAAAAAGATAAACACAATAAAAAACAAACGGTGGAAAGTGGCGCAGAGGCTTTTAATTGCCATCAGACGCCAACTGTTACCATTTGTGAACTCAGTCAACTTTTATTTATTTATGTAAATTTGTTTTGCCTTTTTCGGGATGCAAAATATTTGTCGTAAAATTGACAGCCTCGCCAGCAGTAGCAGCGAGTTGAAACTTTGTCCAAACACCAACCGTTTGATGGCCAAAAAAAACAAATTGAAATTGTTTTGACAATTGGCGCAGCATCAGTGTAAAAATTGGCACTGGAATAATATTAGAAAAGCCATTCCCGATGGCTCATGGCCTTAATAATTGGCCGGCCACCACACAACAGATACCTCACATCCCCAGAGTAGGAATCGAAAATAAAAGCTATTGGCCAACTTTGGCCATTTGCGGCTCCCACACACACTTAATATGACAATTGTTTGGGGAGATGGAACAGAAATATTTATTACGTGACAGGCGAAGAATTTCTCGAAATAATTGTCAGATTAACAAAGTTAAGTTACTGAAATTTTTGGAAAAAATATAAACATTAGAGGCGTATCGAAAACATCTTGAAGTTATTGAGGGGCAGAGGCTCATTTTCAGAGAAGATGGCCTTCTCGATGGAGGAACGAGGACTGCCCTTGTACTTGAGCCAGTTTTTCCTAAATAAAAAGGGTATTTTTATATTAAAGATTATACAATGTCATAAAGGACTACACCCACATGTCATTGACTTGGTCCAAAGGTCCTTCAATCATGCCCTTGACGGTTCCACGACTTGTATTCATGCACCAGCCAGTAAGACCCAATGCTTTAGCTTGTTTTTGAGTGTGCTTTTATTGAGAGAGTATTTTCTGTTTTGTTAATAAATAATTAAGTCAAATAGGAGCTTACCTTGCGGAAGAAGACACCCTGCACAACTCCAAACACCTCAAACTGGCAACTAAAAATTTGTTTCTTTGGTTCAGTTTCTTTCTGAACAGTTTTTGGTGGAGATGCCACCGTTTTTGGGGCAGCCGATTTCGATTTATTAATTTTGCTACTCATTGTGAGACTTTTCTGCTGCTTTTCTCAATATAAACTGACTGCTTTAAAGAATTTCCAGTAACTAACTGAAGTTACTGAAGGAAATACCAAAGCTATAATGATCGGAAATCGTTCTCTCGTTATGCTTAGTCTGCTTAGATTTCTACTCAAAAAACAACATTTAAATTCTGGTAACATTTCCAGTTGTGTGATTTTTTTTCTCTCCTTGAAAATGAACAACAATTTTTCACGGTAATTTGGCAGCGCGGATTTTTCATCATATCACCGCATCCTCGAAGACCTTTCCTCCTGCTGCACTTGTGCTTTTACCACTTCCGGTTCGTTAAGTTTAACGGCTGCCCACGGAAAAGACGGAGTCAGAGGAGCGGGAAAAATCGGAAAGGTGGCCAAGGCAAGCAGATGACGCACAGTTCTGAGGTTTTGAGTGTTCGGTGCCCCGAGTTCGGTGGAAACTTCAATAAAACGTTTGACGCCGGAGGCGAACTGACATTTTCCATTAAGTGCAGACAGCTACCGAAATATAAAAAAATGGAAACAGCAGCCGAAATGCCAGCAGCTCATTTGGGGCAGTACGGGGAAACTTTTATATTCCTGAGAGTTTTGTGGCGTAGTCACGTGTTGGCCGTTCCTTTTATGTGGACTGTTGATTATGATGATGCCCTCGGTTGCTCCTAATGCGGCCCAGTCACGGCCTGGCAGGGAACTATCCGTGTATCTGAGGATTCAAGGATCCGCGTAATTGAAGCTGACCAAGTTCCAAGTCGGCCGCCATCAAAGTGCCATCAACAGGACCTCAAGGAGGTCTGGTGGCCTCTTCTTCCTTTCTTTATCAGTTGCACTAACTTTTGCTACAATAACATTTATTTTGAAAATATTCCCTCGCCTTTCTCCTGCTGTCAGCCACTCTTTGGGGACATTTCTGAAGTGCGGCGGAAAGTAATCAGAAAATATTTTGTCAGCTTCAGTCGCAGGACTTGGCCAAACTTTGCAATCGCCACTTAAAGTCCTCGAGCCGAAAGTTGAAATTGAAGAGCGGCACTTAAAACGCCGCCGAGCTGCCAACTTTAGCTCAAATATTGGATTAGCAAATTGACGTTTATGCAATTTGATTTACCTACCGCTCGGGGAAAATTAAATTTCCCGCCTGTGGCGGCGACGGCTTTGCGAACAATTTCACATCCCAAATTCGTTACAAATTGCTGACACAATGGAAATTTGCATAAAATTTCCATATGCATTTGTCGCTCGAAAGCGAAAGGACAAATTTGGGGAGCGAGAAAGGCGCAGAATTTATGAGCAGTCTCTCAGGGACTAGGCATACATTTAATGGCCAAAAAACTTGGCCAGGTGGCTGGCCGAGGTGTAAACAAGGCTCTGTTAATTTGCATTTGCCGGGTTAGACGGAGTTAATTTATTTGCAAGTCGCAGGAAGACTTCTTTCCGCCGCCCTTGAGCTCTCCACCAATTTTCATTAAAGCTTATAAATTGTTGTTTATGGCCCTCGCACTCTGTGGACTTCCGAAAAGCCTCCCATTGGGGATCTCTCTTTGTCTGGGCAGCGTCGTCGTGGGCTTTTGGCTTCATTTCATATTCATGGACGCTCCGAAATTCACCGCAACTCCATCTTCCTTTGTCCTCTCCTTTTTTGCTGTTTCCGTTAATAAACTTTGGCAATTATCCTGGCTGCCTGTTGCCGTAAATAACTGGGATTTGTGGCGGCAAATCGGAGACAGGCAGAGTAAGGGATCGATTCGGAGATAAAACGTGCAAGTTTTCACTTTCAAGCCGCCAACAAAACTCTTTACCAAGTCATTCCCCTTATGTCTATATACGTTCCCTTATAGTTTCGATAGTTCAGTGCTTTTCCTGTTTGCCTGTCCTTATCCATTTTATCAATTCCTTAGAGTGAAATATATGTGTGTGCGGTAAAAGTGAAAAAGTTGTGACAGAAAACCTGCCTCAATATAATTGCATTACACGTGGCTGTCGCAGAGAGGAAAAGGCGCAAGAACAAAAATCCAGGAAAGAAGTATCAACACTCAGGATATATATATGTTATAAATATATTTATGTATACGTACGGCGTAAGCCGCAAGGACCGCAGGACCGCATTGAGACCACAATCCTCACCTTGGCAGGAGATCCCAACTCAGCTTTCCCGGCAAGACGACGACTTTTCATATTTTCCCCCAAACCATCAACCCAGCCAGTCGTGAATGGCTCTGTGTGTTAGAGTTTGGTTTGGTTGGAGGTTTTCTCTTTCAGGCATTTTACAGGGAAAAAAATTACGAGACTTATCACTTTTATATAAAGTAAATCCCTTATTATAGACAATTTTTGTAATTTTATAGTTGGCTATTTTATAAGTTTGGTTAGAAAATTAATCCTAATTAGACCTTTGCGAGGAATCGCTAGGAAATAAAATGTATACAAGTAGAACCTCCGTTTTCCAGAAGGATCTAGTTGGGAATTATAGTGAAACGAAATTGAAAATAACATAGAAGCTAAGCAAGCCTTATTATTTCTATTAATTAAATAATATTGTTGATTTCAAGAAAGTTATCAATGAGAAAACATCTTCTAAAGATAACAGAAATTTAAGTAAACTCACCAATATATTTCTCAGTGCACTCCCACCATAGAAAACTTCGGAAAATCGAGAATGAGAGGTGCTCAGCAAGGGATCTCCTTGGTGTGCTGGCAAATCCTTTTTCTTAACCCAAGCGTGCACATACTTCAAGTGTGCTTAACCCACACTTAGTCTCTGTCTGAGAAACCCCAGCGTCACTTCCTCCTTTCCGTCTCCACTCTCCACGGCGACCAGTGAAAATCTTCCATGTTTGATGTGGTCTTCGTGCCACAAATCACCAGGGCGGCAGTGTCTGGAATTTATGCGCCTTCTTGGGAAGCTCTGGCAGTGGCCGTGTCATGTATAGTACGGGTACGGGGACGAGTGTGTAGTGGCGGTTATGTCTGTGATTTGGCCCACAGCCACGCCCTAATCTGACACTGATGTACACATCCTATTGGGGGCGGTAGCGGCGGCGGCGGCTACGCATTCAAGCGCAATGCTCCGAAATGAGATGAGCCACCGGGATACCGGGGGAACCCACTTGGTTGAGTGGCTCCGAAAAAACGGAAAACCTTGGACAGCCGTCAGAGGCGACAACAACCCAACCGGGCGGGCGAGCCATTAGCTTTTCACATTTTCCCATTCATTTTTCATCTGTCCTCACTTTCATATTTCTCGGTTCGATTCTTCGGAGTTCGGGGTTCGGTGCCCCCCGGAGTTGTGTAAATATTTTTACAAAATTATTTTACGCTTGATTGGAACGTGAAACGGAACAGGAAATCACTTATGACATTTTGCCTTTTTCTTGCTTGCGGTTCTATTGATTTTTGATTTCGGGTTCAGTAATTTTGTGGGTGACAAAATGATGTGAAAATGGGAGTCGATTTTAAATTGCAAAAGAGTAAATTTGTGCTCATTAAAGGTTATGAATTATGGAGGGAATTTCTTAGATTTCTTAGAACAGTTTAGAGAGAGTTTTGAAAACATTAACTCAAAGATTTTGAGAAATTTTGAGACGCTTAAATTTAAAAAATACATTATAAACTTTGAGCATTACTCTAACAAATGTTTATTACAATTTGCGACTATGTAGTTCCTGATGCTCACAAAGTTTACTACTTGAAGTTATACAATTTGCGAATTATCCGCTCTCAGGTGCCGACTTTCACATCGTCTTGTTGCCTGGCTTGTTACAAAGTCCTTTTCCCACCATGTTTCACATGGCTGCCAGGATACAATGCAGCAGGAGCAGCCTCTTCAGGTGCCTGTGTGTGTCCAAGGGAATCTATCCTGCTGCCGGAGAGAGGCCCGGCCTGTACAATAAACTGATTGTAACTGCAATCAGTTAGCAGACAAAGCAACAGAACTCGACTCGGGCCAACTACAAAGGCGACGACTGTTTGCCAAGTTGTAATAAAGTTTGGTAAACAAGTTGCCTCACACAACCACTCCAGTAAACGGAAGGAGCAGTGCCTGTAAACCGAGTATCCCAATCTAGGAGCTGGAGCATCCAATCCCATTGCCATTACCCGCACTCTCTCTCACTTCCCAGGCTGCTTCGAACTTATCTTAAATTCTAATGCAATTGCAGGGTTTTCAGGTGTGTTCTGGCAAGATTTCATACTAATGCTCTCTCTGTATACTTTCCTTGCAGGTACGTACCGTCGATCCGCCATTTTGTTATTCCTTTCGGAGTATATGTGTGAGTGTGTAAGTGGCAAACAAATGCACAGTCCTGGCCCCAACTATAGTATATAGATAATAAAGTGCTCGGCAATCGGTTGAACAAGTTGGGTTACCTCGGTGAATAGCGAAAAATGCCCGAGCATGCTTTTTGGCGTGCGGAACGTGACGCTTATCAAATGCATCAGATTCCCGACCAAAGAACACTTTTATGGGGCACGAAAATAAAACATCCCGACAACTACACCAACAATGAGCGTGCTCAAATCCTGTTCATGACTGCAACGATTTTTTGATTGGGGTTTACACGGTGGTTATTCCAAAAAAAATGGGGTATAGTGTGTTTTTGCTTAATTTAATAAATATTTGTAAATACATGGGTAATCTGAAAGAGTTTAAAGGGTTTTTGTAGCTGCTAAGAACCTCTTTGTTAGGCTCAGTTATTATGTTTTGAATTTAATTAGGAGCGTTAGTTTTTAAATAATAATTTTAAATTTAAATAAAGCATGCTTTCTTGGGAATATTATCAGGAATATATTTTATCTATGATTTATTTAGTGTCTGAATATAACTAAAAATATTATATTTGATCTATTTTTCTTCGCTTTATTTATAGTTTGATTTATTTAGAGCATCCCATAGTCACCTTTAGTTTTTCCCAACTTATCCTGTTATCGCATTTTTTCTCAGTTTTCAGCGCAGTTTGTAAGCTTTCATTCCTGCCGGCTGTTGTTTGGCAGTTGTTGGGTTGCTTTGCTGTTCGCCAGTTTGTTTATTTAATGCTTTTCACTTATCCTGCATGTGTGCAGCCCGGAATGACTAACTGACTGGCTGAAGACCCAGCTCACTGGCTCGAAGCGTGCTCTCCGGGAATGAGAACTCCTCCAGCCGGAGAGTGAGCACTTGGATGCTCATGGCAATTGCCGCATTCATTAGCCAACTTAACGCCTTTAATTAAATGCCTCAAGACGAAGCATCTCCCTGCAGTAGGGGCCCTTCATCCCCGATTACGCTCGTAATTACACTCTGGCCTTTAATTCCATGCCCATATTTGCTAATGCAATTATTGCGCATAATTATGCGTTTATTGAACAAATGAAATCTGTGCGAGGGAGGGAGTGAGGGGAAAGCATAGACAGTGGCAGTCAGTTAGTCAATCAGCAGCTCTGGTCTGGAAATTCCATTTAATAGGCCCTCCAGGCAGCAGCCTCTGTTTGCCAGCGGGGATTCCAATTCCCTCTCTATAGCCCTTTGGTTTTGGCCATTGTATTCGCCAACACTTTGCCGGCCACAGTCGAAATTGCATTATTGGTTAAATATTTTTGGCCAGCTGCGGATTTTGATTCTGTTGCCATGGCAGACTCGGCTCGGGTCGATTGCATTTTAATGGTATTCGGTGGGGTTTTTCTGCGGTGCGGGAAATGAAAATCTGTTAATGAAGTGCCGCACAAGTGGAGTATCCCAGAGTATAATGATGTGGTGGAGCATAGTACGAAAATGTTTAGGTATCGTTGTGAAGGGTCTGCAGACACAAGTGGAATGAAGAATATACATTGTGGCTTATATACAATGAGGTATTGATGGAGGTTTTGCATAGCGAATATAAGGGAAATTTTTGAGAGAAAACCTCGTAGGTAAATAGGTTTAATATGCTAAGTTTCCCATATTTAAATTTCCAGTTCTTCCGTTAAACTTTCCCTTTTCGCTGCCAAAAGAATCTTAATTTCTTGGCATGTGTAGCAATTTTCCTTTCGTGGAGAGGGAACCATTAAACGGTCAACGACAAAAGGAAGTTTATTCGCTGCATCAATCGAATAATTTGCTGGGAAAAGGGGAAATTGCACTTCAAAACAACACAAGCACATTCCTCGGAGACAGATGTGGAAATTGTCTAATGGAGCAGCAGCTTCTTTCCTTCCCCATTCTCGCTTTGCTGGTATCTCTCCTCGTATTCATGAAGTGCAAATTGTGAGCAAAGGAAAAATCAGAGGAAAAAAGGAAAAGCGAGGCGGTAGGTGAGTGGTGTGAAACATGCGGAAATAACATGAATTTAAGTGAATTTAGTGAAAGAACACATCGGCAGCAAATCAAGAGGAGAAAGAGTAACAAGAGGAGCTAGAGGAAAAGAGGAACTAGCGGAGCTAGAGGAGCCAGTGGAGGCCAAGACAGAAATAAGACTGCATGGAAGAGACCTTCAATTGGTTGGGAGTCGGGCCATATAATGTCTTTCCTCTCTATGTCTGGAAAATGGGCAATATAAATCTGTTTTGAATTGCAAAACTGAGACTTTGGCATTGTCTTATTTTAGTTTTAAAGTTGGAAGGAAGATCAGTTAACGACTCACATAGTCTTGTAGAAACTTTAACAAGCCTTTAAGAATTAACTTTGTTTCAACAATAGTTCCCAACAAATTCCTTTTCCCCTCCAATTCTAACTTCTTTATATCCAAACTCTAAACCAATAACTGCCCCGCATATTGGGACTTATGCTACTGTCAATATAATATCTGTTCCCGTTCATACATTGGTCGTTTATCAAGAAAGTTCTCATTTCCACACATTAAAATAGCTGCTGGCCATAAATTTGCGAGTGGCTGCGGGATAAGAGGAAATAAGGACGCAACAAACAAATGGCAAAAATGTTTTTGGCAAACTGCAATTTACTGCACATATCGCATCAATGCCCTGCCTCCCAAGCCCATCCCTGGCGTATTCCCGACTACTATTGTCCATTCGCTTCATCGAAATTTACATATTTTTCCACTCAAAAGGCAATTGAAATGGAAAATTCAGTAAATTTCCATAAAAAATGTATGTAGTGTGTGCTCGTTATTTATTTACTCAAATAAAGCACTGCATCTGCAGAGAGAATATCATCATCATAGCTCGCCCTCTCCCAAATGGGACACCAAAGCTGGCAAAGCTTTTCGCAAATCCATGATTCTGCACTTTGTTCGGCTGCAGTTTCGGTATTGGGCAATCGTCAGAAACTGATTCATGTGACCCACTAAAAAATACAATAAAAAAAGGAGCAAACATCAAACTATTGCTTATCACTGCAGCAACAAAAGGAGTCAATTGCCGCATATCAGAGTCGAATTTACGAGCGGCGATTATTCATGCAAAGTGTTTTGGACACAACCACAGTCGTGGAAGCAGGGTGTGAGCGAGTGGGTGAGGTTCCATTGTAAATCCATTCCAAATCGTTGGTTTTCACACTAATTTTATATGATCTGTAAGGTTGATTTTTATCTTGTTTTTTGGGTGGTTAGAAATATAATCTGTTTGGTTTTTAAATTATTTTTTGTACTGAGCATTTCACTTCATCAAAACTATTAGGTTCCCTTAAATAATAAAAAGGCTATTGAAATTTATGTACGTCTGTTGTTTTTAGAAATCGGTTTATTCTAAGAGTTTTTGGATTTAATAGAGCTGTCAATGATTTTATTCTCTTTTAAAAGAACTGCCGAATGGTTTTATGGAATATTTCATTTATTGCCATAAGACTTTGACACTTTTATGGCTTCCTAATTTGTTCCAGAAGTTGTCTATTTTAATAGGAATATAGGTTTTAATTGCTGAACAATTAATACGTAGTTTAATTAAATAAAAATGGAAACTTGCTTAACTATATATTTATTTGTCACTTTTAATATTTTCCCCATACATTTCCTTTATTTATTTTAAAGTATTTAAAGTTTCTTGAATTTTAAGGGTATTTAATTCTTGACTCCATAAATGCAAAGTCCCCTGATTTCCCCATCCCCATTTAAATGGCCAGCATTTTGGAGGTGTGTCCAGGTCTTGAGTGCAAGTACCTCATCGACATCGTCGTGAGTTTGGGGCTGGTTTCTGGGCTTTCTGGGCTTGCTGGCACGCATGACTTGCCAAAGCTGCTGCTCCGGCATCGTCGTCGTCAGCTGCAGTTAATGCATCCGCATCCGCAGCAGCAGTAGTTTGGCACCCACTCCCGGTCGAGCCGGCGAACATAACCGATATGTGTCGATACTCTCGTAGGAAATGTCATTAAAATTGCTCTTCATAAATCACACAGAAGGCGAACACACACTCCTTCCGAAGCAGATCGGCAGAAGTAACATGTTGCCATCGGACACGACAGACGACAGACTTCAGAGGAGGCAGCAGCCCGAGCATAACCTCATTTAACGGTCCATGAACTGCCAGGGAGAGAGGAGGAGACCAGACATCGACTATTTCCAGATTTTGAGGTTTTTCTGTGACTGTGACTGTGTGTCTGCCACTGCAGCTTGGCACTGAAGTGCTCCGTTCGATTGTGGCAGAGGGACAAAGTGCGTTATGATTTTTTGAAGGGCCTGCCAGTAGGTAGCAGCTGGTTAAACTGCAGGCCAAGTCGAGGTTTAAGTACAGGGCTAAGCTAAGCTTGTTCAGCCAGATCAAACTACTTGTGAATTATAAAAGAAGCCAACAAGATAAAGGCTTAAGGAGTTACAAATATTATATACGATTTATATTAACATTCTACTTCTTTTATTTGGATTTTCTTTAATTTCTTAAAGGTAAACCCCTTTAAAACAATCTAGTTTCACAATCAACTGGAATTAAAACCACAGGGAAGGGGACACTCTGAGCAATAAATAACAATTCGATGTTCTTATCACCTAATTCGAGTACAAGCCAGAACCGAAGTCATAAATCAATTGGAACGCCCTCTCCCTCCCTTTTTTAGACCCAGAAATATCCCTTAAACTTGCTATTGTTTTTCAGGAGAGTGTGAAATCTACGCGTTGGCTGCGTGAATAATTAGAATGAATTGCCTAGAGTCCCAGCACCCCCCAAAAGAGTATTTTATAGCTTTTTAAAGCTATCATCTCTACCCACATGAAATGGAGAAAAGTTTTCCAATATTTTGATAGCCTCGAAGTCAAAGCAATAAATAAATTAACACCCGAGCCACTGATGATGCTCATCTCCCCTCTCAATAAAAAAAATATTGAAAGAAGAATGGACGCGCATTTAATAAGTTTGATGATCTCTGGCTTTGGCTACGAGATAGCCCCAATATTCGATCTATTCTTTATCGTTTCAACCCCATGAAAAGCCAAAGTGTGGCCGCAATTTGTTTGGTGATTGATTTTCGTTTTGTCCGTGGCTGTTTCCTACACTCTTTTCATCTACGGAGCCCATTAATCAATGGTCTCGCTTTGCATACTGCAATTTGTTCCGCTTCTGGATCGGAAAAGGGTCACAGAGGGCGCACAATGGTGCGTTTGGTGCTTTTTTGGCTGCCACTGTTTGGGATTTATGACCCTTCAAAATGCAATTAAATTTAATTGAAGCGCAAACGAAAAAAAAGCAGCTCTCGCTCACGCAATCGCTCGTCTTTTTCACACTTGCCCACTATTTTTGCAGTCGCCAGATCGCGCATACGCCCCGCTGAGCATTTAATTAATGGGTTAACTGTGCTTTTGCCAGCCACCAAAAAATGAATGCAAAATAAAATCCAATTAAAAGCAAACAATAATAAACAAAACTCTCAGTTTCAGCATTTCTCCATGATTTTAAATAGATTTTTCAAGTGGCTCTCCCAAAGTTTTTGTTTGTGTCTGTTTTTGCACAAAGTTTTGCCTTTCCCTCCGCCTTTTGCCTGCTGCCTGCTGCTTATCATTTATTCATTTGCTGGTCTTGTGCCGGGCCATGATCTATCGGCCGATTGTCCCAATCCTGCACCTGCTTGGGGCATATTTAAGTGCAATTACCTTTTATTTGCATTTTGAGGTGCGAAAATTTGCATTTAATTATTTATTGTTGCTGCATTCGCAATTGTTATCATCTGTTGTTGTTTGGTTTATCCTTTTTGTGGTCGGTTGTGGTTGGTCCTGTGCGGTTTTTCCAGGGGAATGGCAACCCAGGAAAGTTTTCTGCTGGTTTTAAGTCAGATTTAATAGGGAAAATGGTGTAAGGCAAAAGATTGAGACAGGAAAACTTTCTTTAACATTAAATTGTGATTAAAAGGGTTCTTTCTATAAGGAAAATAAATATATTTTAAATTAAACGATTATTTGTTAAAAATGTATAAAAACTTTTCTATAATTAAACTTGGTTAAATTTTAAGTAAAAACTAAGTTTAATATATTTTTTCCTCATTTGTGTTACAAACTATGAGCTTTTGGCCTTCCAACTCCAATAGAAGAACAACTCCCCCTTTATTGGCTTCGATATTCCATTAGTTCGTATCATCAGCCAACCGAAAACCGCAAATGCTGCAAAGTTCTATTCATATTTGCGTTATTCTCGGTCGGAAAGGCAAAAAGCAATGGCGGGAGGACATGCTCTCTGGCCAGGCACTCAGTTCATTTCATCATTCCATCAAGCCAGCCAAGCGGTGCCGGAGCATTGAAGTCTTGTGTCAATATTGACGCACGAAATCCTTTTAATTTTTCGCAAAAATATTCACATTTTTGGTCCTCGAAAGGGGGGTAGGAAGTGACCCAGAAGCGTTTTTGTTTAATTGAAAGCTTTCAGTAAATAGGGAACGAGAGGGTGCAGGATAGCCAGGATACCACTTGTCCTAAGCCTGTGAACTGATTAAGTTTTGATTGCAATTCGCAATTCGATTTTCAAAGCAGCAAAACTTTGCCGCCGGGCTTTCCACTTTTTAAAAATGCCGAAGGTCATTAATATTTCAATAATGCTGTCTGGCGTCTGCTCTGGCTTTGGCTCTGCGAATGGCAGTTTGAGTTTATTAAAGCATAACGCAGGACGCCTTGGCTTTGTGTTCCCGCTCCTACTCCTGTTCCTCTTCCTGGTCCTGCATAATTGACTTTGTCGCTTTTTCCTTTCGCTATTATTTCTCATCAGGCTGTCTGAGCGAGCGCCTGGTCTGTATTTATTTTAGTTGGTTTTTATGAAAAAAAGCAAGCAAGCAAGTGTCCTTCCCCGCCCTGATCCTGGTCGCTCGGTCCAAGTAGTCAGACATGATTTATTATGCTGCTGCTTTGTCCGCTTTTCCATTTTTCCCATTTTCTATTAGCCCCGGCTGCAGGTCCTGTGGCCGCTTAACTTGTCCTTTTCAATTTTGCAGCTTTCTAACCTCATTTTTCTCTGGGCTCTGCCTCTACTCACTTTGTCGCCTCATAAACATTATTTCTCGCATATTATGCATTTGTTTAGCCCGTTTTTTTTTCGTCTTGATATATATTGCAAATATTATTCTAGCTTCTTTTCTCTCCTTTTTCCGCATCCGCTGCGGTTGCCAGGTCTCGTCCATTTGCAATTTATTGCTTATATTGACAAAGCATAAATAATTCAAATGCAAGCGCTTCAATCCTTGCGACTCATGAATAATTCTAATTGATTGCGGTGCGATTTTCTTTGTTATTGACAAAGTGGCTGAGGTGGAGACTCTAAAACCGGAATTAGCGTAAGTTTTTTAAGAGAGGAAATAGAGAAGAGATTGTAAGACCTCACTTTACTTCACATTTTATTTAAACTTTACCTGATTTTCTCAACTAATTCCTTGGATAATCAACTTCACATTACACAAGTGTTTCCCTATATATTCCAAGTCTGTTACTTTTTCGCTTTACCTTTCATTGACACCTGTCAAGCCTTCAGCTCTTCTTTGGAGAATTATCAAAATCCCCCCGAAAGCTCGCAGCGTAAATCTCTTGCTAAATCGCATTTATCCAGCTGCCTCAAAAAAGGAACAAAAAATGTCAAGGCCTTCTGGCCCCCTCTTCTCTTTCAAAAGACACAGACATTCGCTTGTGTAATAAATTTTCCACAACATTATTTACAAAAAACTTAAGCGACGTGATGCGATTTTTTAATATCAATATTTGTGAAGGGAGTTGGAGTTGCGGGGAGAGTATCAAATAAGCACAAAATAAATGTCGTGAGAAGGCCAATTCAGTGCTTGGCTATAGAGGAGGCTCGTTAGGGGGCGTGGCCCAACAGGAAGGGAAAGAAAAAATAAGAAAAAAATAAAGAAAAATACCTCCAATCGCGTTGACTTTGACTTTGACGACGCAGCCGCCTAAATGAATCAACAAGAAAAAGAAGTGGCGGCGGCAACTCACATGTGGCGCTTGTCTCGCTTCTCTGTTACCTCCTTCCCCTCCCTTTTGTCGTCGGCTGTCAAAGGAAAAGTGTCGCGAGTTTTCCAAGTCGCTTTTATTTTTTCCCTGCACGTCTCGGCCGCCCATCGATTCGTTCATTCATTCATTCGGCTTTTGCGTGAGCCGTTTCAGTTCCGCTCTTGGCTTTTCGTTTATGGGCCCCGGGTTTTATTTCATTTCCAGACATCGAACCCAAACAGTTATCCAACCCAACCCCCAACTCGTCTGGAACTTTTGGGTCATTTATCAAATTTTCAAAGTCACATTTGGTATTGTCACGCTCGCCTTTTCTGCTCCCTTCGAAATCGAAAAGGCTTTTCAGTGGAAAATTCTGGGAGGTGTGGCGGAGGCATCTTTGCGCCTTGCGCCTTGCGTGCTGGCTTCGATAAAAGTGAGACGTAATGCATAAGGAAAGAAATTGGTTTGACGACGGAAGGACCTCGGCAGAGGGTCACATAATGAGTTTCCATTTTATTTTCTTCGCTTCCGGTTTTGATTAGGGTAAAGAAAATATAGAGGCAGCATATATTAGGGGGGAATGCATAGAAAGTCCAAGTCATAGTCAACCTGCTAATAGATTAGCAGGTTCCTTGGGTGACTTATAAAGAATATATATATTTTTATAAATTGGGTAGATAAATATGTACAAAAATATGTTATCATACAAATTTAATTATTTTTAAGTCTAAAAAGAATTTTTTTTCCCGAGGTTAAACTTAAGCTCAAAGACCAAATATCCTCTAGAGGAGTCCACACTTAATCTCCTTTTTGTCATCCTTCTACAAACAGTCTTTTCCGGGGCCAACTGGAACCTTAAACATGTCCCTGCATAAATTGCCAACTCCTCTGCTGGCCTTCTGGCCGTAGGGAGTATTAATTTCCACCTCCGAAGACCTGGCTTTGTTGGCGCTACAAAATGAGTAATGGAGCAACTTTATCACCTGCGCGAATGGCAGACATTAACATAAAATGCTACAGAAAAGAATTAAGCCGCATAAGAACAAAAGCAGCGGGAGCAATAATTTTTAATTTATTGCGGAATTTTCATAAAAATGACACCGAGAAACCGGGCTGGAGCGAGTTGGAGCGAGGAGCCAGATGATGACTGGCGGAGCCCCAAAACAAATTATGAACGCGTGCCTCCGGCTCCTCCTTTTGGTGGCGTTTTTATGAGCTTCCTTGGCTCACTTTTTTTTTTGTGGCTTCTCTGCACTGGCACTGCCATACGCATAAATGACACTCGTTAATTACCTGCAGGAGGTGGAGATTTTTAGGGCAAGGGGGCAACGTCAAAGGATCTCCTGCCAGGCGACGGATGGACATAATAATGTAATTAGTTGACAAGTCACGTAATTGCGGCTGTCGCTAATTTTTTACGGACCATAGACGATTTTTCTCAGAATGTTATGATTGTTTTTCTGATTTATGAGCCCGCTGAGAGGTGAAAAATATAGTTATTAGCAAGTAAAATATGGCAGAGGAGTGAAATGTATAAGAACAAATATTTTAATGTTATTAATAAACACTGCGCCAATAAAATCATAAAAAAACTAAGCTATAACGTTTGAAAAATCATTTCAAGTTCTATCAAAAAACGCAACTTAAATATCTAGCTGCCAAAATACTTTTCAAAATTAAGGCTAATCACCTAAATACTTAGACTCTCTCTTTTCTTCCGCATTGAGCCACTTAAAATGCCAGTCACACACAGCAAAGAGAAGATGCGGCACCCCGAGGAAAAAATTAATTTCTCCTTTTTCAAGACCCCCAAAATGTCCTCTGTGGAGAGAGACGACCCCATCCTAATCAATATAATTACACTGGCTATTCGAAAATGTTGCACACGTAACGCAGCGGCCGAGAGGGAGATGAAGGAAGAAAAATGGCCAGGACTAAGTGAGAGCACGTAGCAAGGGAAATAATACACATACGCACTGTGGGCCGTTGAGAAAATTGTAGGCAAACACAGAAAGTTGGCAGGACAGAGAGAGAACCAAGTAATTGACAAACATGCCACATGCTACTAAACACAAATTAGAGCAGCCCGGCAAGGGACATGGCAATCAATTGATTTTCCCAACAGCAGAAAGAGGAGCAGGGATCATTCACTGAAGAGCCGCCTCCCTCTGCAAATGGACCTGCTATGGAGTCAAAATGTCAATTAGGCACCAAGAGAAGCATTTACATTTTTTGACAATTTTTTACTGGAACAGGAAGAAGGTAGAAGAGGCTCCCAACGCAAATGAATTTTATGCAAATTGTAATTCCTGTTTTCGCTGGAGCTCCTTCCGCTTTCCGCTCGCTCGCTCTCTCTCTGGAGTGCAATTTTATTTAAATGTGCTTAAATATTATTATTCGGCCAAATGGATGCCATTTTGTTGGTCCATAAAGACATTACGCGCCATAAAATAATTTCTGGTGTGCGTCGGCGGCGACTTGGTCACTCTTGGCAGGCTCCGTTCTTGTATATATACTCCATATACTGTTTGCTTCGCACTTATCAGTCTGGCTCTTGCTTGGTTTTGTAGTTTTTATTATTAAGCAGAGAGCCTGAGACTGAGAGCGGCTCGTTTGTCAAGGGCGCATTAAAAGGATCCTATGCGGGGGTAATCGTCCTGCCATGTGGCGTCCAACGTGGCCCCAAAGTTGCCAAATTGCAGGCCGTTGTTGTTGCATATCCGGAGCTGCCTGACAAACGTGTTTGTCCAGCCAACAACAGCAGAAGCAGAAGCAGAAACAGGAGATGGAGCAGAAGCAGGAGCTGGAGAGGGGCAGGATCAGGAACAGTCACAGGAAGGGATTCCCACATACGTATATCGAATCAGTCGCGCCATATTTGCTGTGCTTGACGAGGGGTCCAGGGGTCAGGAGTCTATGGTTGGGGCGTCTGGCAGACTGCAACTAATATCCGTTTCCGTTGTAGACAAAATGTGTTGCCATTTGTAATGCCAAAGTGTTTCGGCGGGGCAGGAAGCAGGAGCAAGTTTTTGAATGCCAAAAGCAACAAGCACCAACCATTTGTTGTGGAAATGCGAAGAGGGGAGTCTACTTTGACTAATTTGTTTAAATCGAATAAAGATAAATGGGGTAAAGGAATTGTAATAAAAATAAGAATAAATAAATGTTTTATTGGAGAAGATATTGAGTAGAACTATGTGTAGCTTTCATTCCAGCGCTAGTTTTAATAATTTCTCTATATCAATATATTTTATGCCCCACTTAATGACCCATTTACTGCAATAGAATATGACTTTGGCAAACAATTCATATTTCCCCCTCAAACCCAAGCCTCAGTATTTGCTCATTTGCCAGCATCTGTTGCCAAAGACATCCCAAAAATCTGCCCGAGACAGAGACAAATGGAGTTATCGAAACCTCATTATAATGGCACAATAGCAAATGCTGCAAACCATTCTGCTCTCGACTTTTCCAAACGGAGTTGAAGCTTCGGGAGGGGAAAAAACAAAACGATCTGAAAGGAAATCCCGAGTGATGGAGGATAGGATGAGGCAATGCAATACATCAAATGTCAAAATGCACTCGAAAATCAACAGCCAAGATCTGGGCATTAATCACACCGTACAATTGACCAGCCAGGGAGGGCCAGGGAAAAGCGGGAAAGGCGGGAAAAGCTCTTGTAAGCTGAGCGAAAGAACTTTAAAGAAGATGCTGCTATCCATCCCGAACATTGGATTCCCGCCACTTTGCTGAACAATTTTTCAAAATTAGCCAAAGCATCTCGCCGACGCCGAACGAACAAATTTTCTTAGCCAGACAAGATGTTACCGTCCGCGGGGGGTGGTACGGGCTGAAAAGTGGAAAATGAGCATTGGAAAATGGATAGGAGGAGAACAGGGGGTATGGAGCCGCCAATCGAGCACGTCGAAAACTAATTTCTCTTGATTACGCGACGTCTTGCGAGAAGGCGAAGGCGGCGCATCCAAATTGGCTTTGCCACCTCTTCTGCTTGGCGTCTTGCATTTCAGTTTTTCGAAAATAATTCAACACTTGAAAAAAAAGGAGGTACAGTAGCAGTTTTTGGATAAAACGTATATGTTTCTTGGTATACGAACTAATTAAAAAATATTATTAAAAGAAGTCGGAGAAATTCGACTTTAAAAATTCAAAATTGTCTTTTAAAATAAAATCGAACTATTAACAATAATTTCGTGTATTCTTAAAAGTTTTATAAATATATAAGACATAAATATTATTTTATTTTAGTAAATTATTATAAAAATTATACTGACTGAGAACTAAGGAAAAACTTCAAAGGTTCCTACATGAAAATAAAGTGCTTATTACCCTGCTCTTCTCTTAAAACACCTTTTTATTGAATTTAAAAATTCCCCCATACATCCCAATGTCTTAAAGTCCAATTTCTTCAAGTGCATCATGGTGGCTGCCTACTATATATCTGTATATATCTATATGGTGTCACTTGTGGCCCAAGTGGTGGCGGCAGACACGCGTCTCACTTAGCGACTGTCGCCGCACTTTAAATGAATTACGGAACAGCCATCGCTCGCTCCCTGCTGCAGCGGCTGCGAAATATGAAAATGAAAAATCATCCAGAGTCGCCTTCCCGCAATCCCTCGGATTGCCATCCTCAAGTGGCTGTCAAAATAATTAAATGGGAATGCCCCCAAGACAAAATGCAGCCAACGATGCTCGCATCTCATCTAATCAAAGTCTTTCGACTTGACTAATGTTGCATTTAGTTTTCGAGTAGTTTCGGATTGGTGATTCGGAGAAGTGCGGAAGTGCCAGTTAAAGGGGCGTAAAAAACGAGGGAGTTCTCTCTGTAACAATTTTTTATGACTTTGCCTTGATTAATGAAAGGTTACGTGATTTCTGGCATAGTTTGGCGATTAACTGCGGCTCTGGGATGCGGGAACTTCACTCTATACAGTTTAATGAACTTTCAAGGGACCTTAATGTGGGTGGGCCAGGGCTTTTAATAATAGTTATGCAGATGATGTGACAAAGTTGGGCATGGAGGGGACTTAATTGAAAATTCCATGCGCTCATTGTAGGGAAAATGCCGTGATTTCCGAGAGCTCGGCAGCGCTTAATGATTTAATGAAAATTTTCGAGAACAGCTCTCTGAGAGTGAGAGGAAAAAATCTGGGTTTGAGGGATTTTCTTTTTGGGATTGTTACTTTGATGGAAATAAATAACTCATGAGGTTGTGGAAAGAATTTCTGAGCCTTGCTTTAAGAAGTTTCTTCTTAATTAATAATTAAACTTGAATCTTTGAAATAATTAAGGGATATGTTTGTATTACAAACCTATCGATTTCCTTTTACATCTATCCCCAATTATCCTATTTTAAAGCTCAAACTAAACTCCAAACTTTCTCTCTTTTTTGCAGGTATGTTTTACAACTCTGGGATGGACTTTAACCTGAGCCAAAAGGAGCTGGCCCAACTGTCTGGCCTCTTGGGGTTGCCTGGTTCCACCTGCAACACAACACAACAACACCCACCTGCAATGCCAATATTTACACACACTCAGGCCACAACGGCAACACACCACCGCCGAGATAGACAAACAGAACGAGACGAGAGTCCGGTCCGTGATGCGACATGGTCAACCCCGGAGCTCGATCTGCGACCTCCGACCTGCCACCTATGGGACACTACCCCATCCTCGGCCAGCTGTTAAGCTGTGCGTTAAATTGCTAAAAGCCTTTGCGGGGCTTAATCTAAAAGCTTGCCGGATGAGTCCGGTTTTCGGGGAATCTCCCCCTGTATTTCGCTTTTTTAGCCCTGCTGCTCTGTGGCTATTAATCAACTAAACGTTGCAACTATTTGAAAATGGTCAACACCGTCTGGTCCACGTTGAATGTAATCAAAAATTTCTAGGACGTGGCCAGGCTCGTTTAAGCCCGAACGGACAACAGAATGTCAACCGAAACTGAATTTTCAACTGAATTTTTCATGCTGCCAGCCGAAAGGGTAAAAAAGAGGCCAAAAAACAGAGCGGCGCGCACATGTTCATCAATCAAAGCTATAGCCTGTTGTTTTTACAGCCCACTCCTCGGGAATATGCAAATATTGTAGAATATTTTTGGCAATTTTTTCAAAACGGAAACTTAACAAGTTCGTTGGCTTTGACTGGGCCAAATCGCTGGAGAGATTTGATAGCGATTTGTTTTCATAGTTTTCTGATTGAGCGACGCGGACGCGGACGCGGAAGCAACTGTGCGAAAAAACCAACAGTGATTCGGATTCGGAATATCCCGAGATCGGTGAAGGGCCAACAAAGGACGCTTGTTAAGCCCCCGCCACTTCCTGGGCTTTACGCTTTGCTCCGTCGCGCTTTTGTGTCATTGTCACCGCACTCTAATTGCGCTAACCATCGGCACACACCTCGCCTCACCTCGGTGCTCCCTCCTCCCCCTGCCAAAAGTGTTGAAAAGCACTTGAGCAGCGGAATAGTTCCCTCTTTTTTTGCCAGTGGACAAAAGGCGAACAATGCCCTGGTAATTGTATGCGGTTAGTGTGTGTTAGTTCCCATTGTACTGCCCCTCCTTTTGTTCTTGTCTCTTGTCTCCTGGGCCTCCCTCCCTTTCTCTCAGTGTGAACTGGGTTTATGCGAGAAGTTTATCGGCTATTAAATCACTTTAATGGGTTTCCATGTTCGGCGGAACACGGGTTTTAGGGAGCACTCTTAATGGGTTTCTATTGGAATCGATATGATGTAGTGTCAATGGGATTGAAGTCGATACTAGGAGTTTTACATGGAGGCAGTATAGGTTCTGTACCTAAACGTCTTGATTACTGAAGAGTTTTACTAGGAAAATCTACCTTTAAGGCCTTTATTTAACTTGATTTCAATGCCACATAAACACTTCTCCTCGTTTAAAAATCTCAATTACCTTGAGTAATTCTGGAAAATTAAAAACATTTCTTTACCTAAAAATAAGTAAAAGAAACTCCTGGCAAAGCTTAATCCCATCCAATCTCGGTTGTATGAAAACCATATGCTCCCCAGCTCCAGCCACTTCTTTGCACCTTTTGCTCTTAACCGAAAGTTTCCTCTGTTTTTGCCGCCACCGCCCTTCAGAGTTTTCCCAGCCATACACACCCATAATCCCCTACGAATGTGCCTTATCTCTGGGTTCTGGATGTGCCACAACTACGACGTGGAGAGGGCGAACCCGAATATAATCCAGGCTGCTCGCTCATCAGGAGGAACACTAGGCAACAAAAACGCCAGCCACGAATGAAGAATTATGAAAAACACACATAATTCATAATTCGTTTTTAATAACGCAAAACTCGAGGAGAGAAATCACTTGAGCACACGTGCAGGAAGTTTCCCGGGTAAACAGTTGAAAAACTCAGAGAAAAGGTGGCAAGGAAAATCCCGGGTACAACTTTAATCCTTTGTCTTGTTTAAGGGAATATACAAAGGGGTTTCCCCTTTCTAGGGCTGACTAAGTTCTCCCGCTTTCTTGGTTCTGGAACCCCGGCTAGACACATTTGTCATCTTATTCCGTCTTGCCACCTCAGACGGCGTCAGTTGTGTTGTGTTTTTGAGATTGCATTTTCTTTTTTTTTTTCGTGGCTTTCGCTATATTTTGCATATGTTTGTGCCGATTCCATCGGCGTCAGATGGTGTTTATGGCGTCGGGGAATTGTTTATGGATCCGAGACTAACCTCAGCAGCATAAACTTTGTTTACGCAGAACACCCAGGAAGATGGAGTTCCTCCAGGGTGATTAATCTAGCAGGAAGTGTGCTATAAGTCCGAGTTATGGCCAACCCCCGATGCGGATAATCTGTCTTTAATCTTTCAATATCGTTAACTGCACAGTGGCTTGCTCTATCCAGCCCTCGTCAAGGAATCGGGCACTTTATGGATCCATCAATGGGTAGTGCTTGGCTGAGGGAAAAGTATATATAATACATATAGTAATCAATTTGGTAAACATCTGTCGATGTCGATGGCAATGCCGCTGCCTCAGCACGCGTCTCTGCCGCTGCACATTATCCCGCTTTGAAATGCACACGTCGCCGATTCCCAGATGTGGCCCGCGATTTCGGGTTCCCATTCCCAGTTCCCATTCCCAATTCCCTTTCCCTTCTTGGCTTCTGTGTTCCAGAGGGTTGATGACACAACGTACGCCGCACATTTTTCAAAAAAATACTTTTCCATCTCCGCTTGCCACTGCCATCCCATTTGAAGATTTCTCAGTTTCCTCCGCGGCGTGTCCCATTAACACTTCGCCTAACTACGTAGTAGTTTCCTCCTGTTGCGGCATCCCGAGGGTGGTTTTGGAACTAACAGAACATACCTTTCGACTAGAGCACTTCGATTCTAGGTAAACATATTTAAAGACCCCTCTCTCTCTCTGTCTTGTTATGAAAAGTTTAATGAGGCCCGACATGTGTGCGAGCGGGGGGATTGTGTCCGGCAATAAGTCCCTGCCAGCTAGGAATTTTCAATTAGTTAATTTTATGGTATTGTCCCGTGAAATTATTCCCTTCGAATGGGGAATATGACTTTGGATATTTTCAAATATTTCCCTAAATATTATTTTTGGAATTTCACGTTAATTAGAAGAAATTGCTTGTGGTGTGTGGCCAGGACGGTGTGACGACGGGGTAAGCAGCAATTTGTTTAAATGTCAAGGTCTGTGAATGAAATTAACGTTATCTCGGGGGATATATATTTTTAAGGGTACATAATTCTCTTGGTAGATTCCATGAACTCTATAGTATAAAGAAGAAATTAATCGGAGCTCTACCAGAAGATATTTATTTCAGAGTCTCTGTCAAAATATGGAATATTTTAAAAATATAAACTCAAGAGAAAAATGTATTAAAAGTATTTTAAAGTAAGTAAGACGATATCTCCCAGATTAAATTAAATAACGACTTCAAAAACATTTTCTACTTAATTCCAGAATTATCTATATTCGATTTCTTTATCATTCAGAGCTTCCTTTCTTGCGTATCATGATTACATCTCTTTCCTAGGTTTCAATTACCAATCCCCAGACCCGATATCGGCTTACACACTTCGATACCATTTGGTTTGGTCATAAATCTAGGCAACACGCGCCTCCGACCGAATCGCCTTTGCCTGATCTGTCCCAGATCGAACCCAAATACGGAGTATCCCGGGGTCACGTGGCGCACGAAATACATAAAATGCAACGATGAGGCATGAAAAATTGCAACATCCCGGGCAGCAGCAGGGGTTCGGGCTCGGGATCGCCGTCTTTTTGGCAATGGGAAACCCTTCTCCAGCTGCAGCTGCCTTATTCCCGACGGACCAAAGTTTTAATTAAAACTGCAAAATCATAAATGAGCATTTAACTGCAGGCGAACTAAAAACGGCAAACTGTCAGTTGTAGCTGTCAAAACTCTTTGTCAGCAGTGCCTGCTTACCTCCGACCGATGGGTGTGTATATATATTAGCCGTATAATTGCCTGGCCTAATGAATAATGTGCATTCTGACACTTTGGCAGAATTTTCAATTAATTGAGGCCCGAGGCCCGAAAGCGATGCTGTTTGTCATCCGTCACTCAAATGGCTTTGGCCCAGATACTTGGGCTGATACTGCAACGTCTTCATTCGTCGCTGATTTATGGCCTATTAAATTGCAGTTGGCCCTGCAGGCTGTAGGCCTTGCTTGGCCATTTGTCAGCTCAAGTTACCAAATTCCCACGGACCTGAACGTGGCCAATTCAGTGTCACGTTAGCCTTAACGCAAAGGCCTTTAAAAATTCAGGCAAAACTCTTGCCACATTTCCTGCGGGTGCTAAAAACATGAACCAAAAGCCACAACATTGTGTTGGCCATTGCCGAAGTCGTTGTTGATGTTGTTTTTGCTGCTGCTGCTGCCCACGCAGCCGCATCGGCAACACAAGGCCAGGTCTTTCCTTTCTCCGTCTGGGTCTCTATTTGCTTGGGCCCTTTCCCCAACTCTGGATGCGGAGTATTTATGCGCCCTGCCATTGCATACAGTCATTTGCATTTCGCGTTAATTTTACATGCAAATAAATGTCGTATTTAAATGCAATTAAAATTGTTTACTCGGCTGCATTCCGCCCAGCGATCCCCAGGAGGATGTGTACGTGTACGAGTGGAAAGTGGGATGCCTATACAGAAAGCTGGTACACCTCCTCCTGGGACTTTCCACATCCTTTCTCCCTATTAAAAGGGAGCACGAGCTGCTCTTAAAATGGGTTGCTTCTTAATTTATGAAGCCGCATAATGGATTATCTACAGACAGTTTCTGTTTGCAGGCTCAGTTGGGGTTTATTATATTAGTTATTAAGATTGAGGTGTCTAGATTTGCTTTATTTTGGCTTTAAAATTTTTATAAAATTTAAAAAGTAAAAGAAACATCTATTTTAAATGAGAAATAACATAAAAATAATGAATTCTTTATAACAAAATATTTTTAGCATTTTGCTAAGCTGTGTTGTAAGCATTTCTTATTCTAAGAGTTAAAAATTATTTTTCTTGTCCGGAAAAGTTGGTCTAAATATTTTTTAGCTCTGAAGGGATATAGTTTCATATAATTTTTACGATTAATTATAATTATAAACCCCTTTATCCACCTGGCTTGTCTCGTATTACCAATTCTATGCTTCAGCCGCTTCCTTCGCTGACTCATTTCGCAAATTGATTCGCATTAAAAACATATGTGCCTGAGTCAGGTCCCCGGATCATCAGCGGTGTTCAGATTTCACCTTTTGATGACAAACTCTGTTGGGGCCTTTTTTTTACTGGGCCAACCTTTCCAGCGAAATTGATGCAACAAAATATTTATTTAGCAAATTTCCTTACCGACATCACTTTTCAATGAAATGCCATTAAGGCTTGAAAGGATTTCGGTTGCCAAAAAAAATCTGTACAGCAACCACTTGTTGATGCCATTGTTGTTGTACTTGATGTTATCTTGTTGTTGTTGTTACTGCTCTTGTGGCATGTGTGAAGCGACGGCACTCGAACAATTTTCGTGGCACAACAAACAAATTTCGTTGTCGTCGAAATACGTGAAATTTTTCCAGCCACTTCACAAATTTGCCAGTTGTTGTCCGCCGCTTTGTTGTCGAGTGTTGTGTGTGTGCGGGTACACTGTGCTACGTAGGTGGCATTGTCGGCAGCCAGATCGGGAGCCACCACCAGCTTCCAGCCCTTTGCAACCGGAGTATCCGAGCCCACTTGACATTTCAGCAAATTAGTTGCGCCTTGATTTTCGATGCCGGGCTCCAGTTACTCAATTGGGTTTCGAGTATTTTTTGTGAATAGGTTCGGCGGGTTTAGAGGATGTTCCCGGGTTTCTAAGTGGGTGTTTGCCAGCGGTAAACGTATTAATTTGCTGAAAATTAGTGGCTAAAAATGGCACAAAAATAAAATCACGAAATAAAACGAGGTAAAAAAAAATATTGAAGAGGAAAAGGTTAGGTTTGATTAAGAAATAATGCCCTAATATACTAATTAAATTATTAAAGTTCTGGAAATTATTAGGAAATGATTGTTTTATTTATTTATTTTCTTTCTCTTTTAGAGCTAAAATAAAATAGTGTTGCATTGAGCAAAAATGTATATCTCTGTAAATATTTGCTTTCAAGGAATTTCCCAATGCACAAATATTTTTTCAATCCCGCAATCGTTACTATTTAGTAACCACCTGCATAATCCATGTTTTGACACGCTCCATCGATGCTTTGGGTGCTTGTTTACATTTCCAGTCCACAATTCCGATCCCCCAGCCCCACCTCCGATACCCCGTCTCAATTAACATGTTTTCTGGCTTTATGGCTGGCAAAAGAAAGGCGAAATGCGAAACTGGCAGCAGTTAGCCAGCACTTAACCCGTCGCTGAGACGTCGTCCAAATGGCCACCGCCGCTCCCATAACACTTAAAGTCACATCTCGTCGTCGCAATCCCACCTCCGAGTGGAAGCCAGGCCGAGACCACTTTGTGGGGACATTTAGTGCAGAATGCGAGCAGGCAAATTATGGGAGCCATCAATATGGCAGTGGAGAGCTGGAGAGCAGGAGAGCACGCGAAGTGCCCGAGAAATCAGTGTAAATATTAATTTTTAAATGAGGCATCGTTGGGTGGCACAAGCCGGAACACTCGCGAAGAAAGAAGCTTGTAAGGCTGTAAAGAACGTGGCAGGGTTAATGCACTTTCTTTAAATATTTTAAAAGATAAAGTTTCAGGAAGAAAATCACCTTTTAAAAATGTTATATTTTAATAATAATTATTATATATAATAAATCCTTCAGTTTCTTTTTGAGAACCCTCTGAACCTTAATATTTTAATAGTCATTGACCGCAGCCAAGAGCTGTCAACAAAAGAATGCCCACTAATTAGGCCTTAGGCGCTCCACTCCCATTTTAGCCTCTAATTGATGGACTGCTGACATATTGGGTAAATTTATACAAATTAAATTATTAAGGAGCAGAGCCAATACTTGCTCGCTGGTTGACTGGCTGGGTCGCCCCTTTTCCAGAGCGACATCGGTTTGTCAGGCTGTCTGCATTTTGCCGGCTGCTCCTGGTATGCGGCTTGTCACTGCCAGATCGCTTCTGTTCCGCTGGATTCAGTTCGGTTTGGTTGTTTGTTGTTGGGAATCCCCCCCAACCGAAGCTCGAAATTCTGCGGCAATGCTGCTGCTTTCGCCCCCCCTTCTGAGGGAGAGAATTCTGCGGGCCGAAACTTATTTATACTCCGCTGCTGCTGCTGGAGGAATCGGGGGATATATCCCACGAGAGTCCGTGTCAAACATGTTTAACAGAGGACTACCGCAACGAGAACAACAGCAACAATGCATCCGACAGCAATAACAATAACAAACAAAATGGAAACCAGTTTGGGTCGCCCTGCTGCCGCTGCTGCTACTGCTACTGTTGTGACAATCAAAATAAAAATAATAATACGCCGATACGAACACAAACCCAACACAAGCATTGCCGAAAAAAGAAGGCACCCAAAATGTTTGCAACTGTCAACTTGGAACAACGCAAAAAGTTCCAGGGTTTTGTTTTGTTTTCGTTTCGGGTTTATTTTTGTAGAGAGAGCTGCCCACAAAAAAATATAGCGATTGGGTTGATAAAAATATGTATGTTTTTATTCCTATTTCATGCCTGTCTGTGGTTTATATGCATATTTTTTAAAGATTAGAAAAATGGTTAAAGAATTTAGCTTAGATAGGAGTTGGTTTGCAGTCAACATATTGAATATATTTTCCAAGAGAGATAAGGCAACCGCAGAATTTAAATCCCTGGCATAAATGTCAATTATTTTCTTAAAGACAAATATAGTAAAGGGTCCCCCTTTACCATTTGTTAATCTACTTAGCAGGGTAAGACTTCTTTTTTTCGCCTGACAAACATATGTATCTGTCAGCCCTCTAATAATACTTTTTCTTTGATGATATAAGCTCCCCCATTTTCGCATTTTCATGACACTAAATGTCACTAATTTGACATGAACTGTCAGCGCAACTAATGCGAATATGGAATGTGTCGAAAAATGCATAGCTTTTCAGCAGCATTCTGTCGCTTTAGTTGGCACAAAATGATGGGGAGACCCCTCGCTTTCAGGGTTTGCAAATTGATGCTGAATATAACGAAGTGAAATTAAGAGGCGGGAACGAGAGCTGGGGAATTGCTTCTTAGTTGGTCCCTCAGTGGCCATTCCGTATAAGGCGTGGAGCCGGCATTCCCTGGAAGAAGCTCAGCCAAATAAGGTCAAAATTGCGAATATGATTTCTGCAGAAGTGAGACCCAGTCCCAGTCTCTCCCTCTCTCTCTGCAAAGTTAATCCTAATTTATGCGCAAATAATGATGAAGACTGGTTGCCCTTCTGCCGAGAGACTCTTTCTTTCGCCGCCGCTGCCGCCGAGATTAAGTGGCTCACAGTTTGGTGAAGCTGCACTCTTCAGCCAGTTGCCGTTATGCATTCTGAGTTATCCCGGAGACAATGGGGTTGTCAACCATCTACCAGCGACTTTCTGGATATTGACTTTGGGTCATCGAAAAGTCGGAGGAAAAGGGCTTAGTTCGAGGCGTTCGTAATGAATTGTAAACGCAGACACGTGTGTCGCCTCTTTGGTGAAGGGGATTAACCGTCTTGAAAAGTCGTAAAGCCGGGGAAGTCTAGAAGTCGGAGTTTACTTTGATGGATCGAAAGTTTCACAAGGATTCACCCCTGCGTGGTCATGACTTGGCCACTTCCCCTTTGCCATTCTCACTATTCCCATGTCCCATTCCGCTTGATTGGCTAGCCAGCACTGAAAATAATTTTTAAAAGTTTTTAAATGGTATTTTTTGAAACTTGTAGATCTTAAAATTATCAACTAAATGAATTTCTTATCATCAAACATTCTATGGTAAATAATCCATCCTTAAAAACTTAATTCTATTTTTCGCGGCCTTAACTAGTTGGGAATCATTAGGGAAAATAACTTTATTATGCTCTAAACCTGTTCCATACTGTTATTTTACTACTAAAGCCACTTCTTATCATAAATAATTATTTCATGGTGAGTCCTGCGCTTAAGACATAGTTTAAGAGTTTACGCTGTTCGAACCAGTTGGGAATTTTATGGCATTTTTAACTATATAAACCCAAAAATGCAACCATCTTAATTAATTTAATGACTAATTCACAAATTTGAAAATCGATTTACATTAAATGTTATTATTTATTATTACTTTTTGCAAATAATACCGTTTCCTCTCTGTGCAGAACTTGTTTTCCGCTTATAGCAAATGTGCTGCCTCCGCTGACCAAGAGCTCTGGCAACGTGTTCCCCTTCACGGTTCTGTTGTTTTAAATTTGTCATGAAAATATTTTGATTGTTGCGCATTCACAGCCCTTGCTCCCCCTTCGGTGGCCTCACCTTTCAGCTTGGGTTCTTCGGCGAGTGTTCAAATAATGTTTCACACACCCCCGGGACCATGGATCGGGATGCCCTCTGTCTGTGGCAGATGGCTCCACATGCTCTACATATATCTGTATATAAATATATTTGTATGGATGTTTTCAAATTAGATTCTGCGTTTTCCGAATGTCAGTGGCTCTTTCTGTCCGGACACTGAATTGCAATCAATCGACGTCGGAAGGGACTTTCCCTCATTTGTTTATTTACTCCTTGTTTTGTTGTGACTACTATTTGCTTCTCATTTATTTTTGTTCATCTCAAATGATATTTGCTCGAGAGTCGCTAATTAATTAGACGAAGAGCAGTGGCTCAGTAAGCTGTCATCTTGACTTATTTTTAATCGGGTAACTTGGCATGCAAGCCAGACTTCTCCAACTCCCCAGTCTTCGGCGTAAACCGTAATCCAATTTAAAAAAGCATAGCCGTCAGTCGCTTCCTTTGACTGCCACATAAATCAATGGGATGCGCGCTTAAAATTCATATCTTGTCAGAATGTAAGTTGTATTTTAAGCTTTTTATCGGTCCCCAAAAGGCGGCTGCAATGCGCCCCGCATTACTCATGCCTCAGAGGAGTTCGCTTGGAGTCGAGGAAGCGTCTGGTTATGAATGGATAAATGCTACGCTTCTGCGGGGGAAGGGAAATCGGAAAGGGGAACTGAATCCGCCGCCACAAGGTGAAGCACAAGTCAAAATATTGGGCCAGGTGAGAGAGGCACAGCAGAGCGCCTGCACTGGTGAACTTAAAGGTTTTTGATTTGGGTGATTCATGATTAGAAGGCAGGGTTAAGCTTATAGAATTTAAATTTTATTTATAAAATTAATAATTCAAAGAACTCAGCGACTATTTTTTTCTTATTTATTTTGGCTTGTTAAAATGTTTACTTATATTCCTGCTTTTATTTGTAAAGCCTTTCCATTATATATATCTTTTTTGCTTTTTATACCAAAAAGCCTCCTTTATCAATTTCCATCATCATTGGATCACCCTACTAAGTCCCAGAGTAAGACGTTAAGACATCATAATTTTTGTGGCTAAATCTTTTGGCCATTTTGGCTGCATGGCAGAGCAATCGCCAGGGCCACGTGTTGCATGTGCAACACGAAATGGCTGTAAATAATATTTATGTGCGTTAACGCCGAAATACCGTATTCGGATCGGGGTTTTAAGCGGGGCGAACATGTGTCCGGAGTATCCGCAACACGAGCTACTTCAGAGCGTCTCATATATCCGCGGCTTTATGGCTTAAATGCGTTATAATTCAAGCCCGACTGCCGGCCACCTGTTCGTCGGACATTTGAGTCGTTGTCACGTCCCTGCTCCTCTGCGGCATAAATATTGGCCACTAGTAATCCCATCAAGACATGTGAATGGCTGCTCTTGATGAGCACTCATTTGGGTGGAAATCCAACGCATTTTCAGCTCCAACATGTTCAGGCCGAATAAGGCTAGAAAATATTGCACAATCTATAGAGTTAACGACTCCTTTGACTCCGATTTCTGGCCGGACTTCTTGTTAATTTTCCGCCAAACAAAACACGCACCTAATGAACCTCGGCCAGTGGCACGATCCACGCTGTGGAAGATCGTTTATTTATAGCAGGGAACGGCGTCGTGGTTGCATCTAAATTATGGGCAACATTATAAGGGAACACTGGGTTACATGGGTCATTTTTTTTACATTTTATACTATCAAAATTAAAAGGGAGAAGTTAGGAGAATAGGTTTTACAAAAAAAAAAAGCTAGAAATTATTATAGAAACACAATACACCATTAAAAAATCATTGTGTAAAAGCAGAAATATATAAGATCTTTTACAATTTGCTAAAAATCTTTGTAGCTTAGTGTAATCTCTGGAACTCCTGTACAGTAGCCGGCAACTTGTTGCGATTGTAAGCGGCGCCAGGCAACATTCTGTTGAATCCACGACTACGTCGTCGCCACCGAGTCTGCGATTTTAATCTTTCGCTCTTGGCCAGCCTATCCTGGCCCAATACAAATTGTGCGAGATGTGAGGTGTGCTGGCCCCGAGTAGGAAGGGGCACAGCGTTGTCAACGCTCTGGTACAGCCTTTGGCCTGCTGCCATTTCCAAGAGATCCTATCTGGCAACTTTATAGTACGAGTCGCAGACTCATTTGGCTTTCATGTGGGGCGATAAGCAAATGGCAACAGCATAAATGTTAAAGGGAAAAGCGCAAAGTATTGCTTAATTTGTACACAAAATTAAAGATACAATTTACAAGCTAAATAAATGAAATTCTTTAAGGAAGTTGCCCAATTAATACATTTTAATTACTTGGTTTGCCTCCAGCGTATTTAGTTTCATTTTTGGATTAATTTATCTTTGGTTTATGACCTTAAGAAAATTAAATAAACGGTAATAAACTAAGCAAAAATTTATATTTCTGTTAAATGACTTTTCCCCAAGCCTTTAGCTATTTTTTGTTTTAAATGTAATTGAGATTATGTTGTTGTATCAATGCGAAAATGCCAATTAAATATAGAAAATCTAAACAGAAAATAAGTAAAATGTATTGTAAAAGATTGTTTTCTTAGTAAATAAACTTTTGAATTTATTTAAAGACACAGATAGCCTTAATGGCCACATAATTTGCAGGTAATAGTCGAGATAGGCATCTCGTTATTACCAGATTTTTAATAGGCAACTTGGCATGATTCCTGCTTCTCCTTCTTGGCCATTTTAATGTTCACAATTTAATGCACAATTTCATGTATTTTGCGGTTCGCGTGTCTTGTCCCATTTGGCAGAGTCTTCCATCGATCCGGGCGCCTCTGTTACGGGAGCTGGAAGCTCACTTAAAGCACATTGTTGCGGCGTTTATCATATTAATGTGAGTGACTGCCATCGTTGGCCGGGTCTCTTAACAACTTAATAATTTATTTGGCCCTCCGCCCGCGGAACATGTGTCAGAGCCACGTCAGGAGCTCAGAGAAGAGGGTTCTTAAATTATTTACACGACTTGCATGCGTGGCAGCTTTAAAGAGGTTGCGTCTGCGGCGCATAAACATGTCATATTATTATTATTATTTTTTACAGTCTGATAAAAGTTTCGCTCGCTTCGAGTGCTCTTTTTTTATGGCGATGCGTCATAAAAAAACAGACAGCGAAGTGAGCTTGCCAAAAACCGAAAATGAAAAAAAAGGGAAGCGCTTTCTAAAGGGCAAGGAGCAGCAACAGGAGCGGGCAGCTTATCAATGCAAAACAGACTCTCCAGTCTCTGGTCCGTCCACTTCATATTTGAAATCACGCCCCCACTTCGCATCCCTGAAAGCCACTTCCTCTCCTCCTTCTTCTGCTCCCCCTCAATTTCCATCTGCATTGTGCAGGAAGCGTTGAAGCAACCCTTGAGGGATTAAATTTCAACAGTTCGCCGCCCGCGCGTTGCGCATTCTTGGCCAGCACTTTGCTGCTCCTCCGCCTCCAGCTCCTGCTCCTGTTCCTTTTCCCGGAAAATCCCTTGCCGACTTCTCGGCGCTTAGCCATCTGTGCAACTGTCTATCTGCCCACTTTTTGGCCAAATGGACAGCGCTTAGGCAGAGAGGGAGGAGAACAAGGCATTCGGCTAATGAATGTAATCGTCATAAGCTGCCCTTTTCGATGACGAGGAGGATTCAACTAATTACGAGGTCCTGTTTACAAAATATTTCCATGTAATTGGACGGCTTTCAGTCGGATGTTGAAAGCAAAGGAAATGCATTCAGTTTATATACGGATTTGGGTTCCTGAGAGTGCTTCTTGGTTGGAGAGAATTTGGAGAAAACTTCTGGCCACACTACATGCAAAATGGAAAGAATTTGATTTACTTTCATAGAAGAAATACCGTTTGGAAGGGCTTTAGGAGAGGCACATGGTTTTGAAAGGAAAAAGGTTAAGATTCAGATAAGTATTAACTGAATTCATTTATTCATGCTAGAACAAAGCCTTGAAAAACATCTTTAAGGTCACAGAAACTCCCCTTCAGCCAACATAACTTATTTTATCTAGCCTTAATGAAACCAGGAAAGCGAAACAAAACACTCCTTTTGCTGCTGGGTGCCAAGGACATCATCATAACTGGGGGTGTACCTGCAGCTATTTTGATTTGATAAGCAAACAAAGGCGACAAACAGCAGCACAGACAGCAGGAAAACAGAAAGAAAAACCCTGCGCCGGCTGGCAAATAGAATAAAATAATCAGAAGGCAAACGCAGAAAGTGGTAATGAGGCTACGCCGTGTCTGACAATGGAGATCCAAAAGGGGGAAACAGAAACGGAATGGCATTGCCTGTTTCTCCGTTTGTCTGGGAAAGTGAAAAGCATGTAAATGCCCGGGGCAAGCATTATAATGGGGGTGCCCAGACCCAAAACCCATTCCGATTTCTATATTCCAGAGAGCAGACACTTGAGCCAGCTAGCTGCTCGACATGCAGCTGGACAATAATTGTGCGAGGGTTCGCTGGCTCCAAAGTGTCCTGCGGGCAACAACAGGCCGGAAAGGGGAGACTGAGAAGCAGGAAGAGTGTCCTGAGCCAGGACTCCAAGTGCCAAGGGGCGGCGGCGGGCCGAATGCTAATGAATTGAAATTGTCGGAGGCGCGCGGGCGCACGGGGCGTATGAACAATTTAATTGCCGAGCAAATTTTGCGCTGATGAAAATTGAATTGTTCATTGGGTGGCGTGGCGTGTCATGTCACTGTCAAGTGCAAATGTTCACCAATGCCGCAACATCAACATCAACATTGTTTGTTGTTGTCTTCTCTCCCCCGAAAAAAAAAATAAACATTCAACAAATGAGGTTTGCAAATGTCGGCAGAAATGGCAAAAGCTTGCGTGATATTTATTATTTGTAGCTTGCCATTGTTTAAATGATTTTCGAGCGATTTGTGGTCTGGCTGGGTTGTTTTTTTAATGAATTTCACTCTACCCCGACTTCCGCTCTTGACTTTGACGTGTAACTATGAAAAAACGGGAATATTATATGGCAAACGCGAGCTGTCACCGCGGGCGTGACTAAAAGTTGCCATAAAAGAAAGAGGGAAAACCGTAAACTTTTATTACTTCACACAGTGCATTCCTGGGCTGTTTTTAATTTTCCCCCAGCTGATGTCATTGTCCTGGCCATGGAGGATTCATTTTTTTGTGTTTTCCGTATTTCCTTGCAGACGGAGCTCTCGCACAATCTGCAACAATTGTCGGAGAAGGCACGTTCCACGACCGAATTCATCCAGCGCCTCAAAGGCATGAGCGACAAAGTAACGGTAAGTTTGAGAGTGGGAATACTGGAGTCTGAAATCCATCTTGATGATTCTCTACTCTCTGTGACTCATCATCCTTAGGAATCCTGCATGGAGTTCGAGCGGCTGGTACATGCCCAGTGCGAGGCCCTAATCCAGGCCATTCACGACAGACGCGAGTATCTGCTGGAGGCGATTCGCAACGACAAGGACACCAAGATCAGGATACTCAAGGTGGGTTTTTGAGTCTTTTTTAGACTTTTATATATTTTTAAATTTATTTTTTTATGCTCAGGACCAGCAGTCGAACTGCACTGGCAAGTTACAGCAGACCACGGGACTTATACAGTTCTGCATCGAAGCTCTGAAAGAGACTGACAGCGCCGCCTTTCTTCAGGTATTTACTGATTTAATATAAAATTAAATAAATGTTATTTTAATTGTTTAATTATTAACCTTAAAAGGTGGGCTCCATGCTTATCAATCGAGTGGCCAACACAGACATGACCTGGCACCAGGAGGTCACCAATGCGGCTCCTAGGGTCTCGCCCATCGTGGACCTGACCCTAGATGATGCGGCCCTGGCCAGAGCCATAGATAACTTGAACTTTATACAGATGAAAGGTGAGTTTAACAGGTTTCTTAATTGACAAATTATGTATTTTTCATGCTAATTAAACTAATAGAGATGTGTTCCTTGTACTAAGTATTTCAAATAGGAATAAAAACTAGAGAAAAATGTAGGCAGTACTTGTAGTAGGACTTTGCGTAAAAAAAATATCTTAAATGTAGAATATTTTCGACGAAACCTAATTAGTCTCTCCCCCCAAAAAGTTCAATATTATTGTGTCCTAACCACAGGGCTGAATTATTGGGCCCAACTGTATGTGCTAAGCAAACCCGCCTCATAAATATTGTCACTAATTACGCACAAACACACACGCACACCCCGCCGCACACACCTGGCCAAAGGTGTGACTCTGGGCCACCCTGCAAACAAAACAGAAAACATAAACATAAACAAGGCCCCACTCTCGCTACCCTTGAAACAATAGCGAAGGAAGGGCCCTCGAATCGAGAGCTGTTGAAGAGTTGGGACTGTGAAGGGCTTCAAAAATAGTTTTCTGTAGGAGTAGGGTTCCTAAATTTAGAACTGAAAGTGTTGGGAAATTGAGAAGCTGACAAATTTTTAGTGAGAATTAGAGTGAAAGTGTTGAAATTGGAAACTGTAAATAAGTTTAAGCGATTTAAATAGAATTTAAGATAGATCCCCGTTGCATTTAATATGTCTAACATTTTTGTGCTTCTCTCGCCATATCTCCTTTCATTCTGAATGTGCCGCTTGTGCTCTCATTTAAATGAATGTCCACATAAAATATATACAAAATACCATCTAAAGCCGTCAAAGATGGAGATGAAAGATGTCCGGCAGGTGAGCAACTACAACTACAACCACAAATAAATGCAAAACAAAATAAAACCAAATAAAGTTTATGAAAAAATCCATACACAGAAATTCACAAAAGTTTATTTGCATAGTTTCTTTTTTTCTGGACAAAACTCATTCTTTGGTGCTTTTAACCTCTCACACACACACTCTTAAAAATACACCTTTCACACTCATTCACTTATCGTCGGCCATTTTGTTTTCAAGGATTTGGTCATTGCTTTCTGCCTTTGTTTTCCGTTCTCTCTCTCTCACTTCCGGGCGGCGGCTTACGCCTACGCATAATAATTTTTCATTTTCATTTAAGTCACTAACAGGGAATAACAAAAAAAGAAATATATATATTTATACGAGAGAGCATAAAACAAAATGCCCCGAAAAATGCGTCCAAATATTTTCGTTTCTCGCTTCCGGTTCCGCCGAATGTCACAAATGCCTCTCCTTGCGGCAGTGGGCGTGGTCGGTCAGCAATGTCACTTGAAGTGACATAATTTTTTACTTTTTACTCAACGTTTTTCCTTTGGCCTGTCGCTTTTCATTTGACTCTGCCTTCACCCCAATCCTGCGCTTCATTATTTCATGCTTAAGCTTTCATTTCGCATTTTCCGTTTCCGCCTTTTTTTATTGTTATTATTTTTTATATGTAGCAATGCTCTTTTCTGGTATTTTCGCCAGCAATTGACCCTCTTCAAGGCCTGCTCTGGGGCTTATCCCTTACACTTTTAGCCTGATTGCCGGGCCCAGGCACCTTGATTTCTGCAGCTTTTGGTGGCTTTTAATTTGATGTCGCCGTCACCCGGTACCCATAGGGTACAAGGGTATTATAAGTTAGTGCCAACCGAGAATGTATGTAACAGGCAGAAGGAGAAATCTCCGACCCTATAAAGTATATATATTCTTGATCAGCGTCACTAGCCGAGTCGATCTAGCCATGTCCGTCTGTCCGTCTGTCCGTCTGTCCGTCTGTCCGTCTGTCCGTCTGTCCGTCTGTCCGTCTGTCTGTCCGTGTGAAACAACAGATCTCAGAGACTATAAGAGCTAGAGTTACCAAATTTGGTGACAACATTGGAATCTGTTGCACGCAGATCAAGTTTGTTTTAAAATTTCGCCCCGAAAACAAAAACGGTATATAACCATATGCGTGATTTTCGGCGTAAAGTAAATAGATAGGCTTAATAAGTAGGCAATCGTGGACGTGTTCTGAAAATTTAAGTAAAATCGGATGATAAACATAGAAGTTATTAAGCAATAAAGTTTCTGAGAGAGAGAGAGAGAGCGCGCGCACATGCGTGTTGCTCAACATGTTCCTAGCAACATGTGTTTTTGTTGGGTGTTGCTCATCATGTTTCTAGCAACATTTGTCGCTTTTGAGAGTTGCCCAACATGTTCCTAGCAACATTTGTCTCTTTTGAGTGTTGCTCAACATGTTTCTAGCAATATTTGTCTCTATTTGTCAACATTTCCTTTTTTCCATGTTAATGTGCTGTTTAATTTCACCCCACCGATTTTACTTAAATGCTTTGGGTACCGGGTATCTTACAGTCGGTCACATTCGACTGTAGCTTTTCCACTTGTTTTTATGTTTATTTTGTGGCATAATTTTAGGCGCTTCACTTGGCTCCTCGCCATTTGTGTTGTGTCATGAATTTTTATTACCAGGCGTTGGTTTTATGCCTCGATTTTATGTCGTGGCGTAGGCGTGGCCATGGCCCCCCCTCAGGGCAATTAATAAAAAATGAAACCCCAAAAACATTTGATGTCCCTTTGACAGATTCCACTTTACTCTTTGAGGGATTATTTGCTGGTTTTCGGTTTGCCATTCATTGAAACTTTTTTTATTGGTTGTGGTTTATGTATGTTTACCTTAGTTGTATTGATAGTTTGGCTTACTTTTATTTATTAACCAATCTACTAACACATACACTTTTATTTCGGTTTCTAACTTTGGAGTCTTTATTTTCTTACACTTATCAGTAGTTATTTATTTTATGCACTTATATTCGTAAATGTTTTATTTATCTTTTAAAATACATTTTTAAACATTTTCTTTATCTTGAAAAATAGCTCCCATGACTCCAACTATACTGCCATCGGATTGTTCAGCGGAAAATAATTCTGTGACTGTAGCGTGGCAGCCACCAAATCATTCCTTTGTGGAGGGTTATGTCCTGGAACTGGATGATGGCAGCGGTGGAGAATTTAGGGTAAGTAAATAAGGAGCTTTCCTTTAAATATTGTAATTATTAAAATCAAGTAAAGACTAAAAAGGAAGTTTCTTACTTTGGAAAGAAAATCGATCTTCTACCTCTTAGAGCCTTTTCTATATGCACTTAACTTCATTTTTATTAACTAACTGCTGTGTGAATGTGTTAACCCACTGAATGCCTCAGAATTTAATAAATTCAGGAGGAATGAGCGGCACAATCCGACTGTTGATTGGCCCAGTGAATGGCTGTCATCTTCCAATTTATTAACCAAGAACTTTAATTTGATTTCCCATTCGACCCGTTCCCGTTCCCGAAACAGGAAGTCTACTGCGGCAAGGAAACAATTTGTACCGTGGACGGGCTGCACTTCAACTCGATGTACAATGCCCGGGTGAAGGCCTTCAATTCCGCCGGAGAAGGTGAATACTCGGAGCTGATTGGACTGCAGACTGCCGAAGGTGAGTCCACCTCTACTACTAGCTTTTTCAATTAAGCTCCTCCGGCCTGCAAGGGGGTGCTTGCTTGTGAGCTACTTTTCCAACTGTTTTATAATTTAATCCTTTTCGGTCATGCGCCACCCCATTTCCATTCACTTGCCCGGCTCGGTCCCGAGCTTCGTGCTTTGCATGTCAAACAGCCATTGACCCCTTTTACGCCTGCCGGGGCCAGGCGGGGAGGGAGAACGTGAATGGAAATGGGAGTGGATGCGGCCTCGGGGCAGGAATAAAACACGAAGGGGAGGATGTCTTGTGCAATCCAAGTCTCACTTGATTGATGCATGCGCCACCTGACAGCAGCTCCTTCGAGCGAAGAGCCACCGCAAAGCGAAGCGCCGCGTAAAGTTATTTAATTTATAAAATGGCCAGAACGCTTCCTAGACCCGTTTCTGTTTCTGTTATTAGTTGGCCGCCATTAATTTGCAACTTTTAATTGATTATTTTGCGGCGTCTTCGGTGGGGGTCACAGACGATTAAAGCCGGAACCCGATCCCGATCCCACTGCAAATTGCCATTTTATAAAGTGTTTACACCGAGCGCGTGTCCCTAAGTAATTAACGGCAAAAACCAGTTAACAGTTTATGGCTCGTGACGTTAGCGGGCGGTCTACGCTAATGACCGGGCTCTAACACCTCGCAGACAAACGGAGTACCCAGGAAAAGCTTCTTGACGAATCGAAAGGGTTTCCAGGGGTTCCAATTACTTAAGGCGGCAGAAAAGCGATGCTGGTGGCTATTGTGGGTAGTTAAGGGTTATTAAGTTCAGGATAATTTAAAATAAAAAGCTGGAGCACTAAAAAATTGCAAAGAACCAAAAAAAGTCTTCTAAAAATAAAGAAAATTAAGCTTTTGATAGACTTAAAATAAAATTCAGGAAAAATTATTAATAAAACCCAAGTAAATGTATCTTATTGCCTTTTTTATACACTTCTTTTATATTTTATTTTAGTTATGGGATATTGTTCCTAATCTATATTTAATATACTCTTAAACACATCCTAAATTATAATTTTTTTTCCATAATAAGTTCCCAAACATAGTTTTTAAATCTCCTAAAAATTAAAAGAGTGATGCCAAAAGAGCAAGAACCATCGTAAATTAGATCGGATTAGTACCTCTTCCATATCCCTTTTAATAGACTCTTAATCCCAACTTCAGACAAAATAATTTGGCAAACATTTCTAGTCTCTCTCCAGCTCTCTTGGTTATCCAATTAAGAAACTGGGAACAGTTTATAACAGCTAATTAAATGCCGGCAAGCAGGACTCGCTAGGAGTTTATGGTGCTCCGGGTAAAATCCCTTATAGTTTTAATCGCAAAGTCATATCCCCGACGTAAACAAAACAATGCCAGGCCATTGAGTGCCGAGCGCTGAGTCCGTAGTCCTCCTGGCCCAGATGCTTGCTTTGTGGCTTGTTTGGCCACACAATTGCCTTTGGTGGCCAATAAAACAGGCAACGTCATCGTCGTCAGCAGACCGAGAACTGGAGTCCCGACTATATATAGAGCTGGTCCCAGCTGATTCCAGACTAGCCTCGGCCACTTAATGCGGCCACAACAATAAAAAAGGAAATTTAATAAAGCACTCGACTCGACGCCACTCGTTGCCTACTTTGCGGCGCATAACAGCATAAACTATAAGGAACAAGCTCGGACTCCGGTCTCCAGATTGCACTGGCCACTTGAGCTTTGACAATGGGGAAAATTGCAACCAGTCTGACTTTGTTTTTCTTTCCACTTTTCACCCGCTTCGAGACACTGCAAAAATCTGGTTAATCTGGGGTAGGAAAGCTTACGAAATGGGGTTTATTTGAGGGGATTTTGGTAAGAAAGCTTGGGTTCAGGGTATTGACTTAAAGAAGCAATTATCTGGCCATAAAATTAATAGTAAATTAAGTATATTTAGGAGATTTTATAATAATAATAGAGAATTATGTAATAAATAAATATAATATAAATAAAAACTTAAAAACCAGTAAGCTCTTTATTAAATTTATAATACTTTTGTAAGCTAAATAACATCTTAATATTAATTTCACAGCTAAGCTCAATTTCTTTTAATTTATTAAATATCTTTACAAACTTATATTACCATATTTCTTCCCATGTACTCATCACTTCCATTTTTTATCCGCTTTTCCTTCATTGTAGTGGCCTGGTTCACGTTTGATCCGGTTTTGAGCGGCGGCGCCGGATCGGGCTTAATCTTTAGCAAAAACAATGCCACCGTTAGCGTCGAGGGCTGGGAGCACCGTGTGGCCCTCGGCTCTGTAGGGTTCTCCCGCGGCGTCCACTACTGGGAGTTCACCATCGACAACTACACGGCGGACACGGATCCGGCCTTCGGCGTGGCACGCATCGACGTGGCCCGGAATAAAATGCTGGGTGAGTGTTCCAGCTCCTCTTTTATTTACTTTTCCGAGCTCCTTCTTACCTCTGGCTCAGTGGGTTACTGGTTGCATTTGAAATTCAATTAAAAATTCAGAGCAGGCAGCGGGGACAGCAAAGAGAGAAAACCTTTCGCCGGCAAGTTTGATCGAAAAAAACGTAGAAGTGGAAAATCTGCACAACAAATAGATTCTGGCGTTGACAAAAGATCCAATACGTATGCGGAAAGTTCGCAGCTAATAGATGCGAATTCAGGGGGGAATCCTGGGAAAATAGAACTTAAAACTTTGCCATTTTGCCGCCTCGCGAATGCGAAGCCAATAAAATCGAGTGCCAAGTAGAGGTTGGGGACGCAACGAAAACTTTTGCCATTTCTTGTTGCATGTGCGTGGAACGGAAGGCGCGGAGTTTTCGTTACCAGACTGAGACAAACACAAACAAAGGACCAGAAGTAGCGGAAGGAGCAGCGAGGGACCGGATGCGGCGGAGGCGCCTTGAAGTATGCCGCAGCAAATTGATTGAAAATGTGCGTGGTTGCGTGGGAGGAGGCCCTAGAAGCTCGAGACGCGAGTTCGATACCCAGGGCGACTTAGAATGCAGACAAAAGTAATTAAAAGTGCGGCACTTAAACTTTTGTCAAATGCAAAAGTTTATTTTTGCGGCAGAGCCATCCATCGCTTGCTCTTATTTTTTATTCGTATTTTTTTTTTAAGGACTCCTTGCTGTGTACCTTTTTTCACTTACACAATTTATTCCCCAAGCTGCTCACGCGCCATTTAACACGTGCCCTCCGGCTAGCGAACCTCGAAGCGGGAGGAAAACTAAAGTTTTCAAATTAAATTTTCATATGCAAAGCGGAGCAGGTGGTGCCCCCAGCGACTGACATTGACACTAACAGTTGCAGTTTGCCAAGTTGTTTTACGACGACGACTCTCATGCGTTCTTAACCCACTACTGCTGCCTCTATCGTGGCTCCCAGGACCCTCCAGCTTGTTGCTCTTGCATTTGTCAGTTATAATTCCGCAGGACTGGAGAAGCGACACAGACAGGAAAGTGACAAGCTTACGGATAGCGGCAGTCCGGGGACTCAACTTGCCGGTTAAACTTTAAAGATCGCAAGTCCTTGGAGGCGGAATCAGAGAGAGAATGGGGAAAGTCAGAGAAACGAAGAGCAAAGGTTATGATAGTGAGGGTTATTAATATTTATAAATTAAGGAAACGATTTATGGGATTTTATAGAGAGATGGGGGATTAATTATGTAAGAATTTATGGAATTTTCAAGAGAAAGGGGACTAAATACGACTACTATCTACTAAATAATAATTATAAATTCCCTGTTTAAGCCCGAAATAAATTGTTTCTTCTTTCTCTCTTAAAATCTCTTTATAGGCAAAGACGAAAAATCATTTGCCATGTACATTGACCGACAGCGCTCCTGGTTCCAACACAATTCCGTGCACGAGAGGCGAGTCGAAGGCGGCATAACCACTGGCAGCACGATCGGAGTACTCCTCGATCTGGAGAGGCACACCCTAAGCTTCCTGGTCAACGAAATGCCGCAGGGATCGGTGGCTTTCCGGGATCTCTACGGTGTCTTCTACCCAGCTGTGAGCATCAACCGAGGCGTCACACTGACCATGCACACGGCCTTGGATGCGCCCAAGATGGACTACTTCTAGGGCAGGTCGGATGGGATCCGAAGAAATAGCAAAATGTGTACATAAAGAGAGAGAGAGAGCTTGGCATTTGACAGTAATCGGTGTCTATATAGCATTACCTTAATACGACCGCTTAAATCTAGATGTGTGTACGTGTAGTTTCGGGCAAGGTTCAGCGACATATCTCCACTTAATCGTATCTCTACTCGTAGTTCTATAGGTTCACTGTTTGAAAAACGCTGCGCCAAACACGAAAAGGAAAGGATTGAAATTATTGCAAATAATTGAAAGCATTTAACGTTAACTCTGTATGTAAAATATAATAACGAAACTCTGAATGTTTTGCCACACGAAATAAAGCCAAAAATCAAGCACCGTGCAACAAAAAAACAAAAACTAAAAACTTAAATCGTAAACACCAAAAAAACGAATCAAATTTAAACGCATAAAAAATATTATTTAAACGCGAATAAAAAACTGAGGTAAAAATCCAATTAGTAATTAGTGTAGCTAAAAATCAGCATCTGTATGTCATAATGTTAATGGGTAATACGTACATATATAAAGGCATTTGTTTGAGGCTAAAATGGAATCAAAATCGGCGTGTTTTTTGGGGGAGGAAGTTTTTATTTTAAAGACTGAATGCAAGTATTCTTTTTAGGTAAAACACGTTACAAATTAAGGCCTCATTGAGATGTGCAAATTAATCACTTGAAATCAAGGTAACTTTCGCAAACAATTTTTAAGAGCACAGCAGAAATTGCATTTAATAAAAACGATCCAAAATTACCAAGGAAAACCAACGTTTCGCTTATAAAATTCAATATGCAACTGAATATTAATGTTTAAAGTACAATTAAGTTCCCTGTAAATATTGATGTATTTTTTAAATACCTAAAAAACCATCGGCTATTCTAGTTTTTTTCCTATTTAAGATGTAATGCATAAAATTAAATTCCACTGTATGTACGGACTATTTATACTTTTTCAACTTAAGCCTATCTACAGCGAAAAAAAAACAAACAACCATTAAACTTAATTACCAGTACTATGCATGTTTAATATTTATAATTGTAATAATAATACAAGCAGAAAATATACAAAGCAAAAACTACAAAAATTGTAATTGCATGGGCAACAACAAGCACACACCCACACACAAGTAAATGAGTTTATCAAACAAAAAACGGAAATAAAATAAATATGAAAAAAAGGTGTAATCAAGTTAAATGGCATTTCTAAGCCTCGCTCGCTTTTTTCAGCCAAAATAAATGGATTTAAGGTAAGCCAATCTGGTAAATTCGGGTGATTTCAACCGCGAGACAAAATATACTTTTTAAAATACATTTTAATTAAAGCTCAGCTGAGTGCTTCTTGGCCCGCAAAACTAAAAACTTTCCCCAGTTTCACCGCGATGCATTAATGGAAAAGCCTCACGCGAGCGGGCGAGTTCGTTGTGCCAATTTCTGTGCGGATTCCCGTGTTTGTTCTGCCAAAGCGCCAAATGTGTCGCCAACAATGTGGAATTCTGGTTTGTTGTTTTGGCATTCTCGTTCAGACACAACACACATCACCCACAGCCCACAATGCACCACACACTTACGCAAATTACACACTTAACTTTAGCGCCGCGTTTGCTTAGAAAGCCAGCATGTGTCAGCGGCCAAAGTCGGTATATGATTCTGGGGGGAACTGCAATTGTTTGCTGCTTTTGACAAAGCATAAATTTTAATGAGCACAGCTCTGGAAAAAAAAGAACCGCCAAAGAAACTATTGTTATTTGGAGTCCACATTGTTTGGAACTCTATATATAGAGGAGAGTCCTAGGCGCGGGAAACGCATCAAAGTGCAATTTGTATATCCGGGTTGAAGTTGGCGAAACTGACAAGGAAAAGCGCTTAGCCGCCCCACTTCCGCATCCTGTCGGAGATGGCAGAGACAGGACATGGGACACAGGACATGGCACGCAGGACATGAAGCAGCAGCTGCTTCTCCATAGTCGTCGTCTGCTTCATAAATCATAAAAAATAAAACTTTAGCCGCACGTCGCCGAACAAGAGAAACTCCCAACCGCCGCTACACATTTTCACATTTTCCCAGTCCCCCCTCATCCCGGGAAAACTTGCCCCCGCAAACTAACCAACAGCTGCTAAGTGTTGAGTAAATGTTTTCGCGCCTCGTTGCGCTCTCAAATTCCCAAAACGTTTCCAGTTGTTGGTGTTGGTTTTGGTGCCGGCTACATGGCGGATGTGGCACGTGATTGCACCAGTTTTCCCGCACAATCTCATAAATACGAAGAAAAGCGGAGTTTCCAGGCATTATTGGCAAATATGTGTTATCTTTTTTTCTACTCAAAAACTTGGCCAAAGTTTCGGTGAAATATCTTAAAGGACTTTCTATTATTTATATAACCGAAAGACCTTTAATAATTGCAATATAAGAACCATACAAGAACCCTCCTTATACATCCTCTGATGGGACATCAGTGGCTTCCTTTAGGTGATCCTCCTCCACACCTTCTCCCTGGTTACTCTCCGTATGCTCTTCCAGGGCCACCTCCCCATCTTCCACTCTATCGGTCACCGGCTTCCGCTCCATCGAAGTCTCTGTGGTTAGCTGGGTTACCTCCTCCTCTACCGCTGATGCTGTGGTCACAACCTTGCGTCCTTCGCCCGACTCCCAATACTGCATCACCTGCAAGAGTCTGGGCATGACCGTCCGCCTGGAACTAATGCCCCAATGCATGTCCATGTGATTCCACTTCCGATACATATGGTTCTCTACGACATTGGGCAGCAGCTTAGCCAGCCGCTGGACATCCTCCACCCCAGCGAGAAAGTCATTGCTTCCGTAATACAAGGCCACTGGAGCCGTGATCTTTTCCAGGCGATAGTCCGGCGGAGAGGGTCGCCCGTAGAGCCGCTGGTTCTCCTTGGAATCGTAATCGAACTGGCAAAACCGATCCGAGCTCTGCAGCTGGAGATAGTGGGTGGTCTGCTTCACATTGCAGCCACCGGGAATGTGACCCACTAATCAGGGGAAACATGGTCTGGGAAAAGATTTAAGTTAGAAATAAAAGCAAGAAGGTAACAGTCACTAACCATGTTGAGTTCCTCCCGATTCTTGCCCACAACCTGAAAGTAGAAGCGCACACAGGTCTTGAGAAGTCCGGCGGACTGCAGGCACTGGTTGAGGTACAAGAATGAGTGGGGAAGCAGCTCAAAGCTCTCTCCCAGAACCCCGATGCCCATGCGGGCTATGCCGACCAGTGGTGTCTTCATGTGCCGCATGAAGGCCACCGGGGCCAAAGCGCTCATCAAATGGATCTTGTCATTGTATTCCGGCCTGCTCGAGGCCATCACAAAAAGCTAGTGGTTCCCTGGGAGTGGCCAAAGTAGCTCAGCTTCTGGTAGCCAGTTTTGGCCAGGACAGCATCTATCATGGCTGGCAGGTCGTACATGCCAATCTCGTGCCAGGAGAAGCTCCAGTAGGCCTTGTCCGTATTGGGGTTGAGCTTGGCATGGCTACGTGAGTAGCGATTCCCCCGGCAATTGCCCAGCCAAACGTCGTATCCGTTGTCATAGAGGTAGTAGCCCAGGCCACTGTCCGGACCCATTAGAATCCACGTAGAGGAGGTGTCCTGCAAGCCATGAACGAGCAGAACAGGCTTGGCCCCTGGCCGGGGTATGCGATGAAGGGTCAGCACATATTTATCTTCGGTGGTCACCTGGTGAGATTCTGCTGGATACTTGTACTTCTCCAGAGTTGTAACTAGATGAAGGAGGAAGTATTAGGATCATAGAAATAGGACATTTGTAAGCTGAAAACAAACCGTGGTGGACCTTGCATCTTCCAGCACACTCGCCGGAAAACTATCCTCTATTCCACCGAGAACTGGCGAGAGCACCCCCAGCACTGACAAAACCCAGATCGCGTGTCGCATGACGTTCGATCCGTGACTAAATCGAACTCACTCGGAATTCCACCCACTGGTCACTAAAGAGCGGTAATTAGTACGTGCTATTTGCTGGGACTGCGAGTGATTTTTCGGAGCTCTTATCGGAAAATCGGGGCATGCTCAATTTCAGTTACAGTTTCGGTATATTTGAGTCAGCAAATCTGTTCTATAACTCGCTCAAATTTGTTCAAATAAAAAATGCTTTCCTCTGAAATAATGGTCAAAGTTCAGATCAATGGGAATTGGTAGTGGGATGTCCAAGCATTTAATTAGTTCAACATACCATACGGAACGGCTAGACTAGATAGCAAAATAATCACTATGTTATATATTGCATTGTCATGATTTCAAATTATTATTTAAAAATGCTTAAGTGGAAATGAGAAATTATTCAAAGGTAAATTAAAATATATATAGAAATATAATCATTAAATAATGTATATTTTTGCAGTTTAAATTCACTTTGTGAAGGAAATTAGCTACTGATTTATCAGTAGCCCTCGAGCTACACTCTTTCCCTCGTTATACCCTTGCAATGGGTATTATAATTTTGCCATGATATTTGCAACGCAGTGAAGGAGGCATCTCAAACCCCATAAAGTATATATATTCTTGATCAGCACCAGCCGAGTCGATCTAGCCATGTCCGTCTGTCTGTCTGTCTGTCCGTCTGTCTGTCTGTCTGTCTGTCTGTCCGTCTGTCTGTCTGTCTGTCTGTCTGTCTGTCTGTCTGTCCGTCTGTCTGTCTGTCCGTCTGTCGGTTTCTACGCGAACTAGTCTCTCAGCTATCGGGCTGAAATTTTCAGCATAGTCTTATTTCTTTAGCACGCAGTATATATGTCGGAACGGCCGAAATCGGACCACTATATCCTATAGCTGCCATAGTAATGATGGCGAAATTAATGTACAAAATTTTTAATTTCTGTTTTCAACGAATTTCTATAAATTTCGAGTTATAGTCGTTTTTATAGTTCTAGAATTACGGTTTTATTTCATTAAGATCGGTCGATTTATATGAAAATGTAAAATTCTACATGTAAAATGTAAAATTTTAAAATTTACATAATTTGACTTTTACATTACCAAAATGGATCGATTTTCAATGATCCAATTGCTGGTATATAAACTTCGGTTTTTATTTTATTATCACTCTCATTGCTATTACACTGCCCACCGCTGTTTTTAATGTGTTCAAAGCACTTGATCCTTTTGAGGGCCGGGCCCATCCATATCCTATTCCGCACTGTCGGCCAAATCAAAGCGTTCTCGTATTAATCCGATTTGTGTCCCGGCCACTTCGGAAACGAGTACCCGAAATGTTTGCCGGCTTAATTGAAAAATTAAATTTTTAACTCAGTTCCCGCTGGGTGTATGGAGTGTGGAGTGGCCCGTGTCCACTCGGCAAACATTTGAATCGTCGGGCCCTTTCAGTGCCATTTTCCACGTCATCGCATTCTTTTTTCGCAATTGACTGGCAAAAATTGATTTCAGCTTCTGCATAAAATATCTGACGCTCCTTTATTTGCAGCAACTGCTGTCACGGGGCGACGACGGCTGACAGGCTGACAAAGCGGCGCGGATGGCAAGGAATTGGTATGGAATCGGATTCAGCATCCGAATCTGAGTCCTTCCCTGGCGCTGCCGCTGCGGGTCCGTGTACGGTTCCCGGCTCCGGCTCCGGCTCCGATTCCGATAGGCCTGATGTGCTGGCCAACGTTTCGACATTTGACAAATAACTTAATTCGGCGTTGTCACCACATGTTGGCAATGCCAGCGCAGACGAGGCAGCTCAAGGGAGCACCAGGCAGGAGGATGAGGAGGAGCAGGAGGAGGATGTGGTGGTCCTGGCACACTTGACATCCCTGGCATGTGGGCGCCCAGTGGGCGTGAATGGATGTGGCTCTGCACAAGTCAGTTGGCAGCATGTTGAAGTTGAAGCCTCGGTTTCACGCTCGACAGGCGTGAACTCCAAGGGGCGGCCAGTGCCATCGGTCCGATGGAGCCTTTAAAATTAAGCTGCTAGCTGGGTCAATTTATCAATATAACACCGAAACAACGAGCAAGTAAGGTCGGAAGATGTCAAGCTTCGATTTAATCGGTGTGGTTACAGTGTCTTCGAAGATAATAAAATAATCTGGGCTTGCTGGGGAGAGTCTATTTATGTTCTGTCTTAGGTTAGTGAGTCAAGAACAAAACAGGCTTTAAACAGGCCATACTTTATAATATAATATAATAACAAACTAGAACTGGACTGTTAACATAATCTAGATAAAATATAAAATGTTATAAAATATACACTCTATTCCTATCTGCAATATTCCAAACACCAAACCATTGCCCTTTTGACCCACTTTGAGTTCGACAGTTAAGCTCTCCTTTGAGTTACCCAATTTTCCGGTATCACCTTAATCGGAGTCCGTCCACCTTTAGGAGGCGGTTCCTTTAAGCCCCGACGCGTGCCACGACAATTAGCCGTTTGTTCGATCAACTCCGCTCCTTACCCTCCTCTGACCAATGTTTCGGCGTGATTATGCTGCCAACTGCCAATCAGAGGACAATCAACGGGCCTAAAGTGTGTTGCAACTTGCAGTTAGCAGTTAGCAGTTCGCAGAGGTGCCCGGGCCAGGAGAAGCCGCTTGGCCAACAATGAAAACGAGACCAATCAATTGGCCCGCTGAGCCCTTGGTGGCAGCTCTCTGCTGAGACAATGGGAGCACAGCTCACCGCAGAGCTCAGAGCCTTAAATGCCCAGAGCAACTAACTAACTACACTGGGAAAATAATTAAATAACCAAGAAAAAGTATATTTCAGTAAGTAAAAAAGGTGCTACATTGTTAAATTGACTATAAAATATATAAAACCCACTTTAACACTAAGTTTTCCAAGCTAAAAATTATACAAGGGGAAAAATTAATTTAATAAAATAAGCACTACTATAAAAATTGATTTATATAGAATAATATATTATATGTTCAGTATACAAAATATATTACTACTTAGTTCTTCTTAAATATAATAAGGTCAATGTGTTTTCGTACAGTTTATCTTGATCTGTGAGCTATTTTTGTTTATTTTTTTTATTTAAAGTTCTATTTTCTCTAATGCATATTTATTCAATAAGTTTATTTAAATTTTTAAGCATTTATTAAGGCAAAACCTTAAGTCTATTGGTCCGAAATATTTTCTTTCATTTTGTTCACCTTTCCTGCTAATACCAATCGCTATCCCAGAAGTTATACCCCAAAAATCTGGAGCAAATTGGAGTGTATCTCGGCACGAAGCTCGTTAGCAGCAGCATCTGGGGGCCTGCCTGCTGGAGATTATGATCAGCATTGTTCGCGTCCGTCGTGGCCTCACATTAGTTGCAGCAGTTGCTCACGGGGGCTTCAGTGCCCCTCGAACAACCCCCTTTATAGTGGTCGCCACGCACGTGACTTTTAATCACGCGCGCATAAAATTTCATGCGAAATCTTTGTCTTGGCCGAAAGGAGTTTGGCTTCTCGGCCAGCTTTGGCTCATTAAGGCGCCGGAAAAATATAAAAATAAAAGTGCGTGGAGCCTAAGTGAAAAAGTGGCTGGGGCGGATGAAGGTCAGCCGTTGGAACTTTACGACTTCGCAAAGTTTTTGGCCCAACGCCAGCGCCAGGCCTCGAGACTCCATTCTCCTCGGCCAGTCAAAAGAGCAACTTGCCGTTGGAGTCAAGTCCTGGGCCGAGGGTCGTGGGTCCTGGGTCCTGGGTCGCCGTATTGCACTCTCTCTGACGATGGTGATGGTGCCAGACTTGATTCCGAGCCAATTACAATTCGTTTTTTAGCTGTCAGAGCCGCACTCAAGTCCAACGCCCACTGGCTGGCTGAATAAAGGAGGCTCCCGCCCTCGAGTTGTCTGCGTTTTGTAATTACTTTTGTGCACGTGCCACAGTACATGGATCCGGGACCAGCCTCCGGAATTTATTCCTGCAGTGCGACAAGTTCAGGGTCAGCGGCTGTGAATCTCTGCCAGGAGCAGCGAGGCCTTTGCCGGAGTTCAATATTTAAATTTTCCACAGAAATAGCATCAGTGCATTTGGTGCCATGAATGTGGAATAAAAGTTAATGAATTTTAATATTTAATGCCATTTAAATAGTTGATTTAACCAAGCGAGCAGCATAGCCATAAATTCTCTCCAACTCCATTCTCAGTCCTCTTCTCCTGCCCCGCGATGATGTGGTTGTTAATTTCTGTCGATAAAAATATGATGCTCTTTCCATTAATTACGCCATTATTTGCGTATTGTCACAGCTCCAACTCCGGCTCCGTCGATATCTGGAGCTGGAGAATCCTGGCGGCCATCGCATCCTTGTGGCCGGCCAGCCATCAATAAAATGAACGAGTGATAAAGGATTACAGGCTGACAGCGGCAATGGTCGCGGAATTGATTAATTTATGGAAATCGAGAAGACTTTCAGCGGGCCAGAGAGCACTGGCCAACACGACTCTGACACCGGAAGTCGGAATTAACACCAGTTGAACGGGTCTCCGGCTGCCCGGCTGGCCAGTGTCACTTTTGAGCCTTGTAAAAGATGCATCGTTATTTAATTTAATATGATTTGTAAACTGAAGCCGTAAATTAATTGAATTAAGCCCATTTAATGAAAACTTGTTTTACCGACTAATTGCACACAGCAGAGGAGCGGAGAAGGCGGGCAGAGCGGGGAAGAATTCAATTTCAGTTAAAGAGGAATGATTTGGCTTTGATTTGTACAGAGGGGTGGCAAAATAAAAAGATGTCTTCATCTCTGAGAAAAGTAATTAAAATAAATCAACAGAAATGGTATATTTTGCACCTTAAGAAAACAATAATATAATATATCCGTATCTTACATTACAAATGATTAACTATTAATAATCACCAAAAAGAAACTATTTCTAGCTGTCAGAGTTAAGTAAGCCTCTCATTAAGTAGCTTTAGGCACTGAAAAAACTAAGCTAACCACGCAAGGGTCATAAAATACCAACACTTTGCTCATTTCATTATCAATAACCGACAAGGACCCACTCCATGCTTCGTTGAAAGCAGAAAAATAAATGTAATATGCGCTGTAGTCCTTTTCATTACGATAATGAAATATTTCAAGAGCAGTTTATGGGGATTACTTACTTAAATGTGAGAGGCGCATGCAAAAAGCAGAGTTCGAAGCTCGGACAACCGTGAAAACACGGCGTAAAATCCGCAGGAAGGGCAGGCTCTCAGCGCAAAAGGACATGCGTGCAAATATAATCGGCGAGGCGAAAGCCGCCAAGGCAGGGGCATAATTATGGCATTATCGCGCGGGTTGGGAGGGGGCCCACACACACACCCATGGAAACTAACGATAATCAATTGAGAAATGTTTATAATGAAGTGGAGCTGCCAAAAGGGTTTTGGCCCATACCAGTCGGGGTCCTGCACTGGAATTATCTGGGAGAAAAGCTGTCAAGGAGCTGAGTTGATATTTAAGGGAACTTTTATAGAAGCTTCCAAGAATTACCAAAATTTTATTAAAACATCATTGGCATCTTTTATTAAACAAATCTCGAATTAGTTTAAAAAATTTTAAGAACACTTTAAAAGAACTCTAAATTTTTTTTGCAGCTTCTAAAAAAACCTCCAATCCCAACCTCTCAGATTTTCCGCCAGTGCAACTTTCGCGTTATAGTGAGTAGCCAGGGCGCTAAGCACTTCATTTCTAATGATACGCCCCCTTTTCCTTGGCCATTTTCACAACTTCGTGGTTCGTGGCGGGGGCGTGTCAGGGCAAAAACGCCTAGCCAGCAATCTAACGATAGCGTGTGTGCCCGCCAAACGCTCATTGAGCAGCCCATCGACCCACCATCATCCCTTTCGCTGATAAATGCGCTAAGTATACGTTGGCCAGAGAGATAAACATGGCCAACACACACACGCCGCAGACCACAGAGTGTATGAAGTGTGTGTGCGAGAGAGTGTGTGCCTCCATTCATGACAACGTCCATCATAATTCATTGGGTATCGAGTTGGGTTCCGAGGATGGGACATGGCATGGCAGCGGACCAGACCGGACTGCATTGTAATGAAATTAGCATACACAAGACACAGTTGCCAGTCGCGCATTCAGCGATAATTGAGTTTAGAACTAGGAGTACCGGGGGGTAAGTGCACTGGGAATAAATATAAGAGGTTTTAGGGAGGAAAATGAGAAGGATATTGGGGTTCTTCTTTACTTTAATAAAGTGAATTTTTTTATGTAATTATGTTCTAAAAGCATGCACTGGAATGCAAAAATCTTTGAAAACAAAGCGTTGCAAAGAAAGACAAGGGTGAAATATTGACTATCGTGTTTTACAATTTAATTTGGACTTTCGAACCGGATAATGTTCATACAACCAGGTAAACCCTCAACAAAAAGCTTGCCCTGAAGATTATATATTAAATTTATGATGCCTTATTATGCAAAATTTTCTTGTATAAAAAAAAATTGTAAAAACCCATTTCTGAAACTGGAAATCATAGAATTGGATGGAAAAAGGGTAATAATTACTCTCCGTGTTTTTCGGTCTCTTTTAAAAAGAGGTTCTGGAGCAGGGCATTGAAATGCAAATGCATTCCGTCAGTCAGTCAGAAGGACTGACAGGAAACGTGGCGCAGCTTCGTCGACTCAGCTGGGTTAAATGCTGCCCAGGTTAACCCATGATGACACTGTCGCCGCACCGAAACAAAGACACGCCTGCGGGCGCCTGCGATCCAGAGAGATCCAGAGCAGGGCAGGAACCTGGAGGAAAGAAGCCTGAAACCTGAAACCAGAAGCAACCTATTTTACAATCGCCGCTGCTGCTGCATCTAATTTATGCCAAGAGCAATCGCAACCGGCAACCGGCAAATGCAACTGCAACAGCAAGGCAAATGCCAATGCCGCCTTATAAACGAGGTGAACTTTTCGCTCGGCCCCCGAAGTTCAGAGGGCAATAAACTGCGCCGGTTGTTTATTGTTTAGTGGGTCTAACAAATGAGTTCAGCGGAAGTTTAAGCCTGAATGGGAGCTTGAATTAAAGATATCTTAAAACTAGTAGTAGGGAAAACTGAATATACGGAATATTTTATACTTATAAAGATAAATAGGAGGAAACAATACATGCATTTCAGCAAGCGTATGTTTTATTTAGATTTATTTATAGGCAACTAAAATTAAACGTTGATTGTGTGGCATTATAATCCTATTCATTTTTATAAGCACTCCTTGAGCCACTTGGAATATATTCTTCTAAAAAATTGGCCAAGGAGTTCTTTTTTTAATACCAATATTTTCATGACCCCCATTTTCCCCCAAGAGCTTAAAGTTAATCCATTTCTTATTCGCTTTCGCAAAACCTTTTGGGCATTATCTGATCTCTTTCCAATTGTCCTGCTCTTTTTTAGCTGAAAATCCTCCTCCCTTTCTCCGCCTCTCAGGACCAGCGCGAATTCAAAGCGTTTTCACCGCCTGTTTTGGACAAAGCGTTCTGTTAGAGAAACTCCACCGCCCCTGGCAAGTGTCACTTAAAGGCATATCGTTTATTGTTTTTTTTTACTTGCCCCCGAGTTCTTTTTACCGAAACTGCAATTCGAGCAATGCAGCCAAGTTTTCCTTTTTTTTGTCCTGCCAAAACACTCTTCTTTCTTTCAGTTCCAGTTCCAGGCCCTCCTCCCTGCGCTTTCAATTTGTGTGTACATAAATTTCGAAATGGACTTCTCGTGTTTGGGGCCCCGACAGCAAAAAATGTACAGAAAAAGAAGAAAACGCAGAAAAATAAATAAAAATGGAGGGGAAGCCCCCAGAAGAAATGGTGGATAGTGGATGGCGTGCGGAAACAAGTGGCCATGACTGCAGTAACAGCAACAACGACAGCTGGAGATAGTGTGGCACGGGGCAGCTGCATAAATAACGCAACAAAGGACCCTGGACAAACGCCAATCGAGGAGAGTCGCGTTTTGGGCGCCTGCTCCAAAAATTCCCGCCCTGAAGTCTCAAAGTGCATAAATTGTGCCAAGGAATTTGAATATATTTAACAATTTCCAAATTCTGATAATGTGGGACACATTCTTGGCGTTCATTCCGCTGAAAGCGTTGACCAAAGGGCCAAGCTGAAGCTATTCCCTTTGATTGTGTGGCGATTTCCTCAGCCAATGGAGCATGAAATTACAGAGGGAGTGGTGGGCTGCCAGTACCAGTTCCAGTTCCACCAAGAGGGGCATGTGTGCTTGTGTGAACATGTAAATGCTCACATAACCATACGGAAAACAAGGCACCGAAGAAAAAAGCTAGCTAGTCTGGTGTCAAAGTTATGGGAACTATCAGAGAACTGCGCTTGCTTTATAATTTAATTCCTACAAAAATCTATAGAGATTTTAAATCATTTAAAAAATTTCCAGAATATTCTCTGTAAAAAGTATGCTTTAAAAATTGTACTGACTTGCTTAGTTTTTCTTGTCGTTTCTTAAATAAAATATATCAGGCAGGCTCCGGTTTTCACAAGATTCTTTCGTTTTCGTTTTCGAAAACGAAAATCACTTTCACAAGACTTTTCGTTTTCAAAACGGGCAAGTTTGTCTTGTCGAAAGGAAAAGAATATGCCTTTTCTACATCAAATCAACTGCAAATAATTGACTTACACCATCAGTGGATCAATCTAGTTCGTAATTACTATAAAGAATTATTTTCTGACTAAAGTATTTGCCGTTTGTCGAAATGCTTGTAAAATTAAAAGTAGGGCATTAATTAGTTTAATAAATAAAACAGTTTAATTTTATTGTTTAAATGGTTATTTTACCATTTAAAAAGGTATAAAATTTCCTGTTTAAAGAGTGGCAGCTCTGGGACCGATAAATAAACAATTTCTGCATTTGTAAAACAATCAATTAAAAAGTAAAGGCATTCAAACATTCCGTTTACTAAAACGTCCAAGTCAACTGTTTGAGCAATAAAATAATTAAATATTTCGATAACAAAACGATGACAAAAGTTTGAAAACGTACGATTTTGGTCTAAAACGAAAACAGCCTGTATATTTCCTTTAGAAAATTTCCGCTCAACAAAGACTTTTTCAAAAGCCTTGATAAATAATAAATTTAAAGTTAATTCCAAATGTAACATATGTGGCTTAATTTCTATAAGTTTTTTTCCAAAGTGCATTAAAGGTCAAACGTTAAAGTCTTCATACATTTAAGACTTTATTGCGTTCTGCTTGAATGGTAAAGGGTGTCCGACTGGTCGTCGCGCTCAGGAGGAACTAAGACAGTCAAAAGTCACACCGAACGAGATTGACTGGGAAGCCGGAAGGCGTTCACCAAGCATGACACCAGAGGTGTGTGAAGGGGGAACTCTGACGGTCAAGGAAATGCCATAAATACTAATCAAATAACGAGCAATCATACCAATTCGATTTGCACCGTTCAATTTCTAATTGAAAGAAGCACTCGCGGTGGAGTCGGGCACCCGACTCAGGACCCAAAAGGGTGAAACCGCTCGTTAGCTCTCTCCCCCGAAGGACCGTTAAGCAGCTGCCCGGCCAGCGACATATGCTCATATGGCTGGAGGGGACTCCGGTGTCATCATTACCATGACTGGGATTACGATTACTGTCATCGTCGTGTCATCACAGGCATCACACCCAGACTTAGGCAGCGCGTCTTTATGGCTTTTGGCGCTGAAATGATAAGAAAAGTTTTTGCCTTGCCGCCTTCCTGGGGCTTATGTCCATGCTGGAAGCATATGGCATATTGCCAGGCGAAACATTTAATGGTCTGCAAAATGGCCGTTCCCGGGACATTAAAAGTTGCTTAACCTTCATTAGGCGCCCGATTCCGATGCCGACTGTCGACTGTCGACCGTCAGTGAGACGGAGGCGAAATATAATATGTGTCAAGTCCTGTCGGCGGGGGCTTAATATCCCATTTGTGCAGGGCCGCCACGCTGCATCCTAATGATATGCCTGAAAGAATGGCAAATCACCGCAGTTGGCAGCCAAGGGAGAGGCATCCGGTGGAGCTTTAATCAGCGAAAGGAGTGCCAATGAGGAGTAGGCAGGGGCGTACAATTTCCAGCTTGTTTCACGCGACGACGACCCGAGCCACCAGAGAGGCGCTAATGCGGCGACATGGCATTATCCTTCTTCCTTTTTGCGCAGAGTCCTGCTCCAGCTCCTGCGGCTGCACTCCTCCTTCGTTATTTTGATAATCAAATTTGTGCAAACAGGCGAGTGGCGTGAATTTGCCAGTGCCACCGGAACAAGGACGAAACAAGGGCCAAGGATAATAAGGGTTGAGCTCTGTGCACTTTTACAATTAGTTTGGCAAGACTTCAAGTTTCTCCTGTTCTCCCCAAAAGTTTTATAGAAGGGAAAGTCTTTAAGTGGCTGTCCCTTTCTTGTTTGGTTTTAAAAAAATTCAAAGAATTGTAATCATGTACTTAGAAAATGTAAAGACTACCTAAATCTAACAAAGGCCTATGATTTCAATCGGTTAGAAACATTATTCTTAAGCAAAGAAGTATGCTATGCCACCTATATACCATTTTTAAGCTACAGTTTTCAGTGGCATCCATCATGTATAATTAATATAATTAACTATAATCAGAGAATACTAATACAAAAAGGTCTTAAGACCTGTTTCGCTAATATTTCCTTAGATAATGAACTTAGCTACGACTATCAGATCACAGACCATTGCTAATTAGGCGTTCAGTTCGTGTCGAAACTATAAAAAGGTTCTTCTACGATCCAGTCTCCATATTGGCCCCAGAATGCCTGCCATTCCAGCGCTTCTCGTGTTCCTTGTGCTCGGCGTTGCCGTGCCCAGTGCTCGGTGCCTAGTCGGGGTTAATATTCACCGTTCAGAGGAGTTTGTGATACCAAAGTTTGATGAAATCATGCCCGAGGCTATAGCGGCATACAAAGGGCCTATACCTAATATAAGCATGATACCTAATATAAAAAATGAGTTAGCCGAGTTCGAACTAGCCAAGCTCGACCTACAAAACATCGCAAAACTTCGTTCAGTGCAGTTCGAGCTACCAAAGTTGGATTCACTCAATATACCTGATATAAGCGTTCCAAGAATGCCCGAGTTACCCAAGTTCGACACACCCAACATCGTTTTACCTCGAACCTGTGGTCAGTGCAGTCCAGATAATCTGCCGTCCTACCATACGCAAGCTGACATCGAGGCCGACGCCACACTGCAAACGGTGAGTAATAAATGCTCGGATTAGTTTTACTGAGACTTCAAGTAAATTAAATACTTTAAAGTGCACAGATCTGTAAACTGAAAGTCCTCACTTATGTATTTACAATTTTATTTTGGTAGGTGGAGTTGATACAAAAATACGGCTTCCCGGTAGAAACCCATTTCGTGTACACAGCCGATGGCTACAGGCTCTGTCTGCATCGTGTTCCAAGGCCAGGAGCCACGCCGATTCTCCTCGTCCACGGCCTGATGGCCAGCTCGGCCGCCTGGGTACAACTCGGACCGCAATATGGCCTGGCCTACATCCTCTACCTGAAGGGCTACGACGTTTGGATGCTCAACACCAGGGGCAACATTTACTCGCGCGACCACTTGAAGGGCCGCCTGCCCGACTCGCAGTACTGGGACTTCTCGTTCCACGAGATCGGAGTCTACGATCTGCCGGCTGCCGTTGATCTAATCCTCCAGAAAACGCTCAAGCCGCAGCTTCAGTACATCGGGCACTCGCAGGGTTCCACGGTATTCTTCGTGATGTGCAGCGAGAGGCCGGAGTATGCCGCCAAGGTGACCCTTATGCAGTCGCTGTCCCCAACGGTCTTCCTCCAAGGCAACCGAAGTCCAGTGCTCAAGTTCCTGGGCATCTTCAAGGGTGGGTTTACGGTGAGTGGTTAGAGGGTGAAGCTCTGAGTATTATGGAAGAATTCTGAGTATTCTCGTATCTCGTAGATGCTGATGAGTCTTCTGGGCGGCCACGAGATCTCGCTGAAGACGACGCTCATCTACCAATTCCGCCAGCACATCTGTTCCTCGTCAAACCTGGCCAGTCGCATCTGTGCCCTCTTCGACTATGTTCTGTGTGGCTTTGACTGGAGGGGCTTCAATGAGGTAGGTTTCTCTCATATCTAGGAGACGGATGATTCTAAACCCAAATCTTCCAGACCCTCGCCCCCATTATAGAGGGCCACTCCTCGCAGGGCTGCTCCGCCAAGCAGATCCACCACTACGCCCAGCAACAAGGCCAGCTGTTGTTCCAGCGCTATGACCATGGCAGAATCTTGAATCGCATCCGCTACAAATCCTTCAACCCGCCCCAGTACAACCTGTCGCAGGCTCTTAGCAAAGTCGTGCTATACCGCGGCGGCGGCGACTGGCTCGGATCGGACTTCGATGCCGGCCAGTTGCAGCAAAGGTTGCCCAACTGCATCGAGAACAGGAAGGTGCAGTTCGAAAGCTTCTCCCACTTTGACTTCACAATTTCGAAGGACGTTCGTCCTCTCGTCTATGATCAAGTCATTGCCCAGTGCGGCAGCAACTGATAGTTCACAGGATAATAACTTTTGTAATGAAATATTTATATATTTTAATAAAGTAAATCTGGTGATATAGTGAATTTGAAATTTTTTTGGGCTCAGAGGGTTATTGAGAAGAATGGGTTTATACATGCCAGACCTGTATAATGAAAATATGTATCTGTTTATTAAACAGTAATATACCTGGATTAATATAAGGCGAACTTATGAATCTAAAACATGAAATGATGTGGCGCTATCAGCTGAACGCTAATAAACGCTAAATATACTAAATTTAGGGATCTGGCATCTCATTTGTCAATATTCATGTGCATAAAGTATCTGATACTGTTTCAGACTGGGCTTATAAACAGACTCGTCTGTGTATAAACCCAGTATCTGATACTGTATCATACTGGACTTATAAACAGACTCGAATACATGTATTTATATTGACAGATGTGATGCCAGACCTGTAAAATTAATATTTTTTATCGGTTTATTGAAGAGTGATATTCTGGGTTTAATATACGGCGAAATTATGCATCTAAAATATGAAATGGTGTGGCGCTATCAGCTGAACTCTGTTTAATAAACGCTGAATATACTAATATTACAGATCTGACAATTCATCTGTCTGTATAAATACATGTATTCGGGTCTGTGTAGAAACCCAGGAAGAGTTCCCTTATGCCAGTATCCTTATGCAATTATGAACTGATTTCCTAGGCTCAGCATCCAAAAAGTTCCCTCGGGGCTTCCCACTCCAGTCCTTGAAATAAACGAGTTCGAAAAACTGAAAGGCCTTGACAAATATATTAACTGCTTGGACGTGCTTAGGTCATCTCAAAAATATTTGACCTTAACATTTACCCAATTATTGCGCTTATTGTATAACACTGACTTGCCAATGAGATTATATACGGCTCGGCAATGAGTTTAGGCACAAGCTTTTAGATTTCGCGGTATTTTCGTTTCGAACCTATATAAACAGCCTTAGTAGACTCGTTGCCCCTAAAGTAATCTTCATAGCCAAGATGAAGGCAGTTACTTCCTCAGCACTATTGACGATCCTAGCGGTTGGTGCCGTGGCAGCCGAGGTATTAAAGTTGTTTGAATATAACCAAATATAATTAACAACCGATGACTTTTATCAGCTCCTCGAGGCCGAAACTCTGCCCGGAGCTCGCTACGACCCATTGCTGGACCGATCCCAACCAATAAGAGCTGTTCCAATATCTATAGCCGACTACCCTCCTCGCTCGGTCCGATTGCTCGGTCCAATTCCTGGATCTCAACCCCTGGCAGATGAACCAAGACCTATTTCCGACTACCTTGAAGGACCTCGATTAAATCCTATTTCAATTCCTCGCTCGGTCCGATTGCTCGGTCCAATTCCTGGATCTCAATCACTGGCAGATGAACCAAGACCTATTTCCGACTACCCTGACGGACCTCGTTCAAATCCTATTTCGATTCCTCGCTCGCTCCAATTGCTGGAGCGATCCGAGCCACTGGCAGATGATCCAATTTACCTTCCTCGTCCAAAAACGATACCTATCAAAGTGCTGAGATCCTTCCCACCCAAACCACTGGCAGATGATCCCAGACCTATTGCCGACTACATTTTCCTACCTCGTGAGCGATCCCAACCACTAAAAGATGATCCTCTGGGATCTACGGATTACCGTTTCCGACTTCGTTCAAATCCTATACCTGCTTCCCAACCGAGGGCACGGTACCTTCTCCTACGTCGTTCAAACCCTGTTTCAATTCCTCGCTCGGTCCAATTGCTGGATCGATCCCAACCACTTTCAGATGATGCCAGATCTATTGCCGAATACCTAGCTCGTTCAAATCCTATACCTACCGCCCAGCCGAGGGCACAGGGTACCGGGAAACTGGATGCACCGTTAATTTTACTGTAATTACACCATAATAAGTAAAGTTCCAGTCGTATTTGCAAATAAAAATTTGTTCTATTGAGCATATATTAAAATGAGTTCGAAAAAGGGAAAGGCCTTGACATATACATTTACTGCTTGGACATGCTAAATTTTTTTCAAGGTTAGATGACCTTATTGTGCTTATTTAGCCGATTATTGTGCTTATTGCATAACACTGACTTGCCAATGATATTATCTACGGCTCGGCAATGAGTTTAGGCGCAAACTTTTAGATTTCGCGGTATTTTCGTTTCAAACCTATATAAATAGCCTCAGTAGACGCTGTTCCCCCAAAGTAATCTATATAGCCAAGATGAAGGCAGTTACTTACTCTGCACTACTTACGATCCTAGCGGTTGGTGCCATGGCAGCCGAGGTACTAAAGTTGTTTGAATACATCCAATTATAATTGACAACTGGTGACTTTTATCAGCTCCTCGACGCCGAACCACCGCTCGGAGCTCGCTACGACCAATTGCTGGAGCGATCCCAACCACAGGCAGATGTTCCAATACCTATTGCCAACTACCCTTTCCTACCTCGCTCGGACCAATTGCTGGAGCGATCCCAACCACTGGCAGATGATCCAATATCTATTGCCGACTACCCTTTCTTACCTCGTTCAAATCCCATTCCTATTGCCCAGCCGAGGACACGGTACCCTTTCCAACCTCGTTCAAATCCTATACCTATTGCCCAGCCGAGGGCACCGTACCCTTACCTACCTCGTCCAAATTCCTTTATTCAAAATTCTTCCATCGATAGAAGACTTGCAGATTTATTGCAGGCCCAATCACAGTTGCGGAAAGAATTGAAAAAGGCCCAGATACAGCAGTTCTCCCAGAAACAGTTAATTGGGGACATAGACAAATTGGCGGAGTCCACGGCCCAGTTTCAGGACCGATTAGCAAAAGTGAGAGAAGCCCAAGTTCAGAGACTGGATCGACCATCGGCACAAATCCCACAAAAACCTGAAAACCGTCATATTTCTCAAGTTCTTTCAGGTCAACACAAATCAGGGACTGTTATTGTAATTACACCATAATAAGTACAGTTCCAGTCGCGTTTGCAAATAAAAATTTGTTCCATTGAGCATATCTTAAATATCAATTGTGTTTAGAAATTGTCGACTAACTTATTTTAATATTATTCCGAAGAAATACTAAATCTATAAAACATCTTTACCAAATATCTTTGATTTCTTGAAAATGTATTATTCATAATATTATATATTCTTGTTACATTTTTTCCTTAGCCTGGAAAAGTTGCCCGTTTTGTTTGGTTTACTTCACGAAAGTATAAGTTGGGCGGCCGAAGTGATGCCAGCTCCGATTTTATTTCTGTATTTGTATTTTGCATTTGTTAGCATAAACAGAACAAGGCAACCCTATTAGGAATTAAAGCCACTTGCAAGTCATATAACGCTGGCTAAGCCTAAATTATTAATTAAGTATATCCTGAATATTACTTAAGTAGAGTATCTTTTTCTAGGAATTTTATGCTGACGATTGCTGTAGACAAAATCTCTATAGTTCGACCTAGAATTATCTTTTTAATTTAAACTTCTTCCATTATTCCACTCAGGTTGTACCTTACTTATAGTTATACCCACAGGTAGTTGAATTCACATTTAAATAAATGTTTCATATGTATATTTACAGCAAAATTAATTCAGTTGGAAACAAGTATAGGCTTTCTCAAGGCTGTTTGGTGTCTTGGTAACCTTTTCGTAAATTTTCCGCCTATGACGCAACCCCCACATGATTGATAACATTATCCTCGCTTAGGCATTACCATTTTAAAGCGTTACCTTCTAATATTCACGGTAACTTAGTGTCGAACCTATAAAAGGGGCGCCGTTGACTCGCCCCATAAGTGGGTTTATTGTCATGATGACCACTGTTCCTTATTCAACGCTACTCACGCTCCTTGCGATTGGAGCTGTAGCACACGGCCAAAGCTTTTTTCTATTCAATGGACAACTGAGAACATTAGACGACTCTCAGGTAAGTAACTAGATCAAGAGTCAAACTTTACTTGAACGGGATGATTTCACATCAGGGCCTTGGGACTGGACTTCGAAATCTTTATGCTGCCGAGACGCAGTCCCCGTTGCCGGTGCAGTCACTATCGGAATTGCGGACTCTTCTGCAAGCACAACCCCAAATACAGCTTGAAAGAGGACAGTTCATTTCTTTTCGACCACAACTAAGTGCACAAGAACTGCCATCAGAAGTCATTGAAACTCAACCTACGCCAAGACGTCAGTATGTGTTTGTTCCCTCCACTGACGAGCTAGTTAGCAGTCTGTCCACCGATAACTCAGCTCAGTTTGAAAATTTGGTACAGTCACAGGAACTGAATCGTCGGTTGTGGGCTATTCGTGCACCGCCACGTCAAACCCAATGGTATTTGGTCTTAGTTCCCCCAAAACAATGTTCAAAGTCAAAAAGCTTAGCTCAATCACCTATAAATCAACAAGAGTCTCAATCACAAAACGTAACTCTCGATAGCTTAATCCAATCTCTTGAAGCTCTGTTGCAGTCGCAGTTAAAGTCTCAATCACAAAGTCTATCTCTAAACAGCTCAGCCATATCACAAGAATCTCAGGCACAGTCTGAGTCACAAAATACAGCTGTAGATAGTTCAGCCCAATCGCGCGAGGCTCTGTCTCAGTCACAAATACAGTCTCAATCAGAAAATCAGGCAGTCCAATCACGCGAAGCTCTGTCGCAGTCACAGTCACAATCACAAAATGTAACTCTAGAAAGCTTAAACAAAACGATTCAATCTCTTTTGCAGTCACTGTCAGAGTCTCAATCACAATATCTAACTCTGAACAGCTCAGCCATATCACAAGGATCTCAGGCACAGTCTGAGTCACAAAATACAGCTGTAGATAGTTCAGCCCAATCACGCAAAGCTCTGTCTCAGTCTCAATCAGAAAATCAGGCAGTCCAATCACGCGAAGCTCTGTCGCAGTCACAGTCTCAATCACAAAAAAATAATACTGCAGATATCTTAGCCGAATCACTTAATACCACGTCACAGTCACAGTTAGATTCTCAATCACAAAATAAAACTTTAGAAAACTCAGCACAATCACGCGAAGCTCTGTCTCAGTCACAGCTAGAGTCAAAATCACAAAAAAACACTGTAGATAACACTACAGCACAATCACGGGAAGCTCTGTCCCAGTCAGAGATACAGGCTCAATCACAAAACAAGACTATAGATAGCTCTGCACAATCACAAAATGAAACTAAAGATAGTTTAGCCCAATCAAGTGATACAAAGTCACAGTCTGCAATACAGTCTCAGTCCCAAAATGTAGCTGAAAACAGCTCAACACAATCCAACGCAGCTCAGTCACAGTCTCAGTCTCAGTCCCAGTTACAATCTCAGTCTCAGTCCCAGTCTCAGTCCCAGTCTCAGTCCCAGTCTCAGTCCCAATCACAGTCTCAGTCTCAGTCCCAGTCCCAGTCCCAGTCACAGTCTCAGTCACAGAAGCTAGCTCTAAACATCTCACTCCACTTACACCACACCAAGACTGAGTCTCAGTCCCAGTCACAGCAGCAGTTTCTAGGAAATTTACAGCAGAGAACTGGCGATAACGTGGCCCCTTTAGAGCCTACAAATCCGTCGACTGAGTCTGCGATACCACCGATTCAACATGTGCACTTGTACGTGCCGCCCAAGCCCCCAAGCTTCTTCACGGTATCGGACATCGAAGATGACGCCAAGCTGAAAACGGTAAGTAAAACCCTTGCAGCTTTGGACAGATGCAAAGACGCAGGCTTCGCTAGCACTGTACTAATCTGCTTGGGCATCTCTGTCCTATTATTTTTATTATCCACCTGTAATCCCAAAATGTTTTTAACGGAAACCCCGGCAGTTGCAATTGATTGAGAAGTACGGCTACCCATCAGAGACCCGCTACGCTCACACCGACGACGGCTATGAGATTTGTCTGCACCGAATTCCTCGGCCCGGAGCTCCGCCTGTCCTCCTCGTCCACGGATTGATGGCCAGCTCGGCCTCTTGGGTGCAATTTGGTCCGTCCAATGGCCTGGCCTACATCCTGTACCGGAAGGGCTACGACGTTTGGATGCTCAACACCAGGGGTAACCTCTATTCCCGCGAGCACAAGATCAAGAAGCTGAAGCCCCGGAGGTACTGGGACTTCTCCTTCCACGAAATTGGCAAGTTCGACTTGCCGGCTGCCATCGATCTGATCCTGCAGTTGACGCAACAGCCGAGGGTCTACTACATTGGGCACTCCCAGGGCTCTACTGTCTTCTTCGTGATGTGCAGTGAGAGGCCCGAGTACGCCTCCAAGATTAAGCTCATGCAGGCCCTGGCGCCCACGGTCTATTTGCAGGAGAACCGCAGTCCGGTGCTCAAGTTCCTGGGAATGTTCAAGGGCAAGTTTTCGGTAAGTATGACGATCTATCAGCCTATTCTTATTTCTCATGAAACTTCCGGCATCAGATGCTGCTTAACCTGCTGGGCGGCTACGAGATTTCAGCAAAAACGAAGCTCATTAAGCAATTCCGAGAACACATTTGCTCCACGTCTGAGCTGGCGAGTCGGATCTGCGCCATCTTCGACTTCGTGCTCTGCGGCTTCGACTGGAAGAGCTTCAATCAGGTAGGTTTGCAGTCTCAGTCCAGATTTGAATTGCCTCGAAACGTGACTTCTTTCCAGACCCTAACCCCCATCGTGGCTGCTCACGCCTCGCAGGGCGCTTCCGCCAAGCAGATCTATCACTACGCTCAGCTGCAGGGTGACTCCAACTTCCAGCACTTTGACCACGGTCGCCTGCTGAATCGCATCCGCTACAATTCCCACACGCCGCCCCAGTACAACCTATCGCAGGCCCACAGCAAGGTCGTGCTCCACCACGGCGGCGGCGACTGGCTGGGATCCGAGACGGATGTGGGCCGCCTGGTGCAGAACCTGCCGAACCTCGTCCAGAGCAGGAAGGTCGATTTCGATGGATTCGCCCACTTTGACTTTACGATCTCGAAGGATGTGCGCCCGCTTGTCTATGACAGTGTTCTCGGCCATTTGGCGTCCGTGCATAAAAACGAACCCGACAATAAAGCGGACGAGCCTCACCACTAAGTTGTGTCACAAAGAATATTATCCGAAGAAATAAAATAGATCTTTTTTTCGGCCCATAATTTAATACTTTCGCTTCGCACTCTTTGGGAAGCACAGCTGTAAAAAAAACCATAAGGAAAAATGCCACCAGATACCAAATACCCACTGATAATGAAGGTCCCTCTGGGGATCTGCCATTTAGTGTCCCTTCCCATCAGCATCACTCACCGGGAGAGACAAGAGAAATCAATGCTCACGAGCTGCGCCAGAAAATTTGCATATCCCTGGCCCCCGAAGCGCTTCCATAAATTTCACATCCTGAACGCATATTTACACGCCGCGAGGCCAAGTTTCCAAATTAAGTTTGCAATCGAAATGAGGCGAAAGGAAGCCGGAACGGGACCAAGGCCTTAAATTGCTCACGTGTGTGACACATTTCTTTCTTTCTTTCGCCGGAGCGGCGCAGTCACGACAATGGCGACGAACAAGCGGAAGCGGAAACGCGAAATGTGAAAAATGCGCAGAGCAAACAAAACGTGGATGGGGCGGCAAGGGAAATGGTGAAACGGGAAGGTGGAACGTGTCGCTTAACAGCTCCACGTACGCAGCCCGCGAGGCACACACACCACCCACAGCCTCCTCACTGAAGATGGTGGCTTAGCTTTTTTCAAGTCAAATCGGTACACGGAACTCTTTTTTTGGGTATTTTTTGGCAGCCTTAATAATAAAAATTTATAATTTGACGTACATAAGTTTTTCTAAGATATGCAAAATATATTAAGGGGATATAACAGTGCGAACTTAAAAGTATATACCGAAATCCATACAATATTGTTTTCCACGCACGTTTTCAGTTAAAAACTTGCGGAATAGAACGTATTTGCATTTTTTAGTGTGACCAGGCTCTACTCACAGAAAACATGTCAAGCTAATATCTTGTAATGAATAAAAGCAACGAAGCAGTGCCATAGCACCATTATTGTTATCTGTATGCCTTTTTTAATATATACAGTTTTTTTTTGAATTAGCAAATTCTGTAGTTTGCTTCCTCGTCAGGCAACTCTATACTTTCAAATAACTTTTATTTTGTAATTTGTAGCATAAGTATAGTTTGGCAACACTGCTCCCCCTCGCATGGTAGGCCCTTCTGGACGGAGTACGAATTCCGATTCCCCCGTCGCGAGCCGTGGCCCGGCGTACGTGTGTTATTTAATGCTTATCTTTATCCTTTTCCCATTAGTGTTATTGATGTTGGCAGCGGCAGCGGCGGCTGGGCTCGTTGTCAACCTGCGCTCTCGAGACTCCCCACAGGTGCGGCCTCTCCGTCGGCTCCACCGATAAACTTGGCCTCCGGCTAAGCGCTGACAATTGATGCCAAGGATACTCCAGCCAAATCACGCGCTAAACATTATTTTAATGTCCCCAGGCAGTCACATATGGATATATTTGAGGCGAGTCTCTGTCCTTGCCTCTTGGTTTTACAGGAACTGTTTAAAGCCCTGCCAGCTTCGTTCTCGTTTCTCGGAATTTGCGTGTGCGTCAAGAGGACCCTTGGGATGCGCTGGCACTCTGCTCCCTGATTCTGATTCTCGAAACCCACGCATCAAGCCGGGTCGCGTCCTTGAAGGATTTGGGCCTGAAATTGAATGTGAAGGCTGGAGAGCTGTACTTTCGAAGAGTTATTGGCCTGCTTTACAGCGACACAGAAGGGAAGTCAAAAGCTTTAATAATTGGAGCAATGTCTTTAAACCTTGAAATATATACTCAGAATACACGCGAGAAATCGCAATTAAATAAATTAAAGAACAACTTTATATTTTCTTTTAGGTTTTTAGCTTTCAAGGTTGGAAAACTAGCACCCACGATTTTCCAACACATTTTCCCAACAATGTTGGAAAGGAAAATGCAGCCCTGACAACCGACGTGTGGAAACTCGGACAGCTTTGACAACTCCATCACCGAAAAAGGTCGTCCGGCAGCAATTGTGTTCTGTTATGTAGTTTTCGACTGGTGGATAAACCTCTCACACATTTTCAACACCAATCCCAACAAATTCAAATGTTTCGCCAACATTTCGTATTAAAATAGAAGCACAAACAACTAAAAAGCGGTCGAGGAATTTCGCGAGGCCTCCGAGAGTATTGAAAACCCTTCTGACAGCACCCCGAGTTCTCTATTTTCTATGAAAAGCGACGATTCGAAGTAGCAAAAGCCCAGAGTGAAGACCATTTCAAGAGACCATCCAAGGCGGAACAGATGCGCCAGCCAAGTCCACAGCTCCCAAGTCCAACCGAGTCCGCCAACTAGAATCCAGCGACAGCCAGAGATCCCAAAGCCAAGAAACCAAGAACCAAAAAAAAGCTATCCAGGTGATGTGGTACCAAAAGTATAAAATGTGCCCCCAGCGTCGTGTGCCGGTGGTGCACGAGCAGATCGCGGTGCAGTGCGCCCGGAGCATTATGCGTGTAGCCTCCGCCCTGCCCCAGCCGCCCTCCCGCTCGCCGTCCGGCCATGTGCCCATTCTGGTGGAGCTGCGCCGTACAGACGAGCCCACTGTCTTCCGCTATCAGGTGAATGTGCCGCCCTCGGGGTGGCCGCTGGAGGAGGAGCCTTCGGACGGGGCCGGAATCGGCATCGACACCGAACTCCAGGTGCTGATGCTGCCCGAATTGATGGACGCGCTGGTCCCCAAGCTGCCGGATATTCCGCCCTGCCCCATGCACGGACATTCTGGCCTGGACTCGCGTCCGGGCAACGGTTCTGTGCCGGCAGCTCCCTTGGTAATGAGCCAGACTTTCTTTCACTTGATCCACAAGGAGGATTCACCGCCCGCCCCAGGCAACATAACCACGTGCAGTGCCCCAGCCATGGCCGCCGAGGTCACTGGCGACATTCAGGAGCACTTTCAGGCCACCCTGTTCGAGGAGCAGCCGAGTCCGCTGAACTACACCAACATCTGGCTGCCGGAAGATGCAGCTGCAACAGCCTTAGCTCCAGCTTCAACTCCTTCTTCGTCGCCAGTCGCAGTGTCGCCGCGGCGCCTGCGTCCTAGGAAGATGACACCGCCGCCCAGCCGCCATCCACAGCTGCTCTGCCTGGACGAGAACGACGAGTACGTGGCCTGCAAGGAGGAGCGACCCATCAACGGCTGGAGGAAGGAGACGGGAAGAACTGTCAACGAGTGGGCCAGAATTCCTGAACTGTGCCTCGATAGCAACGGGGAGTATGTCCCAAACCAGCTGCTCCAGCGTCGTCTCAATGGCTGCCGACTCCCTGGACGCAACTTGATGGATCAGCAGCCGCCGCCGGCCCACCTCCCAACGGACTCAATGGCCTGAAAGGTCTTAATGGCTTTAAAGGCCTCAATGGTCTCAATGGCCTCAATGGCCTCAATGGCCTAAAAGGCTTCAATGGCGTTAAGGGCCTCAATGGCTTTAGGAGCCACAAAAGCTCACCGACTCACCTCAATGGCCTCCGGAAGAACGGTTACAAGTCCGTTGATCAGCGCATGGCCTACACCGATCATGACAAGGTGATGCGTCTGCGCATCCAGAAGCACTTCCAGAACTGGCCAGGTCAGATGCCGAGCCGAAGCGAGATGATGGAGCCGCGAATGCGCCACGAAGAACTGAGGGCCCTGATGCCGATGGAGCCATCGGAGCCCCTGGACATGCCGCCCCTGCCGCCCCTGCCGAGTGTCACAGGTGAGATGGTGGGGCTCCGAACCACCTGCTCTTTAAAGCATCCGAAGATGGTCGATCCCAGACTCAGAAATTGGGGTAACTTATAGTATCAGATTCTCTTAAGGAATAGTCATTGTAAAAGGCGATTTCATTGATCAATTTGGAATAAATAAATCAAGGAGAATTTTTACTATAAAACTAGAATAATTACAAAAGAGGATGACCATTTTCTGGGTTCTTTAAATTATAAAGTAAAGGAATTATTATATTTTCGTGCACATTAGTCAAATACATATTTTTCGGGACCCTTTCTTATTTTAATATTAAAGCAACTCCCCTGTTGAATTTTCCAGATGTGGTGGTGCCATCGGAGGCACTGCCGCAGTCCCAAATTTCCGGGAGCCGCAGTTCTTTCGCTGGAACTACTGCACTCTGTGCCACACTGCCATGCGGACGGTGCGCAACGCGGTGGATCACTACACCTCGCGGGCCCACGACCGGCGTGTCAGCACCTTCCTGGGCCGCCAGAACTTCGAAATGAATCCAAGCATGGGCGCAATCACGGACATGGCCATGGGAGCAGTCGATACCCTAGCCTTGCCGGAGCAAGTGCTCCGCTATCTGCGCAAGGATCGCCCCTCGGACCTGTACTGCGACCTGTGCGACCTGCGGCTGACCTCGATTATCCACGCCGAGCAGCACTTTTACGGGCGCCGACACCGCCAGATGGAGCGCCAGCTGAGCGAGCCAACCGGCCACTACGACATCAAGAGCCACTGGATGCGCAAGGACACCAAGCTACTAATGTGCGAGCTGTGCGACGTGTGCATCACCTCGGAGTCCCAGATGGCCATGCACATCTCGGGCGCCCGTCACCGGAAGCGGGCCCACATAGCACGCGCGCGCGGAGCCTTCGGCCTGGGTCCTGCCCCCGTCGATGGCACCCACATGTACGAGATCCATAACAATGGAACCCTGGCTCCGCTGCGTCCGCAGGGCCTGCTGCCCGTCCCCAACTCCATCCAGTTTCGCCCGTGGGGAGATCCCAGTGCCGCCTTCTACTGCGAGGCCTGCAACGTGACGCTGAACCACCTGAAGTCCGTGAAGCAGCACGAGAACGGCCGCATGCACCATCGCAACATGCTGCGTTTGCCGCCACAGCCGATGGTCTAGGACCGGATCGAAGGAGGCCACAGAGAGAGCATAGGATAGGATAAAAAAAAAGGCAGAGTGTAGTTCGAGTTAGCCACCACAGTCCGGATCGAAGGAGTCGTGCGTGTTAATTGCAATTTATTTTTGATCTATCTAGCTTTTTTTTTATATGTTTTATAATAGTAGTAAATAAATATCGCGCTGAACCTCCTGAAGCATAAGACATACATTAGTATATTCATAATAAATTTAAACGAGCTCTTATAAAATCATGTTTAAATTTAAAATTAAGTTTTGGCTAATAAACTAATAAAATAAATATATAACTCCTAAAACAACCACATTTTATCAAAGCTTTTAAAATGCAGCGATATTTGCTTTGCTGCTTTGAGTACTTTTCAAGTAAATTTAAATTTCAATATTTTATGATTAAAATATTGATTAAATTATTCGGCATTTTGCTATCATTTGGTTTTGGCCACAGTATGCTCTCAGAAAAACCATACATGTTGTTAATCTTAATTTTAAAAACAGACAAAAGTTCAGTTTAAAAAGAAAACTATTGGAAGCCGAAAAGTAAATTAATGGCACTCTTTTAGGCATTCTATTATTAATCTGGTCACATAATAGTACATCTTTTAGGCTGAATTAATGAGATACGTATTTTATAGTTTAGGACTTACGCAATTTACGGAAATACTTTAACAGTTTGCGAAGCACTGGAAACACTTATTTTCATCAGATGATACATTTCCTGGATGGGCACTTAGTGGGTCTATCAGCTCCCATACCTCTTTTCCCGTAGAAAAACAATGCCTAAGACTAAGGGGATTCCCTTACCCCTATTATTTTGTTCCGTTTTGCTTGCCAACATCCAAAGTCACTCACTATCTCTCGCTCAGCTTTTAGTCAATTAACTTCTCTATCTCCTTATGTTGCTTCCAATAGGAGTCCCTGTTATTTGTGTTTTCAGATTAGCCTCACTTGTTGATATGCTCTCTTATTTGCATAAATTATCATGGATAAATCTTTGCACTTACCTTTTGTTGCTTTTCCTTTTCGCAGGTGTTCATCAGTAGGCCATTTTTATATTTTGATTCTTAACTTTTACATTACTTTATTTTTATTGGCTTCTAGGTCTTCCAATAAGAATCACATGGAAAAAAGAAAAAACTAATACCGAAACATTTTTCAATGCTGGACTCAAGTCATTTGACTTCACACAGTTCCAGTTCCTTTCCATATTGGAAGGTCTTTACGCGCAATTCACAAAAAAAAAAAAAACAATTATTGGCAAGACCTTTCCTGACTTCTTTATGCACTCCTACACTTCTATGATTTTTTCTTAGTAAAACACAATTTCACGATTTAAATTCATTATCAAACACTGCGCGACTTTTTAACTGATCAAAAGACATTTTATTCGCGTTTTTCGGTGCTTACATTTTATATTTTGTTGGATTCATTACTCCACTGTACTTTTCCTCACGCACTCATACACATGTACATATATCTCTGTGTAGGTGGCCAGCGGAGCGCTAGCTTGGCACAATATGCAAATTCTTTGATTTCTTAAGAAAAGCACAATTTGACGACTTAAATTCATTATCAAACACTGCGGCGACCTTTTAACTAATCGATTGACACATTTTTCACTTTGTTTGGTGATCAAATCTGTTATTATTTAATATTTATTGTTTTTTTTCACCGGGGCGCGATTTTGTCTGACTTTTTCTGCCGAACAGTTTTCAAGAGAGAGGATTAGCGAGAGCGAGCGATCTAACCAATTGGAAGGAGGCGGCAACAACAAAAACAAAGTAAAGAGAGGAGAAGAGAGAGCGGACAAACCAGCGAGTGTTTTTGTTGGAACGGGATTTGTTCCAACAGGATCCAATGATACACTTAAAAAAAACAGGGGACAAATTTTTTTATAACATATTAACTAAAATAAAAGGTATAATAGTCATAATATCGAAATAAATGTATACATATGTATATCTCCCTAAGACTCCTAAAGAACATCAACATCTATCAGTAATAATATTAACTAAGATATTATTATAAAATATTTCTTAAACGATAAACTTAAAATCGTGAAATTGTCTTTTAAAATGTAAGTTTAATTTTTTAATATGCCAATTTTTTTTGAGTTCTTTGAAAAGAATTTAATAAATATTTTAATATAACGCTTAATGTGGTATTGTCTTTGTTTTGATATAAAATAATAGAATCATATCAATATTTTTGGTATGTCTCATAATTTGTTTTATTTAACGCAAGTAAAGTGTGTAGGGCTAAGCAGAACTAAGAGCTTTAGTGACCGACCTGAAAAAGACATCGATTAGTTTAATAAATTAATAAATACGTAGCAGAGCTTATACCGATTGCAGATGTCTTAAAGTACTTATTTCCCACATTGAACTAATTATTCTACTAATTTCCCCAGCGAAAACATTAAACACAAATATGATGCCCGCAATTTGTGTTGCATACTTCTGGGGCTAATGGCAAAATGTCTAGCAGCAGCGGCAACATGTTGCTGCAACAAGCTACAGTGCAGACGAATCAAAAATCCACATTTCCGGTAGAGGGAGGAACTATCCACACTTCCGGGCTTAATTAATGATGCGATTCGGTCGCCGCCGTTGTCTGGAATCCTTGCTTTTAATTGCTCGCCTGCTTATGCATCGGCACGCTCTCCTCTATGGCCGCCAGACGAAAGTGGCATAAAATCTGATGCCACCACGGCAGACGACAATGGCGGCCGTAAAAAGGAGTTATATCGAAGAGAGAGTGCTGGCGAGAGTCTAGACAAAACATGGCGCTAAATAAATAAATAGCAGCTAAAAAACCAACACCTACCGCCGACATTGACAGCCGCAAAAACAGGAAAAGAGACTTGGGAGAGAAGAATATTTATGGCCAATTTTTTTGCGCCCAGCTTTGTTACTTTGTTTTGGTTTTGCAGTTCATCGGCTGAGCAAGGTCAATACCGTGGTCACACATCCTGGCTGCGGCTACGGCTATCTGTCCTGATGTATCCTCCTGCCCATTTGGCCTGGTCTGGTCGCCGGTTTGCCGGCAGACAGCAGCAGAAGCTTCAAACATGTTTTCGCATAAATTAAACTTCTTATCTGGCTGTAAAAACATTTGACGCCATTTCTGGTATTGTTGCTGTCGCATTTTCCACGCTTTTCAGTACGGAAATGTGCATATAAGCAGCGGCAATAAGCACAAGCAAGGCAAATGGCGCAAAATACAAATAAATATTGGCGGGAAATTGACATTTTTATCGGTGATATAGTTAATGATATTGCCATTGGCCGAATGGCTTCAGACCGCGTATATCTGGCTCGATGACAGTCGTACATTAAACATTGTGTTCAGACAGAGCTGCAGCTGCATAATAATACATTTTAAAGTGCTTTTATCAAGTGGAAATCATAAACTGTTGGAAGAAAATATATTCTGGAAGTAGGCATTAATATATTCTACCTAAATAACATTTTATAAATATGTTATATCTATTTAAAGATTTTTTTTTGAGAAAAAAGGTATGAGTTTAAATCAAAATTTGCCCAATTAAATATCCCTTAAATGCCTTTGTTTTATGATACAAATATTTGAAAGTGCACTAAAAGCTTGTACCCTTTAATGGCTCTGTAATATGCAACATCCACTTAGGTTTTTTCGGTTTCCCATGTAGCTGTTTCTGTTTTTGCACGTATTAATATTAGCTGCACTCCAGACCCCTCGGAAAATTGCGTTGAGTTCGTGTACAACTGTGTAAACAAATTAATTATGCAACTTTGTGGCTGAACAAACTGAGCCAGCTCCCCACCACCGCCTCTGCTCGCTTAATAAAATATCCTTTCAACATATTTCAGCATAAACATTCGCCATTTCCTGCCGCCACTCCTGGCCCTCACATCCCCCGGGCCAGCCTGGTCGCTTCAATCGCTCAGGCATAAGGAAATTTATGCGTGGCGAAGCCAAAACCAAAACCGAAACCGAAACCCAAACACATTCTCCAGGGCAAACTCTCGACTCTGGCGACTAATTTGCATTCGTATAGCCCCCAGATAGAGCGCAGCGCAAAGATACGGATGCACAGGTCGAGATACAAATGCAGCCTGCATCTGTGCAAATTAACATAATTTCGGCAAAACGCTCACTTAGCCAAAATGCAGGAGGTGGTTCAGCTCATTTGCATTTTAAATAGTGTGGAAACTGCAATTTAAATCATATAATCATATATAATGCCATATCTTTGATTACTTTTTGGGTTGAAGAATAATTTATGGATTAATTTTCCTTTCTAAAACTCTTTCAGCTAGATCTTAGCTCTCAGAAAGGGTTATAGAATTTATTTTATAATATCAAAGCTGTTTATTTTCAATTCCTAAATTCCTACAATGTAACACTCTTAATTTAATTTTTTAATAAAAGATCTTAATATCACTTCCACGGCTAATTTTCAACCATTTTTTACATTTACACATCGTATAAAATAATGTGCGTGGCAATTGCCTTATTACGATCTGCCAGTTTCAGATATTTGGCTATAAGTTATGTGATCGTTTACTTGTCACAACCTAATAAACTTTTTATATATACCACAGCTGTCGCTTTATAGCACTTATTACGGGTCGGTCGAAGTTATGTCAAAACTAGACTCACATTTCCTAAAGGGTGTGTGTTGGGGATCAGCGCAAAAGGTTCAAAGCGTGTGAAGTGCTTATTGTTTTGCTGTCTCTGCGGTATTATATAAAAATGCTTTTAATGTTTTTAATTGTTACGTGTTTTGCGTACTTTGTGTGTCACAACAAAAAAAGAAAAGAAACAAGAAAAAGAAGCGCGCTTGAGAGGCAGGGCGGAGGCTAGGAAAACCGGACTGACAAAGAACATGCTCGAGGCGAAAGCGTAATAAATACATTTAATTATAACAAATTAATTAAGAGAGTTGAAAGGAAGGTGTTTAAATGAAAATATTTAAAAAAACATTATTATAAGTCACAAACGTTGCCACAATAAACAGAGAAATTATTAAACGGATAAGAACTCATCAAACTCTTTAAAAATTGTTACAGTTATTAAATATTTATTACGTCTGATGAAGTTATCAAAGGATTTATTTCAAATAAAATTAATAGTGCTCTTTTGAGATAAATAAAATTATATATTATATTTGCAAAATGTTTTTTAAGTAAATATATTTAACAAAACAATTTTATTAAGCCAGAAACCTAAGAAGCATCACTGCTTAATACCTTTTTACCAACTTATCAGTGCTCTAAATTCAAATGAAATTAATTATACTCTTCTGGATTTAATAATATGACATATTATATATAAAAGTCATCCAAGTCACTCAATTTCTCGCCATATTTGTGCCTCGTCATCCGCAACAAGTGCCAACAAATTGAACAAGACGTTGATTAGAATCCGCATTTCGCGACACAGACATCAAGCATTAGTAAACAAATCCCCCGAGATTAAGCAGCGAGCGAGCGGTTTTTCCCCATTTTTTATTTATTTATTTTTATTTTCTGTTGGGATGAGATATGTGTCAATCGAATGTGTGGCAGCCAGCGAGCAAAAACAAAAACAAAGCCAAAAAACCTGCTGGCGGCGCTGGGAAATTGTTAGTGTTTTGGCAAGTCGCTCAAAAATATTGCAAGAAATGTAAACAGGAACAGAGCCTGCTGCCTGCTGGCTGCTGGCTGCTGCCTGGTACCATGACACATTTACCAACATTTCGCGAATGACAAATCTGGCAAGGCATTCGGGTCGGTGCCCACCTGTTGTTGTTGTTGGAAAAGTTGGGAAAAGCAAACAAACAACGCCGTCGGGGCTCTCCGTCTCGTGCCTCGTGCCGCGTGCCTCATGTCTCGTTGTTGCTTGCGTTTTTCGCCATCTAAGCTGAAATCAAAAGCTTTAAGTCCAGAAATGCTTTAGGGAGAAGTGAAAATGCTCTTTTAATTTAAATGGAATACCTATAAATATATTTGAACCAAAAATCTAGTAAGCTTTCAGTTAAAATTTTGAAGAATATATTATTCGTTTTAGGAATTAGTTGCCACAAAAATATTTACGTAAAACAAGCTTATACAGAAAGATACTCAATAAATTTATTTTCCAAGAAATATATAACAATGGTGCGTACACGACGACCCAATAGAGCAAGGAGGTCTGCCGAAGTGGACCCATTGAGGGAATTCCTTGAACCTTATTTGGTTGATGATCCTGAACTTCAAGAATTGCTGCCGGAGATCTTGCGAATGCTCCATGAAATACCCGATGCAGCATAGTAAATTATTTCCTTTAAAATTGGTAAGAAAATTATGTTTAATATTCCATTTCTATTGTGCAAACATCCTCGTTTTTTCGTGAAGCTTTTCCCGTTTCATAGAGTACACTCAAAACGACTTTCGATGTCGCCATTAGCAGACTTTTCTTGGTTTGGAAAATTTTGTGATGTTGGTAGCAGCAGCAGCTTTTGCCGGGGCTGCCTGGAAGGTTATATAATAACAGGCCATGGAGAGAAGCTACCCGGAGTGGGCCGCCGCCGCCACTGCATCTGTCTCTGGGTGCAATCAACCTGAAATTGGAATGCCATGCGATTGGAATTCGTTACCAAATATTGATGACAGTAATAGCCCCGGGAGCTCGCCAACTTTTCTGAGCGTTAGGAATCACTTTACATAATCGCCAGTCGCCGGCTCAGGCCGGCCCGGCTCCTTATCGCCCCAGAGAAGCGACCGAAGCCGCCAATAAAATCGGCCAAACTACCACGTTACGCGGACTCGCAAGTTGGGTGATAAAAAACACGCCCCTCCAATTGCGACTTGCCGCCGCTGCCGTTGGCCTAATTATAGTTGTTGGCCAAAAGCCCCGCTGCCCGTCGGCTGTTTAGACTGGGCTGGGCGGGATGCTGTGTGGGCGTGGGCGTGGGCGAGAGATCCAGGCGCCACAATTAAGATGCGGTTTCGAGGCGCCACCTTTCACGGGGATGCCTGGCTGACTGACTGGCTGGTGGTTTCCAGTCCAACCACAACCACAATATGTTCTCTTAGTTTGGCGAAAACAATGTGTACTCTAATTATATTAATTTAGAGCTAATCAAATACAGATCGTTCGTGATTTACTCCCCAAAAAAAAGCTTGTCTGGTTGCCTTGGTAGAAGCTGTGGAAGTCTTGTAAAAGATAAAGTTTAGATCTGTTTAATAATTTTAGGAGGTTATTTGATGTCAAGCTAATAAAGCTTAGTTGTACCCTAATTTTTAACCAATAAACTGCATTTTAAAAATATTAATAACATTTCGAAACGAAAAAAAACATCTATAAACATTATTTATCTTGTATTTAATCCGTTAATGATTTATATGAATTGTAAACTAACTAAGCTTAGTTAAATTGTATACTTTTGAACAATATGCAACCCTATTTAAAAGGCATAATTTAACCTTTTAACGTTCTAGCATCAATATTAATCTTTGTACTTAATTTTAATGCTTATAATGTTATTTATTGCTCCAGACTTTGAAGCCTTACAACAAAATGGTTTCCAGGCTTCGAAGGTCAGCTCAATTCAAGCGTATTTTACCGGAACAATTGAGGAGTGTATAAAGGGTCGTTAAAGTGTTAGCACATCAATTAAGTGTCTCCCCGCCAGTTTAACCCAACCCGGGAGTAAAGTCAAGTGTGGCAATTAAGCACTGCTGGCTAATACATATGTATACATACACCCGTATATATAAACATGTCTTGTAAGTCCCCGTAAGATGGTATGTAAATGAGATGGACGGCCGGAAAGTGTGTCAACCGTAAAGCAAACAAGCAAACACCAACAGAAGCCGCAAAAATCCTCTTCTGCCAAGGCCACAAACAAGGAGAAGCTAAGGACAACACAGGAGAAGTGTCCAGACTGTGACTTAACCCCTCTGGTCCCCAGCACTTAAAACTTACGACTCTTTTAACAGCGGTTTTCAGTGTCACGCTGCGATGCGGGATAAAGAAAAAAAAAAAAATGCAAGAAAAAAGTAAAACAAAACAAAAATTACAACAATTTCGATGCAGCTGACAAACAAATTACAAAAAAAAACAACATAACTCGCGCCTTGCGACCTTGAGTTTTGCGGCATTAACCCATTACGAAGCAATGTGTATTTTTTAAACTTTAAAGCAAATAAAAGACAGAAATGCTGACACTTTATGAGAAAATAAATAAATAATAATATTTTTAATAAAAAAAGGTGCAATATATATTTATCAAATTAAGTTATGATATAAAATCAAACTAAAATGTATTAAAAAGATAAAGATAAAGAAAATTTTGAAAAAAAAACAGACTAAAACATATTTAAAATATAAAAAAAAAGAAAAAGCTTGGACAATAAATTCAGCTTATTTACTTGAAAGCTTTCTTTTATAAACTTTTATAAACAAAATGCAGTATACGATTTTTTAAGTAACTTTAAAGTCTTTAATGGGTTAACCTGCCCCTGCTCCCTGACATTGCCACGTTTTTCTTGGTATTGGCAATTTGCCCCAGCTGCAAAAAATCGAAAAACTCCGAAAAACGTACGCAAAATGTTGTAAGAATCTCAGCGGAGCCAATACCTAAAATAAATCCTCCGGATAATTGCAGTCGTAACAATCCGAGCGAGATAATAACGAAAAGCACAGCAGCACAACAACACACAATTACAGATGCCGGACAGGCAGGCTGGAAAAGAAGTGGATGGCCCTGCCCCTCAGGTGATTGCATGTGGCACGTGTTCATGGCATTCCTCCAAGTCCAAGTCCGAGCAGCATGACGCTCTTTGGTACTTTTAATGGCATGGCGACCCAATTGCAATTGCCTTGAGGAGTGCAGATCATATATGTACTCTGTGATCACTTATAATCGCAGGCCGAATGCAATTCGATTTGAATTGTGTGTTTAAAATTACAGGTACTAGTGATACTTCTAAGATAAAATTCAATCAATATAAAATATAAGATAAGAGATGTTACCAATCTATTATAATCCTTTTTGAAGAAATCAAATACCATTTTAATAGAAAGTTTCAGAAAGTTTTTAAATATTAAACTAAATGTGGTTTGCTCTGCCAAGAAACTATTTGTTATTTTATTTTTGAATTCCATTACCTCTAAAATATTCTGACAAATTTCTGTAGTAACCTTACTTAAAATATAAAAAAAAAATACCCCTCGAATCCATAAATCAATAATGAAGTCAGTCGATAAATATTATTATTTAGGGCTTCTTCAAGGGCATTTTTCTTCGCGTTCGCTTCAGCGAATCTTCCTTGCCCTCCACTGTCAGTGTTACTTTTTATATCTCAGCCCGTTTTTTGCTCACATCTCAGTGTGAATATGTGGTAAGAATGCATGTAAAAATGGTTATTGAATTTATGATTAATGTCTGTGCTGTGCGCATTGTTGTCATTGAAGAGACCCCCGACAAATTGGCCCGGCCAAGGCCAACTGGTGCGGCAAGAAATCCAAGAAACCCCGAGATAAACGGGAAGAGATAGCATTGCTACCAACACTGTGGTGGGAACAGAAAAAAAACTAAAGACAAGGCAAGGCCCAGGCAGTGACAACACCGGCTGGCAGCAGCAATGGAATAATCCCAAGATGCAGATAGCCTGAAATGAGATATAAACAAAACAAATGACGGGCAATCACAACAAATCGCGCAATGACGAGGAGGAGGAGTGCTAGTGCCAGCTCCCGCCTCCAGCCAGGCGCGGCACAAAGCAAAACTGTGTGTGCGAGTGTGTAATTCCAGCTGCATTTTAATTTGGCCAAATGCAGACGTAACCCGATGCCAGGCCAAAATATTTCGACAGCTCACCGGCGCTCTCTTCGGGATGGGGGCTGCTTCAATTGCAATTACCTTGGCGTCGTCGTCGGAGCACCGGAGCACGCAAACGAACCGAACCGAGGCAGTATGGCTTTCGGGACGTGCCAAGTGCTCCGCCGCCGCCTAACGGCTAAACGGATCGAACCCAGAGACAGGCAGCAGCCCAATCCCCGCCTCCCGCGCTAAGGAAAGCGAAACGAATCGCAGCGAAACGAAAGACTTAGGCAAAAAACTTGCTCGGCACGCGCCAAGCTAAGCTCATGGCGATGGGCGGTAGACAGGAGGGGAATGTGGTTGCGGGAACAGGTTGCAGCGGGGGCGTCGAACATTTCGGCTCGATCAGCTGACTAATCTGGGCAAGTGTTGAGCTAGGTCGGCAAATATTTACACAGGGAGAAACTTTCCCGAGTGAGTATTAAATTGTTATTTGTTTTATGAAAGCTAAAAAGTTATATAATATATATATTTTTTTAGAGCTGAAAGCTACTTTTAATTATAAAAATCCCTTCAAAAATGTTATGTTTATAATATTAAATGTATGTATCCTACGAAAACATTGGTCCTTCGAGCCGGATCTGAACCAGCGACCTATGCATAGTTAAAATAGTTTGATTTGTATCATATATATTTAATAAAATATTTAAAAAATATATGTACAATACTTATTTCATTGTTGGTATTTTTAAAATTTAATTTTATGCCTTAAATTATAAGGATCTTTTATTCACTGTGTAATTTAATTACTAACCCAAACAATTGCCAGATAAACGACCGTTTTATATTGATAGGAGCATACCTATCTGCCTTAAATCAGCACTTGGAGAGCCCCCACTATTTCCCATCCACCAGCACGCGATCCACACAGTCGAACGAACAAGTTGGGCCCCAAAACCACAGATCGTGGCTGCAACTCGGGCCTAGCTGAGCTCTCTGGCAACGGTGGCTCCGTCAGTCGAGTGACGAAGCTCAAGCCAGACGGTTGCCCTCGCAGATCGTTCGCCGCGCCCCTACCCAAGATCAAAAGCCACGAAGTCGTAGTGCTCTCCGTGGGAAATAGCCACCAAAGGATACCATACCCCGTTGCTATCGAATCCAATCCGATCCGGCACGTAACGTGCGACGAGTGTGACGAAAGCGGAGAGAGAGAGAGAGAGCCGAAGATAGTGACGACGTAACCGTTACGCCCAAGTGCAGGCCACCGCCGCTGCATTTGCCAATTTGCCCCATTTTGTGTGTCCGACTGAGCGTGAGTCGGTGGAGTGAGTGTTTGCCGGGTTTGCCGGAGTGAGTGTGCCCCAGTGAGTGTCCCCCAGTGAGTGTGCTTCGATCTGATTCGCTTCGATGTGGCCCAGCGTTGAGGACCGGGGTCGTCTGCTGATGACCCTGCTGCTGCACTGTCTGGTGGCCATGCAGGTGTGCGGCCGGGCAGGTGCCTTCACGCTGCTCTCGCCCTTCAGCTATAGCTCGCTGAGCTTCAAGAACCTTCTCAACTCGGTGCTGCTATCGAGCAATGCCAACCTGGCTGGCGGCGGAAGGAACCTCAAGTCGGATGTCCTCGAAGATGCCTCCCTGATCACGGTGAGTTTGAGAGAAAAGGTATGACTAAAAAGGAATGGGATCAAAGGTCACTAAGAGGTTTAAATGGGTAAAAAATATTTAGAGGATCCAGATTTCTTTATCTAATTTTCCCTGAAAATATTAAAAATATTTCTGGAAGCTAAGTTACCTAAATGAAACTGAGGCCCTGGTGTATTTAGCTTTTTTTACCAACACTTTTCATTCATCAACTTGTCCCCCAAGTCGGTCAAATATTTTCAGCTTGACTTACCCCCTTGGCTTGGACAGAGGTTTTCCTCACAAAGTTTTTATTTATTTGATTTTTCGCTTTGTTGTTATTACCTTTTCCTCTAAGCTTTTCTTGAGGGCTTAGTTCTGGTATTTATTTTTGTTAAATTCTCTTTTTTGTGTGTCAAATGAATTTACACTTTTCACTAGACGCCGCGCCGTGGAAGAAAGTTTTCGTTCTCAGAGTTCGTTGACTCGAAGATGGATTCACGTGCTGGGCTGAGAACCATTAAGCGGTTTATTTGAGGTGTCTGGCAATGGTCACCTGTCGTGATCAACTGCAGTTGGAATTGCACCTGACTTCCCTTTGTTTGGCAAGCGGGAGGAGAGAGGGAAAGTCGTAACTCGTGGAAATTTCGTTGGCTTTTTATGGCGTTAATCATGTCTAACTTCGGCGAGTGAGTTAACTCGCAGACGTAACGGCTGGATTAATTTCTTAAGCTGCGGCTAATTAAAAGGTTTACGAGCTTGCATTGCAGGCAGTGTTAAATAACACTTTAGCTGGGATTTACGGCTCTATCAGTCCCAGAATTATCCTAAGCTGGTGGAAATTCATTCATTCAGGTTTTTCGTATTTGTTTGCTTATTGCTTTCAAGCCGCCACTTACAACCGAAACAAAAGCCTGTCTGGTAGCCTTCGATGGAATATGGATCGGATACGAAATAAGCATTTTATGGCAACTAAAAGTTAACCGAAAGCGATCGCTTTTTTAGAATTGATAGCCCCATTCGTTGGTGCTCACTGACCTTGAGCCCATTTACGACGCGCTCACGTGCCCAGCAATTAGATCAACATTTTCATGGAGCTTACGCGCCTGAGGTTTTCCCTGGGCTTCCCCAAGGCCAGAAAATTTGCATTTATCGTAAAACTAAAGTCGTTTCGCCAAAGCTAAACATCAGAGTGATCAGAAATCAAACAAAGAGCTGAGGATTACCCAATATTTTCGTTACTTTCGGGGAGGGGTCAAGCAAACAGCGCAGGCGAAAATGAGCAGAGCCAATAAGGCCGCAAAGCGTAGCCGGTGGAAAAGAGTCATTAACATGTGAGCAAGTACACACTAGGGACTAATGTCTCTGCACACGATAACGTAACGTATTTATGTGATTTACGTGATTTGCAGACCCAGAAAGTCATAGGGGTACAGGCACCCCTGCCTATTGTCAACTGCTCAAGTGGATCTTATGCAAAGTCACGGCTCTGGCCGCGTGTCTGCAAATGTAACTGCTCTGCTTGGAATAAGACACCAAGCCCCGAGCCTCTTTGTAATTTCTGCACGTTGCCAAATTGCATAAGAGCAGGGCCTGGGCCAGATACACATAGTACTTGTACATAGTAGTAACTATATAAAGGTACCCAACTCCGCAGACACCTTTGAAGGCGAAACACAGTAACAAATTGAAATTGTCAACGCTACACAATAATCAACCTGCAATTAGCTTGGCTCCGTCCAGCGCTTGACTGACTTTGAAATATGGGTTAGCAGTCGGAGTTGGCTCTGGGCCACCCCGTCCTCGACGTCGTCCTCCCCCCACCAAATTGTCAACGAGGAAGGCCTCCGCAGGCATCCCGATAATCAGGAAATAACATAGTTGCAGCACTTGGCTCTGGCTTCGTTTTTCTCCATTGTTTTTTGCATAAAAAGGTTTCGTTTTGTGCCTTAATTTGAATTTAAAGATTTCCGCATTGTCTGCGCTGCCAAACACTGGCAAATTGATGTCGTTGGGAGTGATTATGCCCAGGTGTTGTAACTCAACTGAAAGAAAAAGAGTTTACATAAAGAACATTTCATTAAATAAAGTTGGCTTCAATTAATTATAATTATTAATAATTCATTTATTAAACGGTTATCAAATTCTAGCAACCCTAATCGATCAATCTAATTTGCATAATTTTTAAGTCGCTGCTCCACTTGATCAGCAACTCAATCGAAGAGTTCAAATGTGATTAACCTCTAAGATTTTAATGCCATTAAAACGATGTCAGTCGGCGGCATAAACCGGCGGCCCAGAAAATGCAGCCGAAGAAGACCTGACACCGAATAAGAGGAGGAAAAGAGTTGGATAAGAGGTGAATGAGGAGCATGAGGAGGTTGGGAAGAAAAACCAGTTGGGGTCGATGATGCGATGACATCGAGACGCTTCCAACGGCAATCATTATAATGAGAGGAGTGCTGATAAAAGCCAAGTCAATATCAAGGTCAGTTACAAAATGAGCGATGAGGTCTCAAAGTTGGATATATCGAGCCCGAGTGGACTTCGGGCTCCTCCAAAAAGTTAAATTCGCTGACAAGCTCGCATCAAGTTCGAGCAGCAGCCCAAGTGTTTTATGCAAATCGAAATCACAAAAAGGCGCGCCGCAAGATATAGCCCCTTCAAGCGTTGACACCGAAAAAATTTGCATTGAATTAACAAAAGCAAACGAAAACATGGAAGATTATGTCCCAGCCTCCCATGCAACACTGGATGTACAGTAGCTATCGGTGACTAAATCACATCGTAAAATGTAACAAATCAGGGGAAGATCGGAGCAGTTTTGGACATTTTATTGTTTGTTTTTTGGGCTTAATATCCAAGGTAAAGAAGTTCGTTTGAGAAAGAGAGTTCCACAGAAGTTGAAGCTTTCTTTTTCTTAAATATAAATAAAATATAATTATAAAAGAAATATGAAAAGTAAAGTTAAGTAAAAAATCTAAATATAGGTTTCCTTATGGTTCGGCGCATTTATTGTTTGATTAGTACTATAATTCCCAAAGGGTTCTAGTGGCAAACTGGTAAAATATATGGCAAATGTTGAAATTGTTCAGCAAGTGCATAGAGTAACTTATCTTTGATTTTTCGATTCTCTCTGGCAAGTGATATATAATGGGATAATCGAAAATTGTACCTTTTAATCGTAAAAAATAGACAAATAAATTGAATAATATTTTTTCGGGTATCGATAATAACACTATTTAAACAGTAAATATTTTTCTCAATATTTTACGATACTTACAAAATTTTGATATATGTTTCTTTTCAAGCTTAAAGATATTTTTGATATCATATTGAGTGCTATATTTTTGCCAAAATATAAAATCGTACTTCTCTTATCGAAATATAATTATAGTCCCTTCTAGCCAATCCCCACTGTACCCGCCGCATTGCCAATTAGCGTGGACACAAACCGGAGGCTAGCAAACACACAAAAAATTAGTGGGTCATGATGAGCGATATGATAATTGCGCCTCAAGACTGCTTTATAGGTGCTAATAAAGTTTTGGCGGCTTTTTTTTTTTGGCCAAAACGAACGCGTAAGTTCAGTTAGCGAAACAGTAAAAAATATGGATAAATAAACAGAAAAAGAAACAGATATAAGAGAGAGAGACAATCCATTTTCGCATTGGCCCAGGTCGAAAAATCAGTGTAGTTGAACATTTACTTTTTCTACCGGTCGCTTGCTCGCTCCCTTTTATTTATTTAATTATAGTTTTTCCAACATTTTGCGCGCATTGTTTGGCTCTCCCCTCTGGCAATTTATTTGATTTATTCACTGGTGCCTGGGCTTTGTATTTAAATTGGCGTTAAAACAAACAATTCAAATATTTGTGCAATATTTTCAGGAACAGCATATGTGAGCTTTTTGTCTCGTTATTAGTTTATACAACAAATGAGTTTATTTAGGTGATTGAATGAGAATCGAATAAAACCTACAAAATTTGAATATAATGGAAGCATTATTTAAAATAACATTTGGCAGACACAAGTAAATATCATTGTTTATTTTGAAAAATTTTGTAAAAAAATTTTAAGCAAGAGGAAAAATTGAATAAATATCTGTGCAATTTGTGTGATTAACTTTAGTGATTTTTTCTTGCCCCTAAATAAACATTGCCGAATTTTTTATTACTAAGCATTTGTCCATCTCTGTGAATTTCCAAACTTTTCAAGATTGGCCAATAGACTCGCGGCGGGCGGGAAAATCCAGCTGCCGGCCCGCACTTTGTTGCATTTTTCGCGTCTTTGCAACAACGCCTTCCCAGCTCTGTGCAAATATTGGCCTGGCCGATGGTGTTTCGCAAAAATGTGTGTCAAGCCAAGGAAAACAAAAACTTCACCGAGTAGCATCGCCGGCGGCATCTCCATCGGCATCTCCAGCAGCTGTTGCAACTTTTCGGGGCTTGGCCAAGTCACTTTCTGCGCCGGCTTCTTCGCACCTCGTTCGCTCGGTTCGCTCATTCATTCTTTTTAAGCAGTCCGTCCGAACAAAGAAAATTACGCAAGCCAAAAACAGGCAAGGAAATTGCCAAAAAAATACATACAAGTTAATAAAAACAAACCCAAATTTATGCTCAAACATTTAGCAGAAAAAAAACTGAAACAAAAATCGGCCGAAAACAGAGCAGGAAAAAAAGACTGGGCTGCCTTACTTTGCGTACCACTTCCTCGTGTTGTCCAACCAGCCGGCAAAGTCAGTTGGCCAATTGCAGTGTTTGTATTATTTTTTCGGGCCATTCGCTGCCAAGGTTAATTAAAATGCCAGCCAGCAGCTCCCAGAGATACGAGACTCTTTGTTTTGTTTGTTTGTGGGTTTAAGTAATCGCGTGTTTATAACTTAACTTCTGCAATTGTGTTATGAGTTTTTCTCCGTTTTTTTTTTTCGGGCACTGGCACCCACATCAGCGCGCTTACATAACGAACTTATCAAAAGTATCACGGATTTCGGTGTTAAAACCTATAAGCAGGAAGAAATGTATGCTGTCATACAGTGCGTATGCGTGATACGTGACTGGGTTAAACTATGGCGATGTGCCTATAAAGGTTGTGCCGTCACCTGTAGTTCCAATAAAGCTTCTCTCAATGACTATCATGCTCCATAGTAGTTGCCAGCGGTGTCAATAAAGAAATTCTATAAATAACTATTATTTTATAACCTCTCTCGGGAGAATAATTTCATTACTTAGTGGCCAAGCAATTTTCGCTCAGCCACTCGGGGCCCAGAGACCGCAGCAGCTTGACGACTGGCAACTTTATTAACTTGTTGATGCCACAAATTAAAATTCATTAGTTCCAAATGACTGTGGTTAAGGCCAGACGAATGCCTCCTTGACGAGAGGATTCCACCTGCTCTCCACCCGTCCGAACTATGCAAATTGAAGGAGCAAGAAGCGGAACGGCGAGAGCAGGTGGATAAAAATAAACCTCGACCGAGGCAACTCAATTTCACACTGCCATGATTTGCACTTCTAACACCTTTCTCTTCTCTCTCTCCGCTGGATTTCTTTCCGGTTTTTCCTGCGCTCGTTCAGCCCAAATTAATACGCAAATACGGCTATCCATCGGAGACGCACACGGTGGTGACGAAGGATGGCTATATCCTGGAAATGCACCGCATTCCCAAGAAGGGAGCCCAGCCAGTGCTGCTGATGCATGGCATCCTGGATACCTCGGCCACGTGGGTGCTAATGGGTCCCAAGTCTGGATTGGGTGAGTGAATCAGGGAGTCTCTAGAGATTTTATGTTAATAATTGAGTTTTTAAGAGTATTAATTCTTTTATTATTCTCTTTAGGTTACATGCTCTCCGATCTCGGCTACGACGTTTGGATGGGCAACTCGCGTGGCAACCGCTACTCGAAGAACCACACCAGCCTCAACAGTGATTACCAGGAGTTCTGGGACTTTACCTTCCATGAGATGGGCAAGTATGACTTGCCGGCTAACATAGACTACATCCTGAGCAAGACCGGCTACGAGCAGCTGCACTACATCGGCCTCCCAGGGCACGGCCATCTTCTGGGTCCTGTGCTCCGAGCAGCCTGCCTACACCCAGAAGATCACCTCGATGCACGCCCTGGCCCCCATTGCCTACATCCATGACATGAAGAGTCCCCTGTTTCGCACCCTGGTGCTGTTCCTCGACTTCCTCACGGTGAGTACGCCAGATGGGCGCATTTTCCATTTCGCATTTTCCCGTTTTCCATTTACAAACCGTGTTTCCCGTTCTCCTTGTTGTTGTTGCAGGCGGCCACACGAATGCTGCGCATCACGGAATTCATGCCCAACACGAAATTCCTAGTGGACCACAGTCAGGTTGTGTGCCACGACAACGCCATGACGCAGGACGTCTGCTCCAATATCCTGTTTTTGGTCGCCGGCTACAATTCGGAGCAGCTGAACAAAGTAAGGGGACTGCTAGAGCTTGGGGTTCTAGGAAAATTATTAGGAATTTATTTAAGGTATTAAGGATAATTTTTACTTAAAAACTGGAGCCTTCCTTACCTACTATATAATGTTAGCTTAATTTATTACGTCTAAATTTCACTTTAAGTAAAGATTTCTCCCTCTGTATAGTTTGTGTGGGAAAAAAGCTAGCTGGGATTGGATTTTGGCTGTGTTTTTGCATGACTTGCAGGCAGGCTGACGGCCATCGATTTGGTTTTGGGAATCCATGTCCTCGGGCCTGTCCCATCGATTGTCTTCATTAAGCTGGCACTTAATTAACTCAACTCGATTCGATTAGAGTTTGCACTTCGACAGCTGGCTCCCCATGGCAGTATCCTATTTAGGCAAGGTTTTAAGATTAAACAGAACTCAAAATAGCTTAATTTCCATGCTGTTTTGCTGCACACATTGCCGTAATTCTGGGAAGGCAATTAACGATGGCCAGCACACGCGCTATCTTAATACCCGGACCTGCCACGATGTTTGCATTAAATATGCTCAACGCCCCTGGCAAAACTTTGGCCGATAATCGACCGCAAGCTAAACACCCGCAGATTCAAAATTATGGCCCACAAAGTGCGGCGGCTTAAATTACTCGAAGCCACATGCAACTTCGACCCGATGACCCCGCCCCGCCCTCCGGGTATCTGGCATTGAAAGGGTGTCATTATCCATTATGTCAATGGCCGCCAAGTGGGGGCGTGGGCCTTGTCTTCGTGTTGTCCTCGCCGGCGCTGTTGGAAATTGGCATAATTAACCGGCACAAATGCTTGGATGCCAGGGCTACCGGGATGCCTGGATGCCAGAGACGGGCGACAACAAGCGACAATGCATGCAAATTAGGCGCGATTCTCTGACCCAACATGGACCTGAATCCAAACTCACACCTCCACCTGTCCCTTTATCAGTAATTTAGGTCGGTATGTCCATGTCCTAGGCACAGGGAACACGGTTCAGCGTTGTTACAATGTGTCCGGAACAGGTGTAGGCTGCAGGATGGCTGACCATGCACTTGGGGAAATCATAGGGGAATTCTGGAGTTGAAATCAGGGTAAAGTGGGGCCTAAAGGATATATTTTTTAAATTTTAAAAATATTAATTATTTATTCAAACCTCTTTTTAGACCATGCTCCCTGTGATGCTGAGCCACACACCCTCAGGTGCCTCCATCAAGCAGCTGGAGCACTTTGGTCAGCTGATGAAATCCGGACACTTCCGGAAGTTTGACCGCGGCTACCTGCGGAATCAGCTGGAGTACAACAGGATGACTCCGCCAGACTATGACCTATCCCGGGTTAAGGTACCCGTGGCCCTGTATTACTCTGTGAACGATCTGCTAGTGTCCACCACTGGCGTGGATCGACTGGCTCGGGAGCTGCCCAACGTGATCGACAAGTACCTGGTGCCCATGGAGCGGTTTAATCACTTGGACTTCCTCTGGGCCATCGATGTCAAGCCGCTGGTGTACAATCGCTTGGTGAGAAATGTGCGGCGAGTGGAGAACCACCGAGCCAAGTTAACGGCCAATTTGGCCAGCTATTTGGCCATGCAGCTGCAGCGCCAGCATCTTCGCCAGCAGATGATGGAGCAGCAGATGATGGACGGCGGCCAGCCTCCGAATGTTCACCTGCCGCATGGCTTGGGCATGGAAATGGTGAACAGTGCCACAACCTTGCCTCCCGCCACTCCGCCGCCCATAACGATGCCCCCAACCACAGAGGAGCCGGACGACGACGACGGGGAGGAGGTCCTGACCACGGCCAGCAGCAGCATCCCAGTAACCATGGTTCCAACGGAGGCGTGACTTTGACCCAGCCCTTTTCGTTCCAATTTCATATGACTGTGATGACATTTTTAACAATTTACCGATCGCAGCATCGCCAGGTCTTCCCGTTCGAAGGAGGGAGACCTTCAGGTCAGGTGCAACCACTCAGGCGCATTCCATATTTCCATGCATCCAAGTACCATCCCTCCACACACGCACACGCAGAGCCACAGAGCCACTGTTTTTCCACCAGAATTGTTCGAATATCCGTTTTCTGTGCTACTCTTAATTCTTTAATTTATGTGTACAAATTTACAAGTAATTTTAAATGTACGTTTATGTTTAATAAAAAGAGATATGTTAAGAAAGTAAATAAAAGTTTGTTTAATATTTAACTTGAAAATGGGTAAACTTTAATTATAATTAATGGAAAACGAGAACTTATAAAAAATATATAATGAAAATAATTATAATAATAAAATAATATGGAATCTGAACTTAAATACTAATGAGAGAGTTGTGCCTTTGACTTCCTGCGGAACAAGCTGTATATCCAAGCCTGCTTCTTGTATTGGACCACATTTTTGTGAAATTTTGGCATTAAGTCGCATTTTTAGTTAATTTTTAAATATTTTTCCTGATACGAAATGATAGATTTAGCTCTAAATATATTTAAATTATTTTCCTTAGTTTATTTATGTTTTAAGAGTTTTTCCAAGGGTCTAAAATTATATCTACATTATTTTGAACTTTTATTTTATTTTAAAAACATACAATAAAGTTCTTTAATTTAATTTATTTATGTCTTAAGACTTTTCTAGGGTCTAAATATTTTTCTAATATGAAATAATTTATTTAAGTCTAAAAAAACCATATTAAAATTACTTAAATTAATATATTTATGTCTTAAGACTTTTCCTAGAGACTCTACATTACTCATACGCAATGTATTCACATGTCAAGTACTATTGTTCGCACTGCAAAGTATACTACATGCACTTTCTTATTTATCCCAAGCGCCCTTTTGCATGCCATAACTTTTATCGATTAAATCGTATTTAAATATGAAATTAATAAAAGTGCAAATACAAATTTTTCCAGTAGAAAAAGCACAGCCGCAGACCCATTCGACCCCTGAGCCTTGCACTGGTTCCTGAAAGGAGATATATTGGAAGAAAAGCAGGAAACAGGCAGCAAACAGCACCGACGCTTAATTGCGACTTAAAACGCAACTCATTTCGACAGCCAGAGCGCGAAACTTTATCCTGGCCACAGCAGGAATCGAAGCCACAGGACCAAGACCTGGGATCACACTGAGGAAAATTGTAACAATTAAAATTAAAAAACATTACTTGGAAAAAGTTAAATATATATTAATTTGGAAATAATACCATTTATTAAAATAAAAATAGTTATATCAGTTAAGCCAGAAATTGGGAAATTAATTTAAAGATTTTAAAAATAACTTCAGAAAACTATACATAAAATGTTTTAAGGATTAAAATTAATCTGAGCTCTTTGTTTTTAGGGAATTATGTACTTTTTACTAAGAAAATAGTCACAAACGCTGAAACTTAAAAATAAAGAAAAGATTAATTACTTTGAAAACAATTCCTTATAAACAATTTTTGATTTAAATTAAGGATGACAGATTTTTTGTTAGAAATTCTTTTACATTGTGATGTTATGAATTTCAATACTTAGTATTAAATTAATTTTTAAAGTGCACGACCCTGCCCCGAACTGGAAATGTCGACGAGAGACGAGAGCCTGCGGAGCCTGACGTTGTGCACTTGCAGCGACAACTTTAAGCCGCCTTCCCAATGAATTGCCTTCATTTGTCGTCGTTTGGCGTCTGGCGACCGGAGACCATCCACCGTCGACCGTCGACCAAAAGAAAACGCAACGTCTGTGACTGTAGGCAAACTTACCGCGCTCACTGTTGCTGAATAAACAGCCAAACACAAACACAGTGGGTGACAGCCGCAGAATGGGATTACGGCAAGGCAAGGCAAGGCGGCGGCGAAGCCAGCATAAAAGTCGCAACTTTCAGGTGATATTACCTCTGGGCTGAAGGGAAATGAAAAATGCAGTTCCTGTCGGTGGCTGACTTGTTGTCGACTAATGTCGAATTGCTTCCGTTGTGAATATACAAAACCTGAAAAAGGAATGAGACTTAAAGAGATAAAATATATATGTATATTTATTTAAATGTAAAAAGATACAATTTATTTAAGAAAAATATGTAAAAATCAATTACTTTCAACTAAATAAATATCTTAGATATAAGAGCTATTTTTTTGGGAATTTTAATAATTTCTAAACTTCACCTAAGAATTAAATCCACTTCTCTAAGCAAGTTATAGTTGGTGTTTCCCTGCAGTGTGACCATAAGGCAGGTTGCCGATACCGGTGGGGAAAACAAGATAGAAAGAAATAGTAACAAAAACACCAACGGGCATGGACACAAGCCGGCGAAACAAACATGCAGCCACAGATGCAGGAGCACAACTGACACAAATGCAACTTTAATTAAAGTTTCGCCGGGGAGGAGCTGCTCTCTTGCACATTTTCCCACCAAACTAAGCTCAGGGGGGAGCCCACATGTTTACACATTGCTTTTAACTAACTTTGACAGACTCCCAGGACCACCTCCAGCCTCCGCTGAGCTGTCATTTTTTGCCGCCGCTCCTGGTCTCAGCTCCTGCTGCTTTGTGCTCTTCATTTGCCTTTATATAAAGTAAGAACAAGTGATTTGTTAGAGCCCCGCCCACATTGTACGCCCCTTTATCCTGACTTCCATCCCCTTTCTCCTAGCCAACCGCCTGTTTCTTTTCCTCGTGTAAACAAGACATTAAGTACAACAAAATAATTACAGTCAATTAGTGGCTCTTGCCTCGTGCAACTACTACCATTTTCCATCTCTCTTTCTAGCTGGTTATCCTCCTCCTTCTCTCTCTGTCTCTCTTTCTGAGTCTAAGCTCTTAGCCATGTTGGCTTTTGGCTCTCAGTTGTTGTTGATTTAGTTTTGGCTTATAATGGCATTGTAGGGCTCACTCAGTGGCTGTCATTAGCGTCATACCAGCTTCGAGAGAGAAGCCGCACATCATAATTTATTAAATCAACTTGTTCCAGTTACTGGCCCCAACTTTTGCCCATTTTTGCTTAAGCTAACTTGGCTTTAATTGAAGATACTTGTTAGGGTAGGCAAGCATATATTTTCTGGCTCAATTTATACCAGAAACTTATCATTAATTTTATTAGCATTCAATTAGAGTTTGTAAAATATTAATTTGAGTAATTTGTAGGCCTTAAATTTTGGAATTCCTAAAAGGAATTTATTATAAATAGCAAATATATTTATTCCTAGCATTTGAGGCTCCAAATTATTAATGATAATACCCCGCAAGGCTTTAAAAATATTAACTGACCAAAAAAAGTCAATCAAGAGCTTAACTGAATTAACCAGTGCACTATGGGGAATTTGACTACTTTTTCTGGCCAAAATTAATAACTCAAGAACGGAGCAAGATATTTGACTTCTGTTTTTTGTATCGGGTTAAATTGACCAATATCTTTTATCAATAGAAAAATAGAGGGCGTGGCAGCGCCCATTTTTTTTTTTTTTAGCTAATGAAAATTTCTGCTGATTTTTATAGTACTAAATAACTAGTTATACACGTTCTGTAACAGTCTTAGTTATATTTATTGGAAAATAGTGGGTGTGGCATTCCTTTAACAAGGTAGTAATACAAAGCCCATCTAAAGTATCTTGTGGCCCTGTAAAGAAAGACAATTAATAATGTATATTAAGTCCTGCTCTTCGTTCTCCAACTCAATATTATATTGATTTTCTAATTCCACAACATTAAAAGGGCTTTCATCCTCACCCGCCGTGATGTCATCGGGATTTGATAAGCATTCTAATAGGCCCAAAACCTCTAATGGAAGACACATTCTTCTCTGTCGCTGTATTCTTCTATCCAAATTCACTCTAGAAATGATCGGATCAGAAGTATGTGTAGCTCGCTACCCTAGCGTGATGCAGACGATCAGATTTGTAAAATTTATTCCGAGATTCCTCTCCTTCCTCCGAAATAACCAATAGGAAGCACAGTGTTTTCAATAATATCACTTGCGTGAATTAGAATTTTATGAATCCTTGCCGTCATTTGCAACCAGGGGTATTTCTCAATGATTATTTCGGCAGTTCTATAACAAAAGGCTTGGTATTTTGAAACAGCAATGGCAGCTGGCATGAAAGGTTATGTCCTAAAAATTACAAATTCTCGCAAAATCGGAAAAAGTGGTATTTTAAATTACATTCATTTGAACAAGAATTTAATACTCTACAAGATGCAATACATCTCGTGGATGGACTCTTCTGGACTCACTTTAAATCCCTTATGAAACATGAGACTTTATTTCAAATATGCATTTGCAAGGCTACTTGCAATTTTGCTCTATTAAGGGGACAACACGATTTTTTTCTACAAATGACGTTCACAAACATATAATACAAACCACACAGATTCGAATTCATTTAAAAAATTTGCGTTAGATTGTTTAGTTTTTCTCTTCTGATTACTTAAACTTTGCAAACAAAAATTTATATTTCAGTCGCCTGGTGCTTTGCAAATGCAACGCTGTGTTTATCAGCCGATTCCTTTGTTGTGGCGCCCTCTATCAAAGTTTCTGTTATGCAACACTGAAGATTGGTGTATTGTGAATGCGTTACACTGAAATTTGTTTTAATTTTTAGACTTTCAGAAAATGGGTTTTGGCCAGAAAAAGTAGTCAAATTCCCCATAGTGCAGTGTCATAACAATGAACAACAATTAAGTGAAGCCTTTTAATTAAGGATTAATAAATGAATACATACGTATATTCGCCTGCAATCTCTGATATTTCGATTCGATAATTGAATTTACAGCAAAGGCATAAAGACAATGCCCAGCATTTCGTTTGTATTATATTTTGCAATTCATACCGAAATAATATTATTTTAAAAGCCCTCTTGGAGTTTCTTGTTTCTATTGTTTCGTTTTCAGGACAAAGGCGACTGCAATTGAAATGAAAAAATAAACAGAGTTGCAGAATTTCAAGTTCCATCGACTCTTTTGCTGGAAAATAAACTTTTGCGAGGGCCACCGCCCCTTTGATTACAAAGTAATGAGCTTAAAACAATGCTGGCATGGCAGTTCCACCCCGAATTGATTGATTTTAAACTGGCAACTCTGCATTTCCAATTCACGTTATTTAGAAATAAACATTAGCATCGAGAGAGGGCCAATGAAGCGGCCGTAATCGTTAAGCAATAAAGTGCCACGCCCTTCTGGACAAATTGCTGCCACTGGGCGACACTTCAAAGTCCCCCCCGAGGGATGGGTAAAATTACATTTCGAACGGAACCGAATTTGCATGCGAAATGTTGCCCTAATGATTTTCCAAAGCATTAAAATCGGCAGCCAAATGTGATGAGAGCTTATTTTAAATTACATTTCTCCTTGGCTCGGCTTTGATTCTGATTCTAACAGCAGCAACAGCAGCAGCAAGAGAAGCACTTTAATAATAATGATTTCAAGTCATTTCCCGGTTGCCTGCTAATGACTTCTCCTTCGCCGGCTCCGACTTCGGCCACAGGGCGTATGATTAATACTTTGTTTACACTTGAAGTGGCCGACGCCGACGTCGAGCAAAATTGAATTCTCAATTCATCACCTTGCCAAGCCAAGGCTCCGGCTCCCTTCGGCAGGCTACCGAATTTTGCATAAATATTTCAGCCATCTCCATCATCAGTTTAACAAACTAATTTGCTTGCCAAAAAGACTTTCGTCGAGAGCGTTTTATAAGTCATATTTACGTTGGCCGCCTGCCAAGTGGCCTTTGTGTCCGGCATTTTTGACGGCGGCAGGAGATCCATTTAAGTGAGTGCCAGGAGTAGCAGCCTCTCATCCTCCCATCCTCGGTTCTTGGAGCCTAATGATGTTATTGAAGTTGACTGAAGGTGAGAGACGAGACAAGAAACTGGCAGGACTCGAGGACTAGCAACAAAAACCAATCATTAGATAAATCATATAGCCTCCGCCCCAGCCAGGGGTCATTTAATGATTTCACAGCTGAATATTTCCGCTGAACTAGGCAGAAAGTTGGATCTTACGAGTACAGTGGGAGTTCTTCAATATAAACCATCAAGGGAATATATTAACATTCTCTAGGTTGATTCCATCTCTCCTAGCCAAGCCCCACTGTGGTTCAATAGCGGCCAGTTCATTGTTATTACCCATCGTAGTTGTCAGTTGTGGTAGTTGTGGTCGTTATGGCCTCCTTGGTGGCAAGATGTTAACATTCCCGGCCACGTCCCGAAGACATTTTGTGTCGAGTTGACAGAAAACTTGTCCTTATGGTCAACCATATTTATGTTGTTGTTCAAGTTTTCGTCGCTAAACGAGAGTTTTGTGGTCGCTTTTCTGTCTCGATAAGAACTAATTATGAAAGTTCTTACACAATTTGCGAATCAATTTTCCACGGGGTCCTCAATGTCTGAGGGAATTTATGCGCTAAATAGATATGGCCACTGGCGAAACTACATTAAAATTTCAAATGAAATTGAATTGGCCAACAGACAGCATTGAATATCACAATGCCTGCTCTGGAATTCCTCTATAAAAGCTGACTCATGACCAAGTGTACAAAAAGCCCCAACTTATTGGCTAAGTTTGTGCTTCTATGGAAAATGTCAAACACTCACTGGGATCAGCGTTAAGAAATGTGTTAGGAATATAAACGACTCACAAAGAAATGGTTTAAGGTCATCAACTCGTAGCTTTATTTATTTATGAGAACAATCAAAGCTTATATTAGTATTTTTAGCCTTTTGTAATTATTCAATAAATGCTTTAAAGTCAACCGGAAATAGAACCGGGGATTAACGCTAGTCATGGCAATAAATTATTGAACTGGAACTAGAACTAAAACTAAACTTAGTTAAGCGAGTTAAAAATAACTCAGATGTACAAAGAAGTTGTATATTAATGTTTAGAAAAATATATTTCGGTTGATTAACAGGAGTTCTAGTACTAGTACAACCTTAAATATTATTTTCCCTATTTATCGTAAGAAACGTTATTTAAAGTCAAGTTCTTTCCTTGGAATTAATTCAATTCCCCTCAAGTTTTCTGGAAAAAAAATGGACTCTATCCGATATCAATTTACCGAATCAATTTCTGGCAAAATACCTATCCTACTTTCTCAGAAACCTAAAGTTTAAACTAAACAAATATAAAAATCGATACTTTTCCACTTAATTCCAGCAATTACTCAGCCTGCAATCAGACACTCTTTCTAGCCCAGACAATGGACCATGTCCCAGAGCCACCAAGGGGTTCTGATCGAATTAAGTTAATGGTAAACAGCACCAGAGACATGAGAGCGCGTTGAATAACCGCGAATTATGAGAGGCCATCGAGTTGTAAGCAACTAATTGCCATACCAGAAAGCCGGTTTAACGCTGCGGGCCAAAATGAAACCAAAAGCAAAATCAATATCAGAGGTGAGCCCAGGTGAGCACGGGTGACGAGTGCGTTGAAAGTGAAATTGAACTGGAGACTGGGGGGAAGTGCCATTTAAAAGATGTTTCTGGGCCAAGTACGCGGCACCTGTACTTCAGCCAAAGCCATCAAAGCGCCCGAACCCGAACCCGAAACCGAGGAGCAGCTGGCCGTGCAGCTGAGCCTCTATAGCTGGAAATCGAAATCGAAACCCAAGCCCGGGCCAGGCCGGGAACAGTTTTTTGTTTCAAACGCCTTAAAAGCTTGAGCCGGAGCTGCAAACGGTTTAGTTCCTCGCCGCAAACAAAACTAGTCACAACAAACGTGGAGCGGAAGCCAGCAGCGTCGAGTGAACCAGTTAGGATAGAGAGATATATCCGCTAAGGTAGAGATACGCTGGAAAAAATATATATCCGAGATTTAGAGTGATTAAAATCGGAAAAGTGCAAGTGAAGATGTTCCCAAAACTATTGAGAAGTTGTAATTAATTAAGATCATTGAAATCTTATTTAAGTGAATTTAATAATATAAACGGAACAACAAATACTTATTATTATAAGTATTTATTTTAAAAAGTCCTAAATTCTGGCCTTAATTGAAAACTATAAAAACTCGACGGTTAAAAGAGAACTTTCGAAACTCTACAATATTTTGGTGGTCATAAAATCCTAATTAGGATCTACAAGTGCTACTCAACACACTTTTTACATATCTCTCTTGAACCACTACTAGTTATCTACAAAATTTTTTATTTTATGATCCAGACTCTTTATTAGTGATCGTTAAAAAATAAATAAATATTTTTTTACATGCAGAAATAGAGAGAAAGACGGAGAGAGAGACCCAAGCTGTAGAGAGCGGCGGAAAGCTTTCCGAGACAGGAGCAAGTTTTTCGTGAGCCAAAGTGAACGTAGCTCTCGGCGAGTGGCAGCCACAGACTTGGTTGATTCATTGCCACCGAGCCACTGAACCGCCTCGCATTCCGCGAATACCCAAAATAAAAAACAAGAAAATGCTTCGATCCATCGTCGTGCTGCTGCTGATCGTGATGGCCATAGGTGCCAGGTCAGCTCCGGCTAGGCACACCTTTGCCACCACCGAGGAGCCTGTGGAAGAGTCCACCTACGTGACCCTGCAGGAGGGCACCATTACCGTGGACATTGATTCGGACCTGATACTGACCACCAGTCCCGAGGGCGAGAGCTTCACCGAGCCCAATCCCATAGAGCTAACGGAGGAGCCGCTGCCCGATTCGGTGATCCAGCAGCTGGAGCGAGAGAGAGCTGAGGAGGAGCGTGCTCGGAATCCTCAAACCCCGGAGCGCGACACAGATACAGAGACTGAAACCGAGCCTGCAACAACCACGGAGCAGCCCAAGCTCCCGACCACGACAACCAAGCGCAGCTTCAAGTTCGGAGCCACCACCCTGCCGCCGATCCTCACCACCACCCTGAAGCCGGAGGCCTTTACCACTCAGAACTATAGGAGCGAGGACACCACCGAGTACGAGGAGGCCAAGACCGTGAGGACCTTATTTGGACGCCAGAAGAAGGGGGATCTGGACATGGCCGAGAACCGGATGCAAACTACCACGGATGCTCCGGTTCAGGACTCTACCTCCTCTCCTGTTCAAGGGAGATTTTTATGGCTATGACCACCGATGCCAGTTTGGTGGAGGAGCAGGCTACTCCGCGGCGAAGCAGAGCCGGAGGAGTCACCGCTCTTCCGGTTCTTCAGCACTTCTTCTAAAGTTCCTGTGGCTACGGAGGCGTTGCCTGAAACCACCACAGTTCTGCCGGAAGCTTCCAAGGAAGCGGAAGTCACCATACTTCCTGTGGTGGAAGAGAGCACAGGTGGGAATTTATTTTAAACTATTTTATGGAGAAGGAAAGATATCTGAAGGATCTTTAAAAAATAACTTAATATTTTAATAATTAAGGTATAAATAATATTTCACTTATTATAAGTTTTTCTACCTTAAAGGAGTCTTTACTAAAATAAATCCTTTTTTTCCCAGAACTCCCGCTGCCTTCATCCACCCAAGCTCCCGAAAGCATTACAGAAGCAGCGGAAACCACCACAGTTCCTGCTCCCAGCACCACCATAGCCACAGAGCCTGCTCCAATCACCGCCAGAATGGAACTATATTTGAATGCCCAGCCAATCTCAATCTCCAGTGTTCCAGAGACCACGACATCGACTACTAGTGCTCCAGAGACGACGATGTCATCTTCTAGTGCTCCCGAGACGACGACCTCGACTACTAGTGCTCCAGAGACCACAGTCTCAACCTTTAATGCTCCAGAGACCACCACATCAACGACCAGTGCTCCAGTGACCACCACATCAACGACCAAAGCTCCAGAGACCACCACATCACCGACCAAAGCTCCAGAGACCACAACGAGCACCACTAGTAGCACCACTAGCACCACTCCAGCTCCAACAACTACAACCACAACGCCTCGCCCCGTTCTGACGCGTGCGCCGCGCGTGGAGCGGATCTTCAACTCGGACGGCGTGGAGGTGCTCTACGGCTACTCCTCGGTGGTGCGGACAAACCGCTCTTGAGCCAAGCTCGGTCCAGGTTAGGCCACCGAGAACACGACCTTGCCAAGGTCGACCAATTTGCCATAATGCGGAGACGGAGACGGTGACAAAAGAGACATTGAGCGATGGAAGCGCGCGCGCGTTCATTTTAGGCAATTTTCAATTCTAAACGAGTTTTAAGCTAAAAAACTAAAAAAAAAAGATATTTAAATATCAATCGGCGGGCCCTGGCACAGTGTTCTTGTTGTTGTGATAAACCAAAAATACGTGAAAATCCGCTAAGAAAACAAATATATAAATAATATTGTGCAAAAATTGTGTACGCAGAAAAATAAAGGGAGGAGAAATGCTGTCGAAGAGCGATTTTATAAATTATAAATAAAACATGAACCATCCATGTTCCGTTTTTTTATTGGATTTTGGATTGCACAAAGCGTTTAGTAGGTCTTTTGAGCATTTGTTGATCCAAAATATGACACAATACTGGATCCGTAAACTCCGATCCGGCAAGGTGAGCCGAGAGATACCCTTTGCTGAATTCAAAACGCGGAAGTATATAATAATATATTCTCTACTTTTCCTTAGTTAATTTCTCTGTTATTATTTCTCTTTTATAAAGCCTCCAATGAAGAGCATTTATCACTGCAGTTCAGCCACATTTCTTGGGCCAATCTTTGAAATATGATTCACTTTGTAGATCATTAAAGCAGCGCACCCAAGCAAAATCAAGAAAGCCACAAACACAGCAGCCCCCACAAGCTGATCGCTGCCCACCTGCGTTCATTAAAACAAAGAAAAAATAAACCAAAAACCAAAAACTCTCAACTGAAAACCGGCAATCGTCTCAAGAGTTGTCGTCATACATTTTTGGGCTTTTATGTTCCGGCATGGGACGCAGACAACCGGACGACGACGGCTGGACACGTGGACCGGATCGGCCTGCGGACTGGTCCAGCGTCTTGGCCTGGCAGATTATTCATTCATCGATCGATTTGGCAGGGACAGGGCTCTTTTTTACGTGGCTTTAGCAATGAGTATCACGTTTACTCCGCCTTACTCTCTCGTTGGAATTTGAAAGCAGCATTCGGCGGCCATAAAACAAACACTAGCCGCTAATTTCCATTTGAACTTGAGCGGCACAGGCGCTAAACTGCATGTTGAATGTGAATCGAATGAATGCGGATTGAAGGTTTTGGTAATACGGGTTTTTTTTTCGATTTTTTCGGCTGGTTATTGCCTTACCCATTTAGCCAGCTGACTAACTTTGGGCCATGGATAAGTGGCTGCGGTGGTTAGTCATCTCTGGAAAGGGTGTGGGAAATGCCAGGAAAAATATGTGGACTTTGTAGTTAGATCCTTAATGAATGTATAAAATTGTTGAAAATAATGTAAGGTAGTGTCCTTAAATACCATTCTATAATTACGTAAATAAGGGAATGCTTTGACCTATGTAAATACTGGAAAAGGATCCTTAGAAGCTTAGTTTTAAGTGTTTTAAATTTCTTTACTAAGTAAAGCTAATAAAATCCTTTTGCAAAAACCTTTAAAAAAGTTGTTCCTTCAGCTAAAGCCAAGTTTCATTTATGAAAAAAAAAGAAACAAAGCTTTATCATTCGGTAAAGTAACAAATAAATTGATTAAGAGCCTAAAACTAGGCTCTTGTTTTCTACTTAGACTTCTGACAAGTCTTGCTTATATTTTAAAGATAAAAATCAAGCCACCCAAACACCTTTATAAATTAAACAATTCGATGACAAACAGGTGTCAGACGTACCAACTCTCGGTCGGGGACATCCCAAACCGCACTGAAAAACAAAACAAAAAATTAAATTAAGCTGGAGTTGTTTAAAGTAATGATTTTGTTTGTTTGCAAATTAGCATAGAAAATAAAATTATTCAAAGCAGATTCGAGAACACACTGGTGAAACAAGTTGCGTCATTCCATATGTTATTTAATAAGACATTATTGAAGATTAGAGAAATTGGAAATTAACTGTATTGGGAGTAATTAAAGCTGCAATTTGCATTTTGTCAGCCAAGTTATTGGGATGCCCATAAACTAAACCGAAAACAAGTCCCAGATAAGCCCGAAATTTCTGTATAAAAGACGCTCGACATCTCTCAGAAGGCACAACAAACACCCAAGATGAAGTTCTTTGCACTGTGCGCTATCCTGCTCCTGGCCCTGGTGGCTGTCCAGGCAAATCCTGGAGGAGGATTTGGCGGACGTGGATTTGGCGGACGTGGATATGGCGGCGGCAGAGGTGGATCCAGTTCCTCTGCCACGGCAACTGCTTCTGCCAGTGCTAATTCTAATACCAATTCCGGATACCAACAGCCCTACGGCCATTACTGAAATCGAGGAACCCATCAACAGATCCAAATCCCAAGATGTCCACTTCTCTGCTACAAAACTTTATATTCGATCAAACTGCCTTTTAATAAATATACCGTCTTTGTGTAGAAAAAATTAATCTTACTTTTATAATAATGAATTTTTAATAAGTTGGTTAGAAGTAGAAGTTAGAGGGCATTTTGTGGGGAATGACAATATATATTTCATTAGAGCATTAAATAAAGTTTAGGGAGCGAAAATAAGTAAATCGGTAAGTAATCATTATTGTAATCATGAATAATAAAAAAAAAATGTGGGCATTAAGGGGAAACTAAAAAAATATGTTATAGGTCTTGTTATTAGAAATATTTATATTTATTTAATTTTTAAAGTTATTTTAGAATAAAATGAAGTTTGAGTTACAAAGTACCATTTATCTTTGGTTCTCATACATTTAAGGCCACAAAAGCACAAAGAGAAATGATATAAATAGTTATAGTAGATATATAGACAATTAACCAATCAATTCAAGTGTAATTTTTACAATAAAGCTTAGATTATCTGAAAACAAAGTTTAGTCAACATTAGATAATTAACTAAATCACGCAAGCGATTTTCAGGCCGGTTTCTAGAGCTTTTATCTACAATCCCGGCTTAATAGTTTGTTCTCTAAAAAACGCTTAGCCCAGAAATATGCTTTGGATACTAAAAACATTAGAAACTTTCTCTCGAAACTAACCAGTTTTCAATTGATACTTCTATAGTATATTCGCGCGTCTCTAATATATGTCTAATTAGTGTGCTAAACGGAACCCCCCATATAAAAACGAATGTGTATATTAGCAATAAACTAAACTAAACACAAAAAAAAGTGATGAAAAAACCTGAAAACGAGTCTAGGCCACCTGCCGACGCCGGAGGCGGCTATAAAAGAGGCCGGCATCCGCACAGAGGGCATCACAAGCTCCGACGATGAAGTTCCTGGCACTGTGCGTTTTCCTGATCTTCGCCCTGGTGGCCATCCAGGCTGCTCCCGCTCCCGGAAGACAAGGACCAGGATTCGGTGGTCCAGGTGGCAACTTCGGTGGTGGTGGTGGTGGTGGTGGATCCTCGGCTGTCGCCAACGCCAGTGCTGATGCCAAGAGCCAAGGAGGAGGACCAGCCTCTGCCTCGGCAGTTGCCACTGCCAATGCCAATGCCCAATCCGGAGGCGGCCGTCCCCAACGCGGTTGATTGATCCTCATGAGAAAACCACCCAACTGGACACTTTTGAACAACTAAAAGGCGACACAAAAAATGTGGGCACGTCGCCGGACGGGCCTCTAACTCTTGTGAAGCGTTGACGAAAAAATATTCAAAATAAACTATTTGTTTTTTTCGAGAACCCAACAGGGATTGTTGTTCTTTTCTTATTAATTGCCGAACTTGTTTTTTTAAGGTGATTTTTGAATAACCTATTTATATAAACGTATTTAAGTTCAGTCGCCTAAAAATTTGCTACCTTATATATAACGTGTTACGGAATCATTAGCGCCATCCCAGACTTAGTCCCAAATCTTTGCGTCAACTAAAAACCAGTTTGGTTCGCCTGTGACTTAAGTTAAGTTGTGAGCTTAATTTATATTTGTCTTAATGAACATAATAGTTAGTATGCTGATGTTTATTAAATATTTGTAGCATAACTTTTAACTTCAGGAAGTCATCTGCAATGGTAGAGTATATTCTATATTCTATACATAGGACTTAAGATGATAATTTAAACTTTAATTATAAATTTATTTAAATAAATAAATTATAAATTTATATCGGCAGACTAATTTATTGTATCAATTTCGGCTTAGAAAAAATAATAAATTTATTAAAAGAATTCTTTCCACCTAATAAGCAAGCATATCTGAAGTTTTTCGTGAAAAAGCAAGCACAATCTTATTTTTGCTTTTTTAATAAAATATGTATATTATTATCTAGAAGCTCTTCTCAAAGCCAAATTCTACTTATTTGTCATAATTCCCAATAAAATGGGCTCGAACCACTACAATAAAATATGAAAAATGGAACTTTTACGTATTTATTAAATATTATCAATATTTATTGATCTATATTTTAAGCAAGTTCTTTATATTCCCTGGGATCCCGAGATGTTATCGCTTTTCTCTTCATTACTTTTGAATAATGCAAAAAAAAAAAAATAATGTGACGTCAATGGATTTACCTTGAAGCCCCTAAAAATGGGCTACCTTTTGGGAGTAAGCATATGTGATCCCCATCTGGTGGTTGCCCATTTGGTCTACGGTAGCAAAGATATGGCCCGAAACCCGTTTTTTTTTTTCTCTTTTGAAATTTATGACTTTGATTTGCTTAAATTATTTGCATATTATTTGCATAATTGTTGTTTCTCTAAACAAAACAAAAGCATCTGCTTAAACATAACAATGTGATTTTTTCCATCACTCTGGTTCCTTTTTGCTCTAGAAAGTGGATCAAACATAACAGTTTTAAAGTTGTGTAAATTTTAAGTCTTATGGAAATATTAATATTAAGTTATACAGCTAAGCCCTTTACGGAGAAATTGAAAAAAAATAAATAAATTGAAAAGATAAAGCTAAAAGTTAAAGTAAGAGGAGTGATCTGAAAAGGGAGGACTTAATCCTTACACTAAAAAATATATCATTATATTATGACTATAACTAATTATTAAAATGAATTTTTTTCCAAAACCTTAAACAAAATAAATGCTTGGGTAAATTCCCAATTTTCTAACTAATTTAAAATAAATATTTTTGAATGAGGTATTACTTTTAAAGCTGAACTGCAGGAATTACATTAATTTTCCCCGCTTTCATTTAAGTACCTTAAATAAGAAAGGCAGAAATTATTTTAGTTTTTTTTTTTTTGAATTTTCATTTAAATTTTATAACAGATCTTTATGTCTATCTATAATTTAAAAGAAATTTAAAGTCCTAAGAGCCTCAATAAAATTCAGTGCATTTTGAATCTAACCCAGAAAATAGAGCTAATAGATCACGAACTAATGTCGTGGCAGATATCCAGCAGACCGGTTTTATTTTGCAAGAATCATTGCATTAATAGTGTTTATTATTGTATTGGTTAGCAAGATATATTAAAGTTCTTGGAATGAAATATGCAGTAACTATTGTCGTATTGGAATATTATTGTTTACCTATAAAAAATAAAAAGACCTGCTTGTCCAGAGCAGCTAAGGAATGGTAAAAACCGAAGACTAAGAGCCTATTATATTTAATTAATAATATTATTTTATTATTGCAGTGACTTTAGTAAGGGAACAAAATTGGAATATATGTAAATTGAGTCATGATCTGTCTTCAAGTAAGAATAAACAAAGAATTTAAGAAACCCAGACTATATCTTATATTTTAAAGAAAGAAACACACTAGTATGATTTAGTTTTTTGAGTATTTTGTATTTTTATAAATATTAAAAAACTAATTCAGTTAAGAAATTCGGATCGTTCTCGGAGTTTATTTGCCAAAATTATTAGAATTGGAGCTGGCGCTGGCGTTGGCATTAGCACTGGCTGCGCCACCGCCGCGGGAGTTGGAAGAGGCCACAGCATTAGCATTGGCATTGGCGGCACCACCTCCGAAGCCCTGGGATTCGGCGTTGGCATTAGCGTTGGCGGTAGAGCTGCTGCCACCAAAACCTCCCTGACCTCCGGGGCCTCCGAAGCCTGGTCCACCGAATCCTGGACCTCCACCGAATCCTCCCTGGTTTCCTGGGCCGCCAAAACCTCCTGGACCTCCACCGAATCCTTGTCCACGATGTCCGTGCTTGTTATGTCCACCGCCGAAACCGCCCTGTCCACCTGGGCCTCCGAATCCACCTTGACCGCCGAATCCACCTGGACCGCCGAATCCACCTGGACCGCCGAATCCACCTGGACCGCCGAATCCTCCTTGACCCTGAGCCTCTGCGTTGGCGCCAGCGTTGGCATTGGCCCCATTAAACTGTGGGGCAGCGGCGGCCACGGCTAGGACAACGGCGAGAACGACAAAGACCTTCATGCTGATGCTGATCTGCTACTCCGGACAAGTAACTGAGATAACTTGGTGTCCATCGCCCGCAGGGCACGCGCTTTTATATTAGCCAGACGGCCGGCAGACGCTGGCAGAAGCTGAAAAAAAATCGAAAACTAGACACCCGGTAAGAAATTAGCATGCAAACAATATTCGCTGCCGAAAAATATATAAGCTCCGATATCGGGGGAATATAGGCGCCAGAAAGAGAGGGATAAGCCGGCGATCGAATGCAATGGGCAGAGGAAAGTTTGCAAATGTCTTTAGACATCAACACGAGTCGTCTTCGTGGTGGTTTCCTCGGGAACCGGTTATCCCCTATCAATATTTAAGCGATTATTAATATTTGTGTTTATATTTCATTAAGTCTTTGCTTTTTGGCACAGTCACAGTGCGGCTTTCAGCTCAGAATCGGCGATGTGATGGCTGTTAATTATCACAGCATTTGCCAGGGTACTTTACCTACCTGTGTGTATATCTTTGGTTATTCTACAAATAGAAGTGCTGATTAACATAGTTAAACAGCTGTTCCGGGTTTTAAAATCTCTTTGGAAAAAATCAAAAGTAAATCAATTAAAGGCTTACTAATTAAAAAGGGTAGGTAGTATACTGTACTATACCATATATGTATATATACATACTATATTTCCCAATAGAAAAGCATATACTTATCATAAGTTAATTAGCTCTCCTTCCCTTCTAATGAAATATAGAGAAAATTAATTAGGACCCATTAGGCTTGTCAAAAAAAACTCTATAAACATTGAAAGACTTATCTTATCTTTTAACTATTATTATTCTTTTCTACGCTCTCCTAGTTAGTTTTACTGCGAAAAAGGTTCACATAAATAAAAACAGAAAAACCTAAAAAAAAAATATTTGTATAATATTTTTTTTAATACAAATTACAACCCTTAAACCCGAACCTTAAACAGATCAATTTGACTCCATTTATGTATTATAAAAACTCGAATAACTTGCCTAAAAATTAACACTTAAACTTGAGAGCTTCCTTGTTCTACTGTCAATCCCAATTTATTCCATTTTATATGCCAAATCCATATTTATTTTCCTGTAAGCCCATTTAGAAATTAACATAATTTTCTGCCATATAGATAACGGTTTGTTTTTTACTTTTTTGAACCCAAACTTAATTTGAAATGCAAATTAATTGGTGGGCGTGCTTGGAGAAGTCGGGACAAATCGATGAAATTCACCACATGTTTTATTAATCGAATAGGTTGACACTAGCTGCTATGAGTTTTTGTTAATAAAAATATAAATATATATACGACATTTATAGACAGAAAATATTGCTATATTTTATTTTTGTTTTCGTTAAAAAAATCCCAATATATGTGGCTTAATTTAGAAAATCGAAATATTTTAGTTCTTACATGCACATTATTTTGTATTACACTAATTATTATGATAGAAATGATAGTTCTTCTTTTATCTAGAAATAATTATTTATTCTTTTATATTTAATTTAAGTTAATTTGAGTTTATTTTCGTTTTATCCTGGTCCTACCTATGGGTACAATACAGTTTACATCAAGCACTTTGTCTTACATAATTCTGTACACATTTGATATTTTATATTCATTTATTTATGTTTTATTCACAGTCATTTCTTAATCTCTTAAAGGTGATTTTTGCTTGGCTTAACCGGAGGCAGCAGAGGCTGATGCGGATGCAGATGCGGATGCGGATGCGGAGCTACCGCTCCCAGACGAAGCCGACGCCGAGGAAGAAGCCGATGCCGAAGAGGAGCTACCTCCATTGGCGTGTGCGTTGGCGTGACCATTAGAATGGCTGCCTGGTGGGCTTCCGGCTTGGTTTTGTGGGAGGGCCAATTCGACGGCCACCAGAACGGAGAGCGCGATGAAAAGCATAATTTTTGAAAATTTAAAATAATTGAAAATTTTAATTCTCTTTGAAATTGGCCTTGGTGGGACCCGGTGTCGAGGCATTGAGTATTCCCGTTTTAATAAAGAAATATTAAAAAAAGATGTTGCGTTGTTGCCGCCTCGAGAGTGATCCAAACACTTGGCCACTGCAGCTCCCGCCGCCGGCTTTTATTCAGTTCTGGCTCGGGAAAGAGGTTCGGCGATGGACCATTTCGGTGATCCATCCTGTTAGGGAGGGGGGCGGCTTTTAGCCGGAGCTGCACTCGATAAATAAAAACACGAAACTTTTTCTTATTTGTTCAATAGGAAATTTGTACTAACATATGTATGTAACTTTAATTAGATGGCTTCCCCACGGCGCCGACTCGCGAGTCAGCAAATTCCTCTGCTCAGGCACTACTCGCACATGGACAGTACACAGTTCCCACCAGTGCTGACAAATTGTAAATTTTAACTAAATCTAGCCTTTTTTTCGGGTAATTTAGCAATTATTTGGAGTAGTTTATTAAAAGTGCTATTTGAGCGGAGCAACATTTAAAAGTCTAAACCCAAAACCGATGACTTTTGTAATTGTTTTTTTATGATACTTCCAAGCAACGAAAGCCATACATTTTTTTTTCTAAATAACACAATTAAAAATACCTTACTATAAACAAAAAATTTGTTACGTCGGTGGTGTCGTTGTGCCTCAGTCCTTGGAGGACATAGGGCTGAGGAAGTGGCTGCCCGGATAGCAGACACGATTTGTGCAGCTGAGCTCGCCGGATTTGGGGTGGGTTCTTTGGACGCCACTATCCTCTCCAAACGTAATCAGAACAATTATTTACGTGCCTGAAAAATAGTAGAAATCGTTCGTCAGTCTGTCTTTCTGTCCACATTGCCCCGCAAGCAAATTTATGCTTGATCGTGAAAACAATCGGGCTATGTTTTGGCCGTTTTCCTCCCCATTCGCAAACTTCGTGCGCCGTTGGATCGTCGCGGGCCGTGCAATACGATCCCCTGTTGTATTTGTCGTTCGTCCAAAAGTTATGTCATTTTCTTGACCCAGTCTTCCATTCGTACCATTGCCCCCTTTTAATGGGTTTCTACCAATGCATTTTGTTGGCTTAAGTTCGCATTACAAGTTTATTATAAAGGTTGGTCAAGAGTTTATTGGACATGAATGTATTGAATGTAATGAAATGTGGTTTTGTATAGTAAGGATGCTCTGAATGAGTGTAAACAATATTTAAATGTGTACTTATGTTATGTTTTGCATGTAAGTGTATCTTTGAATGCTAATATTGTATTAGGTATGGTGTGTGTAATATAATGGGGCACGATCATATATATATATATATCAGACAATATTGGGCAAAGGTCCCGTTGACTCACCCTCGGTTATTCCATCGTTGAGAGCTCTCGTTCCGGAGTTGAGGTTTTCGTTGTTGCAAAAGTTAATTAAAATTAAGCATATATATATATAATATCGTGCTATGGGTTTGGGGTAATAAATTCATTCACTAAATTACAAGTTATAGGTGTTGGTGTTGAAAAATGCGTTTATATGTTTAGGAAATTGTTTATGTTGTGGCAGATTTGCTTTTATATGTTTGTTGTCAGATTAATGTGGCGTTGATGGTATTGGATCGGCTTTTCATTATTGATGTAGAGTCCGCTTGGGTGATGTCCAGAATCCTGGAAGCGCTTGGAGCTGATATGTGTCTCGGGGTTGTAGTTGCAGGATCTAGGCTACGCCTAGTGACACGGGAACATAGTTTTTATCGTTAGTTGCACGGTTTACTCGGTACATAGTGGAACAAAATTGGTATTCAGTTTTGACTTTTGAAACGGCAAAGATCGGCTGGATTGCTTTAGGCGCGGTATTATTAACACATGTCCTTTAGGATTCACATTGCACTCGGCATTGTTCGACGGGACGTTGTAACAGCCTTAAGGATATTTGCTTCCTTACAAGGACTGCATCGGCACCGTAAATTTACCGCGGTCAATATCGCGAAAGGCTATCCGACTTTAGACTTATGCGGTTTGCACGCATTCAAGTTGGTATTGATGGATTTTTAGACTTTCTGAATAGACTTCCAGTTCCTAACGCTGACTTTGACTCCTCCTGGTACTGCTAAACCGGGGTCTTTTATACCAAAGACTGTGTCAACTTTTCCCTAGGAATCACCGGAATAGAACACAAAAGTGTTCCCAGTTAGAGTCATCGATTCCCTCCTTTTTCCTATTGGCTAGGGTTCAATTCGGGTCGTTCTTTGTTCTAACGTTTGACGATTCCGCAAAATCGGCAGTGTTGGGTTGCTAGTGATTGCATGGCCTAATTTGGCGCGTTTGGCGGTGTCATTTGCCAGAGATACATTCTGGCGCAATCTTGCCAGTGATTCACTATTAGCGTATTGGCAACTCTTGGTTCTCTTCCGTGTTACCCGTGGGAATCATGTCGCCCTAACCGGCGTACGTAACAGGCTCGGGGTCGTCGATGCTGATCAGCATGGAATGATCCCGTAAAAAACTTAACGTACAGGCGGTTATGTATTGTTTTTATGCGCCCAACGTGGGCCTCGACCCATACCCTGAGGTTAAGAGTCTCATGCTCTATTGAATGAACTAGCCGGGCCGAAATTGTTTTATTGGATTTGAGGTATTGTGAAGTATCAGAATTTTTGACTGCAATTAAATTGGGTGTACAAAGATATGTGCTGCTGCTGACTTACGTTGAGTTGACGTTCTGTCTCGAATCCATTTCTCAACTCGGATTCCTGTTTCTTAAACGCTGCCAACGTATTTATTGTTGATGCGAGTAGGAACACCCCATTTGTGAGTTAAGATTTTCCTTTAGTATTTCGACGAAGTTGTCTTCCGGAATTTTGTTCTTCAACTTGAATTGTAGGATATGCATGGCTGCAATAAAATCATGAAAATTCTCATTGTGCTCTTGACGCCGTTCCATAAGTTCTTTAATGGTCACGTAGTCGTTGTCGGACGTTGAGAACGCCTTGGTCATTTCGCTAATCAAATCGTAATATCCGAATTCAAAGTCATCGGCTCGGTCCTCCATCAACTGCCAGTACCATTTGGCTGCGGTACCACTCAATAAACAGTGAAATTCCTTAAATATCTGATCAAAAGTGTACCCGTTCATTTCCGTTAAGCGACTCACTCGGAACAGAAAACTCTCCACTGACATGCCCTACTAGACCCATCAAACTTAAGGTTCCATTTGTCCAGGCGTGTTGGTCGAGTTCCTGTATAGCTGCTAAGCTGTGTTTCGTTGTCTCTGGCGCTGGGATTAGGCTGGTTTTCCACGGCTACCTCCCTAGGACTCGGTATTGGTTGGTTTGCGGCTACTGATGTCTGTCTTGGTTGGCCCTGCCGAGCGGCTCCGTGTCTCTGAGGCGTCGAACTGACCTCGGGGTCTTCCCTGGGTATTGGGCTCTCTTGGCTGTACTGCGGACAGTTCGGCTACTTGGCGCCGCAGGCTGACTACTTCCTCCTGCATTTCGGCCATTCTCGTTGTCATGGTTGTCTTCATCTCGTTATTTGACACAATTAATGCTGAGAGCATTCGCTCTAGCCGATCATTGTCATCATTATATCTGGGTCTAGCTCCTTGGTTAGTCGGAAGCATACTGGACCGCCCTAATGGTGGCCCCAAGTCGAGTTGTTCCTCCTACAGCTCCTTCGGAATCGTCCATGATTACGCTGCTGCAATCTGCTAAACTCCTAAGTTATTTAGTTTGCTATTAAAGCTTATCGACTGGTTGTTTTCGTCAGCTGGCGATAGGCTAGCCCTTGCCGGTGTTTCTGTTCTGGTTTGTCTGGCTTCTCTTGCCGCCAGTGTTGATGCCCGGAAAGTCCTCAATGGAGGTAGATTAAGTGTAACCTTCTTCTTTTCTTATCTCCTGCCATATGTTAAAAATATTGTAAATATATATACGCCCGACCACCCTGCCGTGTAATCGCGGTACTTATTTGTTTGCGTTTGTTATTAAACTTTGTTGTAATAAGATATATTTATACGTGCTTGCGCGTTGTTGGTTTTGTTAAGTTATTTTTCGTTTTCGTTTGCTTCAAATATTTTTGCTTGGCAGCAAAAGTTTTATGACGAATAAAAATTGTGTAATTTAAAACGGGGTGCGCTGGTACTCCTGGTTCATGGTATGGGTCAAGAATCGTCCGAAATTAAGCCCCAAATAAAATTTCAAAAGCTCCCTATTCAAGTGAATTCGCTGAATGGATTCAACTGCCCTCCACCGGAGTGATCAGTTCCTTCTGCGCCCACTTGACATCTTCCCGGAAAACACAGTACATGGGACTGCTGCTCACCCACAGGAAGGCTTTGTCCGAACCCCTCCCCCGGTCGTCGGAAACAGGTAGACTCACTCACATGCAGACGGATGGAGCTTTATTCCAGACAGGCGAAAGGAATTGCCTCCCTGCTCTCTCTCTGGACTCGAACCTTGCGAGCGACCTGGTTCTGTGCCTAGTACGACTGAATAGCGTCGGCCAGAGAGATAAATACTGTCGTCCCGCCCGTTAGTCATGGTAACCGCACAGACTCGAACCTTGCGAGAGACCTGGCATAGCCTAGTACAACTGAATAGCGTCGGCTGTACGGTTACGGTCTTTCCCCACCCCTTCAGTACTGGATCGACAAACGATGACGAACCGCTACCCCAACCGATGATGGCGGCTATATTATGGCGATGACTGGATACTATTAAGACCGGTCGGTGGTGCGCCGTTATTCGCTTGCGACCCTGCTCTTCCTGGACTCGAACCTTGCGAGCGACCTGGCATAGCCTAGTACGACTGAATAGCGTCGGCCAGGAAGTGCAGCTAAGTTTATTTACGTTAAATATTTTAAAATGGTCTGCACTTTTATAGAGAAGCTATTATGGTATTATTTCTTTTAACGAGTATTGAATTAAATATTTAAAATTTAAAAGGGTTCTCAAAGTCAAGTGCCAATTCTAAAACTACAAGTGTCGGATCGGATGGCCTTTCCGCTTCTACAACTATCTGTCTGAGAAGTTGGTGACTTTAAACGAAGATACAGAAAAGTTATATTTAATGAGTCTATTGAATTTACAGAAAATGTTATAAAAATTGTTAGCTACTTTCCGACACCAAAGTGATCAGCTCTGATATCTCTAGATTCTTGAAACAGAAAAAAAAAGGTTTATATAGATACTAAAGTGTTTCTCGTCAAAACAAATAAGGTTTTGGCAATAAAGGATGCAAGGATATTGCCTGAGTTGGGCGCCATTTCTGTTACGTCGGTGGTGTCGTTGTGCCTCAGTCCTTGGAGGACATAGGGCTGAGGAAGTGGCTGCCCGGATAGCAGACACGATTTGTGCAGCTGAGCTCGCCGGATTTGGGGTGGGTTCTTTGGACGCCACTATCCTCTCCAAACGTAATCAGAACAATTATTTACGTGCCTGAAAAATAGTAGAAATCGTTCGTCAGTCTGTCTTTCTGTCCACATTGCCCCGCAAGCAAATTTATGCTTGATCGTGAAAACAATCGGGCTATGTTTTGGCCGTTTTCCTCCCCATTCGCAAACTTCGTGCGCCGTTGGATCGTCGCGGGCCGTGCAATACGATCCCCTGTTGTATTTGTCGTTCGTCCAAAAGTTATGTCATTTTCTTGACCCAGTCTTCCATTCGTACCATTGCCCCCCTTTAATGGGTTTCTACCAATGCATTTTGTTGGCTTAAGTTCGCATTACAAGTTTATTATAAAGGTTGGTCAAGAGTTTATTGGACATGAATGTATTGAATGTAATGAAATGTGGTTTTGTATAGTAAGGATGCTCTGAATGAGTGTAAACAATATTTAAATGTGTACTTATGTTATGTTTTGCATGTAAGTGTATCTTTGAATGCTAATATTGTATTAGGTATGGTGTGTAATATAATGGGGCACGATCATATATATATATATATATCAGACAATATTGGGCAAAGGTCCCGTTGACTCACCCTCGGTTATTCCATCGTTGAGAGCTCTCGTTCCGGAGTTGAGGTTTTCGTTGTTGCAAAAGTTAATTAAAATTAAGCATATATATATATAATATCGTGCTATGGGTTTGGGGGTAATAAATTCATTCACTAAATTACAAGTTATAGGTGTTGGTGTTGAAAAATGCGTTTATATGTTTAGGAAATTGTTTATGTTGTGGCAGATTTGCTTTTATATGTTTGTTGTCAGATTAATGTGGCGTTGATGGTATTGGATCGGCTTTTCATTATTGATGTAGAGTCCGCTTGGGTGATGTCCAGAATCCTGGAAGCGCTTGGAGCTGATATGTGTCTCGGGGTTGTAGTTGCAGGATCTAGGCTACGCCTAGTGACACGGGAACATAGTTTTTTATCGTTAGTTGCACGGTTTACTCGGTACATAGTGGAACAAAATTGGTATTCAGTTTTGACTTTTGAAACGGCAAAGATCGGCTGGATTGCTTTAGGCGCGGTATTATTAACACATGTCCTTTAGGATTCACATTGCACTCGGCATTGTTCGACGGGACGTTGTAACAGCCTTAAGGATATTTGCTTCCTTACAAGGACTGCATCGGCACCGTAAATTTACCGCGGTCAATATCGCGAAAGGCTATCCGACTTTTAGACTTATGCGGTTTGCACGCATTCAAGTTGGTATTGATGGATTTTTTAGACTTTCTGAATAGACTTCCAGTTCCTAACGCTGACTTTGACTCCTCCCTGGTACTGCTAAACCGGGGTCTTTTATACCAAAGACTGTGTCAACTTTTCCCTAGGAATCACCGGAATAGAACACAAAAGTGTTCCCAGTTAGAGTCATCGATTCCCCTCCTTTTTCCTATTGGCTAGGGTTCAATTCGGGTCGTTCTTTGTTCTAACGTTTGACGATTCCGCAAAATCGGCAGTGTTGGGTTGCTAGTGATTGCATGGCCTAATTTGGCGCGTTTGGCGGTGTCATTTGCCAGAGATACATTCTGGCGCAATCTTGCCAGTGATTCACTATTAGCGTATTGGCAACTCTTGGTTCTCTTCCGTGTTACCCGTGGGAATCATGTCGCCCTAACCGGCGTACGTAACAAATTCAGTCTTTGCCTTACTTCATCTTAACGATTGTAAACGAACATCGGGGGTGTGCTATTCAGGTGGAACGCAGTGTATCTTTGATGTTTCTACAAATAAAAGTGCTGAGGCTAGGGTAGTGCTATTAAAATAGTTAAGCTGCTGTTCCGGATTTAAAAATCTCCTAGAAGTGTACATAAAGTAATTGAATGTTATCATATTAAGGGTAAAGTTTTTAAAATAAAAGGTTGTAAAAAAAAGTTGTAAAATTAGTAGCAATACCATATATAAATAAATTAAAAGTTCCTTAATTTTCCTGTCAATATATAAAGTATTAATTAAGACCCAATAAAACTAGCAAATAAGTTAGGCTCTTAAATTTAAATTCAGAAATATTTAAAGATATTTAAACTCTTTTATTTTTTGCTTTAAGCTTTTAGCTTTTTAAGTTAAATAAAAACAAACCTTGACAAAACAAACATTAATATAATATTTTTATTTAAAATTACAGCTTTTCTATAACCTGAAATATACCTCAGCTTTGCTCCCATTTGAATATTACAAATGATTTCATAAAAACTCGCACACCTTGCCTAGCGATTAACACTTTTCAAAGCGCTTCCTTGTTCTACTATCAATCCCAATTTATTCAATTTTATTTGCCAAACTCATATATATTTTCCTGTAAACCGCACACACAAGCCCCTATAGAAATTAACATAATTTAATGGCATATAGATAAAGGTTTGTTTTTTACTATTTTGAACCCAAACTTCATTTGATATGCAAATTAATTGGGAAATAAAAATTATAATTTCAAATTGGTTGACGTGCTTGGAAGAGTCGGGTCAGATCGATGAAATTCACCACACGTGTTATCAAATCGGGTAGGCTGACATTATCTGAATGCTACGAATTTTTTTTTTTTAATAAATATTGTGTGAGAATTTATATACAAATTAATGATGAAGTTACGTCTACCCCACTTAATGATGTAGCTCTCATTTATATGGTCTCAAGTCTGGATCTTAGTTCTTATATTAACATTATTTTGTATTATAAAAATAACCGATAAATATTTAAGGCAGATAAGCTGAGTCAAAAATTAAATTATACTATTTTATTACTATTTTCTGTTCATTTGTTAGAGAGAGAGAAAAAAACCTAATAATAAGTCAACCATATCTGGCATGCATGCCTAATTAGTAAACACAATTCAAATAAATGTGTTTGCTGATCTTTAATGTATATAATGTATATGTGCATATGATCATATAGGAACCTGAGCTCATATATTATACTTTAAAATTATAAATCATAGTTCTTCTTGTACCTATAAGTAAATATATATTTAATATATATTATTATATACTCAATGAAATATTTTTTTTTATCTCATCTTTCCATTTCCGCTTCATAAAAATTGTTTACACAAATTTGGTTTTTTATTTTAATTTATTTATGTTTTATTCACAGTCATTTCTTATTTATTAATCTCTTATTTTTTTTTGGCTTGGCTTAACCGCGGAATCCGTTACCGCCACCGGCCGCAGCAGAGGCTGACGAGGATGCGGATGCGGTGCCGCCACCGCCTCCACGTCCACCGCCACCGGCAGCCGACGCCGAGGATGAAGCCGATGCCGAAGAGGAGCCGCCTCCACCGCCACCGCCGAATCCTGGTTTACCTCCGAATCCTGGGCCACCTCCGAATCCTGGGCCGAAGCCTCCGCCGAAGCCTCCTCCGTGTGGACGGCCACCTCCGAAGCCGCCACCTCCGAAGCCGCCAGGTCCGCGATTGAATCCACCACCGCCGTAGGGGTTGCCGAATCCACCTCCGCCGCCGAATCCTGGACGCCCACCGCCGAATCCGCCTCCTTGGGCGTTTGCGTTGGCGTGAGCATTAGCATTGGCGTTGCCGCCACCGAATCCAAATTGTGGCAGGGCCGATGCGACGGCCACCAGAACGGAGAGCGCGATGAATAGCTTCATGTTGGGTTGTTGTCGCCTCGAGAGTGGTTCAAACACTTGGTCACTGCAGCGTCGGCCACCGGCTTTTATTCAGTTTCGCCTCGGGAAAGAGGTTCGGCGATCGGCCATTTCGGTGATCCACCCTGAAGCGCACTATCTATCCGTCTATCCAGCAACAAAAAAAAACAGAACAGCGAATCACATATATTTATGGCCCGGCTCATTAGCAGGTTCGAAACGTACGAGATCGGACTCGGACGCGGGCCCTAATCCGCGCCGCCTAGACCCGGCTGTGCTGCAACCGGTTGATCTCTCCTACGATCATCTCGAGCACCTCGGACGCGCCCCCCTTGTGCTCCCTTTCGGGTAAACAACAAACTATATAGCCAGACGTAGATGAGGCGCCAGTGATGTCATAGATCAACTAGTTTTGGAGAGGGTCTTAAAGAGCTGGGAGGGGAGATGATCATTCCCAAAGGTATATTTCGGGTTTATAAAAAATAAACAAAATATTTGCTGATAGTTGAACTGTTAAGCGTGGGACAAGTTTGAAAATTATTATGTTTTAATTGCGTATAAACAATATAAATATATTTAAGATATTAACTAGCCAACTTAAGTTATTTTTATTTATATTAAAAGTAATTATCTGATTCGAGATCAATACTGGAGCTCCATCAAAAAATAAGGCACTTGATTTTAGATCTTAAAGAAATCATTTTATTATAATCCTTGATAAATATAGAGCTTGAGGTTTTAATTTACAAAAAGTGTAAACAAGATAATACTTTAAATCAATTAATAAATATATTCTTAATACATTAGTTTAATCTGCAGTTTTTAAAGCTTATTTAAGTCAGAATAAATACTTAAGGAACTCAATTCATTTCTTCAGGAACTAGTTCCCCTTGAAGCATCTCTATCAGTCTAATCATTAAATTTCTCCATTATGTCTAAAGCAAATGACTGATTTAACTGTCGGCAAAAATAATTTATGCTAAAATCAATTTCGACTGGACCTCAGCATTATAATTTATTTTCTTTTTTTCGCCACTCTCAACTTTTTATACGCTTTTGTTTGTTTGTTTATGATTTCCATAAAAGCCGAGTATAATTGATAATATTATAAAACGTGTATTTCGACCAAATGTTAATTATTCTAATTAATACCAGAGGCATGAAAAGTAAAAACAAAATGCCACAACGAAATTTGAAATTCAAATTGGTTTCAAATGGTTTTCATTCGATTTGATTTCTTTAATATTTGGAAAGGCAATGAGGTAAGGATCTGTGTGCTGAACAGGTGTCTCGACATGAGGGGAATCCCAGTGAAATGTATGCCAAACAAACTCATAAAATATGGTAGGGCAAAAGGAGAGCATTGGAAAGTCTGATATATCCCGAAAGCCCGCATCAGTCAAGCAAAAACCTAACTGATATTCATGACAACTGTATGTGCAACTATTTTTATTATTTCTCCCGACTTATATGCATAAATTAACGGCAGTTTTATGCAGCTCAGTCGCCATAGATCACGAATATAATATAATATGAACAGTAGCGGGACGACAGCAATAATGGCAGCACATCGGTCTGAGTTAAAATGAATATAAATATTTATTCAAAGAAAATGTAGGTTTTTAAAGGTGCTATTAAATAATAGAGAGAAATAAATGCTTTAATTAGATAAGATAAATAAGTGGGAAGTTGATATAGAAAACCTCAAAGGAGACTACTAATGCCCTTGTAAATAGTTTGCTAATTAACTAATTACTTATTTCAACGAAAAAGGAGCCTGAAGTATTTACCTTTGGGATGTCCTTTTGCTTCTTACAGGTAAAAGCATTTCGAATATTTCGCTACCTGTTACACCTACCTTCCTTAAACAGGTAAAAGTATTTTTGGTTAATAATAAAATTATGAAATTATATACAGAAAATATTATAAAACAATTAGGCACTATCTGTGCTGTTGGAAAGCAGAGTGAGGATATTTTTGGTAAGAAAAAAAAGGTAATATAAATTCATGTATAAATGAACTAAATTAACTTAAAAATTCAAGGGAAAAATATTTAAATTAAGGAACACAATTTGCAATTAAAATTTTTTATAACTTTCTTTATTTCAGACTTTCTTCCAACATTTATAACTTAACTTAAGCTAAACCCTTGGCTAATCGAGCAGGCTTATCCGTAGTAGTTACCGCCACCGCCGGAGGCCGAAGCCGATGAGGACGCTGACGCGGAGGCTGCTCCGCCGCCACCACCTGCCGCAGAAGCGCTCGAGGCAGCAGATGCCGAGGCAGCTCCGCCGCCGCCGCCTCCACGGCCACCGCCTCCATGATGACGCCTGCCACCGCCTCCGAATCCTCCATAGGGATTGCCTCCGAATCCGCCTCCATAGGGATTGCCTCCAAATCCGCCGCCGTAGGGGCCGCCTCCGAAGCCGCCTCCGTAAGGATTGCCACCATAATCCGCCGCCGTAGGGGCCTCCGAAGCCGCCTCCGAATCCACCTGGACCTCGGAATCCGCCGGGTCCTCCATATCCTCCTGGACCTCCGAAGAATTGCGGCAACGCCGAGGCGGCGGCCACCAGCAGGGCAAGAACAATGAGGGTCTTCATCTCGATCTCTCTGTCTCTGGGTTCTGTCTGTGCTATCGCTGAGTTGTCTGGACTGGAACTGACGGACTCTCGCCGGACTGGCTATAGTATTTATACCGCTTGCATTGTCCAAAAAGCCGTCGTCGGTCAGACGCCGGTCCGGCGACTCAAAAATGCGACGATTGAGACGAGACGAGATGGCGGTGATAAATGGTTTCGGCAGATCACCTACCGCTCCTCACCTACCTACCGGTTTTCTTTATGATATTTCAGACCATTTGCTGTGATATCTAATTACACAGGGCAACAAAAAGTGGAACACGAGTCTCTTCTTAGGGTAATGAAAAAAGAAATAAATTTATTATAAAAGAATAATTACTTAAGAGGTATTTCTTTTACAGTTTATCATATAAATTATCTTAAATGTGCTCTGACTTTAAAGTGTCTGTGTAAAAGGTTCCGGAATTGTTACCTAGAGGTCTGCTTTACATTTTGATTAACCTATATTTCTAAATCATTTTATTTTTTAAAATATCTTTAGGAAGCAAACTCTCAGTAGTAAATAAATACAGAGAAATATCGTGCCATTAAACCATTTCTCGTTATATAACTTACCATTTAGTTTCAATTTATATATATTTACTTACTATTTTTAGTTATTTTATAGCAAATTAATTTTAGAAATTTATTTTTTCTTTGCTGCTCAGTGTTTTTGCCGGCCGGAATGGTGACTTTGTTTGCCGGGTGATTCCCCAAACAGGCTTCGATATTTGAAAACACATAATTATTGACTTCGAATTATCGACCCACGCCCAGGTGACCCAAGTGGTGCCAGTGGTTCATGTGTTTGCTTTAGAGGACCGTCAGACTGTTTACAAAACCTATTTGGGGCTGTGCTCTTCCTGATCTGCGTAGTTCCCCACCGAGTAGATCGAGGGTACTACTCAACACCGTTTGATCTCTTCTAATGCCGATCATCTGACAAGTTCATCTTGAAGAGTTTATTCCCCCCGATCTTGTTTTGTTCGTCCGAAAAGCGGTTTCGATGGCGTTGTTGGCAAACAAAAGATGCTCGTGTGGAGGCAGGTGAGATCACTAGGAGATCGCCACCGGCTATCGAGCATTTCTCTGGGTTTCGCGATGTTTCTGCATGGAGAGGTGGTTCAGTTTGGCCTAGAAGGTCTTCAGTCTTTGATGGCATAAGTGATCTTTCTTGAGAGTTTTGGTTCTGGAAGAGATCCTGAAATAATCCTAAGAAATCCACAATAAATCATAAAGTTATTAATAAATTTATTTTGAAAAAAGTAGTGCTTAAAAAGATAGGATTACGGTTATTATTAAATGCTAAAAATAAAAGAGAAAGAAAGCTTCAAGTGAATGTTGGAAATAAATAATAAATAACAAACAAACCCTCATTGAAAGCCCTCTCAATAAAATAAAAAAAAACCCATCAATCAATTTATATCTATAAAGAGCAAACCAAACCAAATAATACCTTTAAATCGAAACCGATCAACCTTAACTGGGTTTATTCAGTAGTTCTATTTACCCCGATCGGTTTCATGAAAGCAAATAAATCCCACACGATCTTAGCTGTATTTGCTATAAGTGAGAGATATAGCCGAGAGAGTGAAATCTCCCATTCATGACTATTTCAACTCTATGCAAAATGATATGTTTGCACCGATCATTAGCGGGCAAAAAAAAAAAAAGGAAAATCACACACCCTAATGATACACCTCTCCACAATAATCGCAATCGCAAAAACCCCACAATTCGGGGCTCTTATGGTTATGAATCCCATAACAATAAAGTCTCCCAAGCGCAAAGAACGAGATTTTAGAGATTCGTTCGCGGCCAATTGTGTTAATTAAGCAAACAACAATCAAACACATATACCAAAGCTATACAGAATATAAAACCTGTTCCAGTGTCGTCATAGCACAGAGATTATATCGTTCCAGATGATATCGGAGATACGAACGTGTGACGATTAGCGACTCATGTCCAAAGGGGTTTTCCAGGCCCCGCAAGTTGTGAAAAGTCAATTAGCAATATAGTTAGAAGTCGGTGATTTTTGGCGGTCGTATTAGTCGGGAAAATCCTTAATTTGTTAAGTTTTCTTACCCCTCAGGCTGTACTTTTGGAACCCTGAGAGTATAATAGTAAATAAATTAATTAATTCACCGGCGATTTGAATTTTGTTTTCGTTATTTTTGGCTTATGCAAAAAGTCCGTAACATAATCGCCTAATGGAACCGGTCGGTCGCCCTCGGGATCGTCTATTGTATACTGAATAAATCTATTTTTCTTTGCCAAATTAGTGAAGAGGCTTAATCGGTATTTATATAAGCTGCCTGAGCTTTATGTAATTTTTCTTGTGTGACATGATTAATGGCCTTAAAATGGCGCAGCATCAAAAGAGTTTTATTAACAAATTTTAATAATTATTCACTATGTACTATGTTATTTCGCTGAATAAATACCGAAAGTACTCTCTTCTATAATGAACTGCAAGTGCCAATATTTGTTTATTAAAATCCATCAAATTGAAATAATTTGATTCTGGCCAAAAACGAATATTATCCCATTAGCCGTTGGACCTGACAACATCAAATATTATTTAAATGCCAACTAACGAACGTCATGTAAATTATGTAAGCGCACGCACACACACTCTCTCAGCCCGCAATCAATGCTTTGTAATAATTTTCGCGGCATTTATTGTTATTGTTCTATGGCGGTTTCCATAGTTTTTCGCACAAATTGAATAACCCGCGTGTGTCGGCAGGGCAGGACCAAACTTTTCAATTATGCGACCGCCGGGCTAATGAACAAAGCGATACATACATGACCAGCGTAAACCATCGTTTGATATGCAATCTGAATTATTTAATTTTAATTAAAATGCTGGTGATCGCCAGGCATAGGGCATACTTTCGGGCTCTGTGTTAAGTGTCGAGGTATCGTTTTCGGCCACGGCCGGAATGCTGCATACTTTGTGGCGCCTCCACCACCACCTGAGATGAGCCCGAGCTCGCTGAAATATGCACATTGGCACATTGATAAACATTTCACATTTACTTTATTTTATTGCCTAACATAAATTGCAGCAAACAAAAGGGGCAACCCGGCAACCCGGCAATATTGTCAATCCGACAAAGGCCAACAACTGTTGCAGCGGCTAGCGACTCTCTCTGTGGCAAACCGCCAACCGTCTGTTGGCCCGAACTTCCGCTTTTCCGCCTTTCCGCTTTTATGTTGCAAAACTGCACCACAGGGGTTCATCGTCCTTGTGCAAATTGGTCTCGGAGTTTATTGCCGCGTCCAGGACCAGACAACGGACTCGAGACTCTGGGCACTGCACTTCAAACAAAAATTATTTTAATTGGGTAAATTTCAAGGTAAAATGATGGTAAGTAATGAGAAAAATAATATTGTTCTTAGGGCAACAACTAAGAAGATAGAAATATGGATTTTCATGTCGAATATTAATAATAAAAATTATACAAACTAAAGGAGTTGCCCAGGTGGACGGTTCTCTACTGGCGACCGGAAAACCATAGTTCGAATCCAAGTACTAAATAAACTCCAATACCCTCTTCCTTTATATATTTTTACTTTAAAAATTTAAAATTATTCTAGAATATTTTCTGCTGTGCAGACCAGCTGCTGCTTCTTTGGCAATAAAACTGCACTTTCAGCCTCAGGACTCTAGCCTTAGGGCCAGGTCCTTCGCTTGCTTAAGATTTCAATTTGCTGCCATTGTGTGTGCAACAATTTGCAATAGTAAAACTTTACCTAATGATAAATGTTTGTGGGGGACACACATAAAACTCCAGAAGAGAGCGGAGTCTGTCTTGGCCATTTAAAGATTTATGTGGCCATGAGTGGCATCAATGTCTTCGGAAGTTTGGGGCTAATACAAGTCACCCCCTCACCCCATCCCAGTAATAGGCCATTAATTCTGATGAAAAACTTTGCATGCCAGATTTCTTAACGCCGGAAAACCGCCAAAGTAGCGAAAGTTTCCATCGCGGAATCCGCGGGGTCGACAGCTGCTCAACGGGTAAAGTGTGTGCGCCGCCATCAAGGACAACACGTGACTTTCACACTTATTAACAGTATTCCCCCCGGGAAACTTTTTAATGTCAGCCTGGATAATTTTTGTGTAGGGGTGTTATAGGGAAAAGTATATGTAGTTTTCCACCAATTAAAATTATATTTTTAAATCAAAGCGGAAACCTTAAATAAATTATATGAAGACAAGTTGTGCTTGACTAAATTGTTAAATGTTTTTCAGCTACTTTCTCTTATTCTCTTTTGGCATATATTTAAAAAAGCTTTTTTTTTAAATTAAATTTTTTGGTTTACGCCCAATGTTAATATAAAAACTTTAATTAATATTTTTTCCTACTACAAAAAGTAGGATAACTTTATTGAAATCTTGGTTAATACTTTCAAAGCGATTAAGGGAATTACAGGAATTTTGGCTGCTATTGGATCGTGGACTAGCCGTGGTAGCCACCGCCACCACCAGAGCTGGAACTTGCCGATGCGCTGGCTGAAGCGGAAGCGCTTGATTGAGCGCCGCCACCTCCATATCCGCCGCCGCCGCCTGGTTTGCCTCCGTATCCGCCACCGCCGCCTGGCTTGCCTCCGTATCCGCCGCCTCCGTAGCCACCGCCGCCGCCGCCGCCGCCTCCATAGCCGCCGCCTCCGCCTCCCTTGTGCTTGTGGCCGGTGAAGCCGCCGCCAAGGTGTCCACCACCGCCTCCGATCCCTGGGCCACCTCCAATATGGCCGCCACCAAAGCCAGGGCCGCCGCCAATATGGCCGCCACCAAAGCCAGGACCTGGGCCTCCTCCGATTCCGCCGCCTCCAGAGTGGCCTCCTCCAAATCCAGGTCCACCTCCGATTCCGCCGCCTCCAGAGTGGCCTCCTCCAAATCCAGGTCCACCTCCAAATCCTCCACCTCCAAATCCTCCACCTCCGGAGTGGCCTCCTCCGATACCGCCGCCTCCAGAGTGGCCTCCTCCAATTCCGCCGCCTCCAGAGTGGCCACCTCCGATTCCACCGCCGCCACCGGAGTGGCTACCTCCAAGTCCAGGTCCTCCTCCGATTCCGCCGCCTCCAGAATGACCACCGCCTCCAGAGTGTCCTCCTCCGCCGCCAATGACGCCGGCCGACGAAGACGCAGAGCCTCCACCGATTCCACCGCCGCCCGAATGGCCGCCGCCGATTCCGTTGCCGCCTCCTCCTCCTCCGGAATGGCCTCCTTCTCCTCCTCCTAAGAAGTCACCACCGCCGCCGCCTCCAGAATGAGAGCCACCTGCGGCATGACCACCTCCAAAGGGACCTAATACGGATCCACCAGACAGTCCGCCGCCTCCTTCTCCTCCAAATCCTCCAAAGTCGCCGCCGGCTCCTCCGCCGTGTCCACCACCGTGTTTACCGCCGCCGCCGCCGCCAGCTCCTCCTATCGCTCCGGCACTCGCTGTTGCGGAGGACGCTGCATGGGCACCGCTGCCACCTCCTCCTCCGCCGCCGTAGCCGCCGCCTCCGTAACCGCCGGCAGAGGCCACAGCCACACAAACACTCAGCACTAAGAACAGACGCATTGGAACCTTTGCCTCCACTTGGTTCACTAACTACGCTCCCTAGCGAGGCGTCGGCTTTTATAAGAGAAGCCGCTAAAAAAAAAGTACAAATAATAGCGAAATGTTTGCGAAATTAAACTCGCGAAAAAAAAGAACAGCAACTGAGAGTCACGTTCCCAGTTCTGAGATCCCTAGGGTCAAGTCCGGCATCAAACGGCACTTGACTGCAAATTGTTATGACTGATAATTATATTGTATAAATTGTATTATATGTATATTTTATTATATTGAAAACTAAATTAAATTGTTAACTTGGAAATAGAGATTGTTGGGAGTAGAAATATAATTTCTTATATCTCTTTAAAGCCTGGAAGGGAATAATGTATAAATTGTAATGTAAAATGTAATTAGTTTATTATTTTATTATTTTAATAATATTCCAATTACAATAAATAATAACTATACCTCTTATGGTTAATATTCTTTCAATAAATATGGTTTCACTAATAAACTTTAATAATAGTTCTCTCCCCAAGTTCAAGCTTTATGAATGCCCTATTAATAATTAATAAAACATTGTAGACAAGTGTAATTAGCTCCCGTGAGGAATAATAACCGAGTTCCAATACATTTTAATGTGTTCGATTGTCTACAACTGTTGGAAACAACACTCTACCCTCTCTAGGTAGAATTTCGTACTCTTAGAGGCAAGTTCTAGCAGCGGGAGATCATGATAAACATCTGATGATCGATGACACCAGCTAATGAAGCCAAACAAATTTTTCGAAATGAAAAGAAATAAAATATATTAAAAATAAACGCCATAAAAGAGAGCATCTAGGCCTCGTCATCATTAACTATTTTAATCGCCTTGATCTTATGTAAACAAATTTAATCATCGTTTGCTTCGGAATCAACTGCATTGACTCTTGTCTGGGCCAAGATTAGATTGATTTTTAATCGAACGCCTCGATGGTTACGACAATGACCCTTAGGGTCTATGTCACTCCACAGCTTCCACAGATTAAAATACAATCGTAACAGAACGAAAGAGAGATGCTGAGTTATATAAGATTACTAAACAATAAAAAGAACATTGTAAAGATTCATTGGCAAAAATAAACTTGTTTGTAAATTAAAAATTAATAGAACAATTAATTTGTTATTGCAAAATGTCCGTTTTATTGTATTTTTCTAATGCATTAATTAGATGCTTTTATAGACAAGTTCAAGCATTTCCGATTCCAATAATAAAAGTTCAGCATTGTAATTTATTCGTTTTGATTCTAATTATTAAGCATAGAATTTATACATTTTCTGAGACGTTAGTTTAGGGCTCTTTTCTAATATAATTCTAGTGTCTATTTTAAACCTGTATTATATGGACTTCAATTTTATTATCAGTTTCTGGTTGTTAGTTTTGACTATAAATATAGAATACTAGTGAAAATTAAATCTAAAGTGCAAGTTAACCCAGGAATAGTCCAGCACCTTGACTAATGGATCCTCCAAGGCTACCACCTCCGAGACCGATTCCTGCGCTTCCGCCAAGGTTCAAGCCGTTTCCGCCCAGACTTGCGCTTCCCCTGTGATATCCATTGGATCCGCCAAGGGAAAGGGAACCCCCGTTGGACCCCAGAGAGAGAGTTCCAGAACCGGCAGGAGACAAGGCAGAGGCACCTGTTCCAGCAGCTCCCAACAATCCGCTGGCAACTCCATGGGTCAAAGATGCAGCTTCATGAGCTCCAGCTAATCCCAATGATCCAGCACCGGAATTACCAGAGGATTCGATGGTCAACTGTCCGGTGCTAATCTTAGAGCTTAGGGATCCCAAAGTTCCAGTTGAACCGATGCTCAGATGTCCGGCAGAGGACTCCTTTGAAGTTCCAATATTTAGGGATGCAGAGCCCGAAGATCCCTTTGAGGAACCAGAAGTAGAGAACCCAGAAGTGCCCATATTTAAGTGTGCCGCGTGCAATGCCCCGGAAGTAGTTGCTCCAGAAGTCTTGATGTTCTGATGGCCGGCACTGATCTTTGCTAAGCCAGTTTCCAGAGAAGCAGAGCTGGAACCAGTTTTCGAGGCATCAGTACTTCCTGAAGCTCCGATATTTAGGTGTCCAGCTCCCAGAGTTGCGGCTCCTGAAGCTGTGTGTAGTGAACTAGTTCCAGTTGAAGTAACTTTCGAGTGCTCAGCCTTGATCTGACCTGATCCTGACTGTGCTGCAGCTCCAAGGGATGCGGAACCGGAACCTTTACATTCGGTTTTCGAAGAGTATGAAGTTTCGGAAGATTTAATATTTAGGTGTCCGGCCCTATGAGAGCCGGAACCTGTATTTAAGGTACTAGATCCGCCGGCGCCTGCAGATCCGGAACCTGTTTTCGATGCTCCGGAAATAGTGCTGGCAGATTCCGTCTTATGATAAGTAGAGCTGCTGTGCATGGAGCTAGTTCCAGTGGCTCCAATACTGTATTGGCCATGAGATGCAGAGCCTGAGCCAGTCACCTTACTTCCCGCGGAGTTCACGTTCTGGTGTCCAGCAGTGATCTTGGCAGATCCCGCTTGCAGGGAAGCTGATCCGGAACCAGTAGATGAAGATCCTTGGGTGGCATGTCCTGCACTGATCTTAGCTGAATCTACTGTTGAACCAGAAGTTCCGATACTCAGATGACCAGCTCCGATTGAAGCTGAGCCGGCATGGGAACCACTAGTTCCTGTCGATCCGATGCTCAAATGTCCAGCGTTGATCTGGGAACCAGATGAGCCAGTAGTTTTCAGGTGACCAGCTCCTATAGAAGCTGAATGCAATGAGCTGGATCCAGTATTTACTGTGGCTCCGATGCTCAAATGACCAGCTCCTAGGGAAACTGATCCAGAATTGGTGGTTCCGGAAGTTCCGATGCTCAAGTGACCAGCTTCAGAGTTGCCATTTCCCGTAGAACCGATACTTAAATGTCCGGTACTGGAGGATCCAGTTCCAGATCCGGAAGACGCAGTGCCAAGCAGACCGTTGGCCGCCTTATCTGCCACTTGGGCACCATGAGATGCCGCCTGGGCTCCCAGAGAGGCGGCTGTGGATCCAGCGGAGGTAAGAGCATTGACTCCAGTTTCTGCCACTCCCAGCAATCCGTTAGCAGCTTGATTCACCACCGATCCGGCAGATCCTGCAGAGTGCGTTCCACTGCCAGAGAGACCAAGGCTAGAGGGATTTCCACCCAATCCTGCACCGTTGTAGCTTCCGGCCAGACCTAAGCCAGGCAGACTTCCTTGAGCGGTGGCGTCGCCATTGCCTCCCAGTCCAATGCTTCCGCCACCAAAGCCAAATCCAAATCCAGCGGATGCCAGGGACATGCAGCCGGCAGTCAAGAGTAAAAGCAATCCCGTGGGAGCCATTGTTTGAAAGTCACTAACTGCTTTCGGAGAAAACGGCAAGCTTTTATAGAACCGAAAATGCGCCTAGGTGCCAAAAGACGTCATTACTTGCTACAGTTCAGATTCGCTAAGAAAACATCTTGAATTAGGAAAAAATATATTGAAATAAACTAAATCGGGCTTAGTTAGGTATTTACATTAAGTTAAATGGTTTTTAAAACCATAGAAGATCAATATTAGGTATTAAATAGTAACTAGTATTATAATTTTCAACTTTAAATTAAATATAAAAGCTTTAGTTTAAAGTTTTTACTGTTAACATTAATATTTAGTGACGTTTTTTTTGTTAATTAATTCACGGAAAGTAGGAAAAACAAGTTCCTAAGCATTTATCAACCTTTTTTTTGCGGCTGGAAGACTTTTTTGGCTTAGGGGATTTACCTTTGTCTAGAAAAAGCCACGCGTGCTTTAGAGAGTCTACCGAAATCTTCAAATTAAGGTCAATCAATTCTGGGTGTCATAAATTTAAAAAAGTTAGTTTTTACCCTTCCGATATTAAAGGAAATATATATTACTTTTTAATCTTTTAATAAGTTACATCAATTTTAAATTTCGGTATTAAAATCTAAATAAGAAGTTTAAATATAAAAATATATCATATTTCATAGGTATTTATAATTACAAGCTTGAAGCTTTTTAAATGTACTTACTTTTTCAATATTATATTTTATCCTCTTTTCTATTTTAATTCTATTATTTATAACATTTTCCATGTTTCTAATGTAGAGTACTCCATTCTCGCTTTTATATTATTTATATTTTCCTTGTCTATAAATAGTTTTAGCAATTATTTTGCCTAATCAAAAGCTTGAAAAAATTAGCATCGTTTTTACAGCAGCTATGACGACAATATTCCCTCCCCGCGGGTCATTCATGTTACATTAATAAATCCGATTCCTACGCATTTTCCTAGAAAGAAACCCTGATATATTATTTTATTACTTTAATAACGATTTATTTGTAGGTTCCTCTTGTTTTTTAAGCCCTTCTTAGACCCTAGATAGATACAAAGTTATATTTTCCACTCTCGGGAGGCTGACATCGATCGAGGCGGGGCCACGTGCACTTTGTTTTCGCCAACTTAGACACAGTTTTTCACTTAACTTGGCTGCTGCTGCTGATGCTGCTGCTGGTGTGTGTGTGTGTTGCATGCAGGAAAAGCGCAGCTGAGCTCCACAGATATGCAAATGCCGAGACAATGTGGGCCGAGTCCCAAGGAAGTGGAGTCCGGGGCGGAAGAGGTAGCATCTTAGCCTCGGTGTCAGCTGTTTGGGGCAGCAAATGGAAAATTGTACTCGCAGGAAATCTGCTTACAAATGCATGTATCTGCCTGATGCTGCTGCTGCTCCTGCTGCTGTTGCTGCAAAATCTGTTACGGCTTTTGTGGGGCGAAAGAAACACTTGACTTCCGCTTCCGCTGGAGTTCGCCATGCATATTGCAAAAAGCGAAATGTTATGCAAATACTCGCATATTCTCCATAGTTAAAGCTAAGTACAAGGAAGAATATAAGTAAGTAAATATTTTATTATTAGAACCCTCTTTAATTTGAACTTCCTCTATTTTTTTAGCCATTAATAAATAAATATAAATTAAATATTCAATAAATTACTAAATAAATCCCTGCTATCGCAATCGGAAACCTCTCCTAGATCGCATGGTTGCCTCTTCTGCATCCTCTGGCAGCTTTCCCAGCACCTGCAGCATCCGGCGGTAGAGCATCTTCCGCACGTCCGTGGCCCAGAGGAAGTCCATGTGGTTGAACTCCTTCTGAGGCACCAGATACTTGCCCGTCACGTTGCCCAGGTCATCGCACATGGCCTCCACGTCATGGGGATGACACAGCAGGTCATTGGTGGAGTAATACACGAAGGTGGGCACCGTCACCTGGCTGAGGTTGTAGCGCGGCGGCAGGTGGTCCCTGTACAGTTGCATATTCTTGTTCGAGCTGTAGCTGTAGGGGGCAAAGCGTCCACTCTTGATGATCTGGATGAAGTGCTTCACCTGTTTGGCAGCCACTCCGGCTGGATAGTGGCCCAGAATCACAGGGAACATTTTCTGGAATATTTAAAAAGTTATTCAAGAGCTAAGAGCTACCTTAGATGACTGCTTACCCTGTTGAACTCGTTCCAGTTGCGACCCACGATCCCAAAGACCGCCTCGATGCACAGCCGCTCTGTTTCCTCGGTCATGCGGCACAGGAAGCGGAACTCCCCGTTGAACATCTCGCGGATGGAGCTGCCCACCAGGCTCTAGAAGTATGTGTCCTTATTATAATAAATCCTCCCTATTCCCGACTTCTACTCACATTAAAGTACAAACTAATAGCTCGTATGTAAGGATGATCCTCCGTTTCCTTGGCATAAACCGCCGGAGCCATTGCCTGCATGGAGAGCACCTTCTCGTTATAAGCTGGCCGCATGGAGCACATCACGAAGAAGGAAGTGCAGCCCTGCGAGTGGCCGCCATAGTGGAGCTTCGGAAACCCGGTGACCTTCAGCACATGGTCAATCATGGCAGGCAGGTCGTACATGCCGATCTCATGCCAGCTAAAATCCCAGAACTTGGACTCGTCCGGGTCCAAAGTGGTGTGATTCCTCGAGTAGCGATTCCCCCGCGCATTGCCCAGCCACACGTCGTAGTTGTGGTCGGCCAGCAAGTAGGCTGTCCAAGTGGCATTAACCCATTAATCATTAGGACAGAGCAGAGGGACAGAGGCGACAACTCACCCAGGCTTACGTTGGGACCCATTACCACAAATCCCGCCGAGCTGTCCACGAGTCCGTGCTGGAGCAGGAAGGGCTGGGCGCCCTGCTTGCGGATGCGATGCAGGGTGAGTATGTAACCATCCTCGGTGGTCACATGATGCACCTCCGCCTCGTAGCCATACTTGGCGATTAATTTGTCCTGTTGACGAAAAGTGTGTGAGATGGGCGATGACAGGGAGTGCACGGAGAGTAAATCTAAGCAATATCTTATACCAATAACTCTTATTTTGCGAATAATATTAAAAAAAAAAATATATGAGATATTTTATGTGAAAGAAACCTTAATTTTGTGGGATTTAACTATCTAATATTGAAGAAAAATCTCTTCTAACAAAAGTTGCCTCTCAAAAAGTGTATTTTAAACTTATAAACATTCAACTTATATCTTTAGTTAAGACTTTTAATTAAGATTTTTATACATTAAATTGAATTCACATAATATTTAGCACAAAAGAAGGGTAATTCCTTATTAATCTTGACTCAAAATATTATTAAAATTAAGCCTTTCCTATTTTTTTCTTCATGTAATCATTAATCTTCTTACCACGCTGAGGGTCGAGTCCTGCTTAATGTTCTTGCGTTGAAGCTTTTCCTCCAGCGTCTCATCCTCCACACTCTCCTCCTCCTCTTCCTCCTCTTCCTCGTCCTCCTCATCCAAGCCGCCTATCAGCTGGCCCTGTGTCCGGCTGAGGAGCACACACAGACCCAGGAGCAGGACCAGACGCATCCTCAGATTTTGGCGCATCTTATTTGCGGCTAAAATACGGAAAGTGAAACCACGACCTCAACTCGAGCTCAACCTCAACCTCAACGCAACGCGACGCGAACTCAACTGAAGACCAATTCGAAAAAAACTGTCAAACACCAACGAACTTCTGCAGGGCTTGCAACAAAAACAAAAATCAGAAAAAAAATGATAAAAAAAAGAATGCCGAAATACGAAAAAACTTTCGATCAGACAACAACATTGCGCACTGTGACGTGTTACCTTCTTTTGTTTACCTTTTGATTGCGTTTTACGTTTTCGGCCAAGTTAATTAAATATGGCCACGAAGGGGAAGCTATAATTGGGATGCGTAGGGCGTAGTAATCAGAAAAACCTGAAAACTTATCAAGTGCAGTGTCGGTAGTACAGTGAAGCAACGTTTTGGAGATTTAATCAGTGTTGTATGTTCAAAACCTCATAAAGGTTCTCTGCAACAATAACTGAAAAATACAATCACTCAAAAAATAATAAACTTATTTGTTTCTGATAAAAACTACATTTTATTACACGAAACTTTCCGCAAACTGATTTTTACAGAGCAAAAACTTATTGAAATTTAAATTTGGAAAGTTTTCCAATAAATAAAATATATCCAATAAATAATACAAAAATTAATTAGCACGCCCCAAAGACCATAAAAATAATCCCCATTTACCAAGTGCGCTACCCTAAAAAAAGCGGCCAAACCATTTCCATTAAGGTAATTATCATTCGTTATCCTCTTTCGACCATCGAAATGGCTTAATAAGCCAAACCTTTGCAGTCGCGGCCAACAGATGAATTTTTTGTGTTGGCCATCAAAAGAAAGTAAAAGTGGCGGCTGCCTTTTCGAATATGTTTGTATATATCTTTTTTTAACGGCATTACATAATTGGCACTTTGGCCGGCTGCCAAGGCAAATAAAGCATTTCGCTGGCCGATTATTATTTCTTCTTTTCTTTCTGTCATTTCTATTTTAATGGGACGCCTTTGATGACACCTTTTCTTTGTGATTATTATTTGGCGGTCATTCAATTACGTAGGGCAATCGACCCTCTAGAAACTGCTCCATTTGCTCGATTAGCTTGTCGTTGACCAGGGTCTTGACATCGCCCGAAAGCAGGAAGTCCAAGTGGTTGAACTTTGGCGAGTTAATCCTGCGCACACTTTTTACAGAGTTAAGCATCCTGGCATAGATGCCGTGGACTCCTTCGGGCGTGGCTATGGCATCGGTTTCACCGAAGTACAATATGATTGGGACACTGATCTGGCTGATGTTGTAATTGATGGCCTCCACTCCGCGATATATCTGCAGGTTCTCGACGGGCCCAAAGTCGTAGGATATAAAGTCGCCCGACTTCCAGATCTGCTGCAGGTGTCGTATCTCCCGGGCGGAACCGCCTTGCAGGAGGTTCTCATAGTTAAAGGCTTCGAGGAGCTGTGGGTTTTTTTTTTTAGGCTTACAAATATAAAGTTTATGATATATAAAACGATTTAATTACCTTTTTATTGCTTTGAGCATTGCCTGCCAGCTGCTTTGTGTAATATTCGCAGATATCTCGCTTGCTTTGGCATATTTTTCGAAGATAACCCGGCGGAAAGATCTCCAGTTGGTTGCTCTTTTGGCGTTTCTGGAGAAGAAAATTGATTAAAACATATTATTAAACCTAGTTTAGAAATATGAGACTTTATATTTAAGTAAGAAAACCTTATTAGTTAGCTTTCTAAATATATTAGCTTAAATTCTTTAACTTCTTATTTAATTCAGTACTTTCTAACTAAATATATTAGCTTAAAAGCTTCTTTTAACTATACAATATACTTATGTAATTCTATAAAGTATATATATTCTTGATTAGCTTCTAGATTCAATTTAGTTATTTTGTATGAATTGCCACTTTACCATTCTCTATAAGGCTGGATTTTCTAACTTAAATCAATATTTTTAAAGCTCAATTTTAAAAGCTTCTTTTTATTATAGAATTTTTCCTATCAACAACTCAGCCTGGTATCTTACAGCCTTCTTTTTCCATCCAAACACAATCCACTCAGCTGATCTGCCTTACTTTCGCCAAGCTCAAGTTCCACTAAAATATATTTTTAAAATCCCCCCAGGGGGTTATCACCAAGTGTGTTCGTTCTTTCCCTAAATAATCTCAGAGTCTCTACAGCTCTCAATAGTTGCCTATCTCTGCGACGATGTCAAGCGGTGTCAGTGGAGTTATCAGCTACACAGAAAAAAATAAATCATTAAGAAAGAAACAATCAATAATTCAGATAAAACCTTTACAAAATTAATTCTTTCTTATATTAATTTTTAAAATTTTACTTGATTAAGTATTATAAATGGAAGCATATAAATATAAAACTGTATTCTAAACTTAGTTCTAAATGCAAATTCTGTATATTTATTTTTGGGAAACCCTTATTATTAAATATTATTTCCAGTGCACTCTCCCGATGAGATCTTCGAAATAATCTCCATCCAAACCTCAGTCACCGCGCGATGTTCAGACTAAGCAATCGATTTCCCGCCTTTCTGGGCGGCCTACGCCACGCCTCCTCCGCCGGCGAGGGTCAGCGGACCGCCCTCTACGACTTCCACGTGCAGAAGGGAGGAAAAATCGTGAACTTTGGAGGCTATGCTCTCCCAGTTCAGTACTCCGACCAGAGCATCATCGCCTCGCACTTGTACACCCGTCAGGTGGGCTCCATCTTCGATGTCTCCCACATGCTACAAACCCGGGTCTTTGGCAAGGATGCGGCTGCCTGCTTGGAGTCTGTCTGCACGGCGGATATCCTGGGTACTCCCGATGGTAGCGGCACCCTAACCGTTTTCACCAATCCAGCGGGCGGCATCCTGGATGATCTCATTGTGAACAAAGTCAGCGAGAAGGAGCTCTATGTGGTCTCCAATGCAGCAATGAAGGATCAGGACATGGGAATCATGAAAGCAGCTGTGGTGGGTCAAGAGTTCCTAGTCCTAGTCTAAGTGAGGGATCTCTATAGATAGTAATCTCTTTGCCCCTCCAGGACACCTTCAAAGCCCAAGGCAAGGATGTAACCATCGAGTTCCTCACTCCCACCGATCAATCCCTGGTGGCCGCTCAAGGTCCCCAAGTGGCAGCTAACCTGGCTAAACTTCTCCCCAAGAACGCTTCCCTGGATCAACTCTACTTCATGACATCCTTTGTCACCAGCCCTTGCTGGCATTCCCAATGTCCGGATCACGAGGTGCGGCTACACCGGAGAGGATGGTGTGGAGATCTCCGTGGAGTCCAGTCAGGTGCGCAACCTCACCGAAACCCTACTCGAGAGTGGCAACCTGAAGCTAGCTGGCCTGGGCGCCAGAGATTCCCTGAGACTGGAGGCGGGTCTCTGTCTCTATGGCAGCGATATCGATGCCAAGACCACGCCTGTGGAGGCAGCGCTCGCCTGGTTAGTGGCCAAGCGACGCCGCGCTGCTCAAGATTTCCCAGGAGCTCAGGTGATCCTAAGTCAGCTGAAGGAGGGAGTCAGTCGGAGGCGTGTTGGAGTCAAGATGCTGGGAGTCAAGCCCCCGCCAGCTCGCTCGGGAGTGGCCATCATTAGCCAGGGTCAGCAGGTGGGCCAGGTGACCAGTGGCTGTCCGAGTCCCAGTGCAGGTTACAACATAGCCATGGGCTACGTGGCTGAGAACTTGAAAACTCCCGGGACCAAAGTGGAGCTCAAGGTGCGGGAGAAGCTCTACGAGGCGGAAATTGTAAAAATGCCATTTGTTAAAAGCCAATTATTACAATAAGCCCGAGGAAATAAATGTGGAACAAAAATTAAACTAAAAGGGAACTGGTTTCTTCTTAATTCTAAAAATTATCTAAGGCTGGAAAGCGACTTTAAAAGCCTTGGAAAGAGACCCATTCTATGACCCTTTCTATGTCTTAAACTCATTAAATAAACACATATATCCCACCTTACCTTGACAAACTTCATGAGATGCCGCACCTGATTGGAGTCAAAGCGCACCTGACGACGCAGTCGAGCCAGTGGCGCCAACGCCTGCATCAGCCGGATGCGATGGTTAAACCGCGGATGCACCGAGCAGAGCACCAGGAATGCGTTGAAGGCCTAAGAGCACCGTTTAGTACTCCCTACTCTCCATCGCCCTGTCCCCTGCACAACTCACCTGTGAGTGCCCAATTAGCAGCACTTGTCGCGGTTCCCTCTGTGATTCTGACTCTGACTGCTTCTGCTCCACCTCTTCCGCGGCAACTGGGTCTCCTCCTGGCTGTTGTTCGCCACCTGTGACCACCGCCATGTGGTCAATTATGGCCGGCAAATCGTAGACGCCCTGCTCGTGGAAGCTGTAGCGCCAGAACTCCGGCATCACGTCGGTCAAGTCGCTGTGTTGCCTTCCGTACGGCGCCGCTCCGCGCAGATTGGCCAGCCACACATCGTAGCCGCGTTGGTGGAGCAGGAATGCTGCATGGAAAATAAAAAATATTAGGATTAATTCTCAGGGAAAATAAGGGGAAAATTTAAATTAAAGTTAGCTTTTAAATGGTGTTTTAAATTTAATATTTGGTTTTTATTAATATTTTATTTACTTAATTATAAAAAACTTTCTACATGATATAGTTTTTAGTAAAGTCTTTTTTTGAGTGCACTTTTGCTTACCCAAACTCCTCTCTGCTCCCAGACACACCCATCCCAGAGATGAGCCTAACAGGCCATGGACCAGCAGCACGGATTGAGCTTCCGGGCGAGGCAGCCGCTGTAACTGCAACTGATAGCCATCCGCGGTGGTTACATTGTGCACCTCATGGCTCACATTCTGGGCCTCCAGCCAATCCAGCTAAGGGGCAAAGATCACAGAAAGAAATTCTTAATAAAATATATTTTTCAAAAAGTAAAATTTATAATAAAAATTAAGAAAATCCAACATCAAAGATGAATTTATCAATGAAATTTCAAATTCTTTTATAATTTTTATGATAAAGTCTTTGATATTTAATTAAAGTGTGCTAAGTCAAGGATGCCTGACTCCACTCCACTTGGTTGACACTTGCCGTGTTCCATTTAAAGCGCGTCTCCGCCGGAGCGGCACTGCTGGCCCCGCTGGCACACACGATGAGCACGACTTGGATGGCGGTGATCCAGCCTAACTCACTCATTTCGCCCATTCAACTGAGCCGGAAGGTCTGGTGTGGGCACGGATGCACTAATTGCCCAGCTCTTAGCCCCAACTCCGACTACCCAGATCATCTTTCCACTTGACTAAACTCAACGAAATCGAATTTAAGCTGGAAAAGGGGGAGAATTGCTCTGAACGGGTGCTAGGAGAAGCGTCATTTTAAGTTTTTTTAATTCTTAGATTACTTATGAATTCCAAAAAGTCAAAATTATACAGAATTAACATACGAAAAGTCAATTTAATAATACAAATGTATTTATTATCGTTTTCATACAGTAAAAAAGTAACGAATTTACCCAGAATTTTCTTCCGTTATTTACTTCCATAAAAAAAGCCCGACACTGCAATTCGCAATTAAATAAAACTTAACGGAAAGCTTAAATAAAATAGATTGAATTACACCAGCGAGCCCGCATCCACACACATCTTCATCCGGATCCTGGCTGAAATCCTTATGCCAACTCTCTCTCACAATTAATTGCACTCCCCTTATCACTCAGTAATATTCATACTGGAGAGGTGGAGAGACCCTGAAAAGGAGAATCCTGTTGCAATTGCAATTCAGGAGCAGACCACTTGCCGGCTCCACCGTTGTTTACTTATCGCCGGGAGATAACAATTGACTACGCAGACGGTTGAAGAAAAACAACACAGAAAAAATCCCAGCGAACTTTATTAAAATTATGCACAAAAAGGGGGAAACAAAAAACCCTGAATGAATAAAAGGCCAAAGAAAGCGAAGTCCAAATTAAATGGAATCCAAAAACGCGAATGAAAAAAATATCCGCAAGGATTGCGGCGGCGGTGGCGGCGAATGAGCGACTGGCAACAAAGGACACGCAATGCCCATTGGTACTTCTCCTGCCCCTTGGAATAAAGGCTCCATCTGTGTGCAGTCAACAGGATGCAAAAGTGCAGTCGATTAACGGAAGCGCAAAAGGGTGCGAGATCCTCGCCGTTCCCCTGCCGTTCTCAGTCTGGCGAGGCCGGGAGGCGTGTCATGTCCGGCACTTGCATATGTATGAATTTTTATTAAATTTAATAAAGCTGCAATTATGCAATTTACTCGTGCTCGTGCATTTGTCACGCCCACGTCCCAAGCTGATGCCCAGGGAGTTGGAAATTAATTTGGCTGCGGTTACAACAGTCCGGGAAATCGGAATAAAAAATGCCTTTGGTGAATTTATGAAACGGAGACCAGACTTTAATGGGGTGAGCAGGGGCAGAATTTCACTCTATTAATCTTGGCAACTCGAGAATTTAATTTGTTTTAATGTATACGAAATATAAAAAATTAAAATTACCTTTACCAATGATTTTGTATGGTTTCTGGAGCTTATTTTACCTTTGTTGGTTCGTTGACATATTTATCCTTTGCCTTGAAATATACAAAAAATATGTTTAAGGCTTTTAAGCCTTACTGGCATTTATTTGCAGCATTTCTAACAAGCAGAGATTCTTTCAAAATTCCTCTAAAATATATCTATTGTTTATTTATTTAATTTAAAATAGTAAATACAAAAGATAATTTAATAAGAAGCTTTACAATTTTATTTCTCATTTGTATTCACAATTTAAAACATATAAAATAATTTTGTTTTAATATAATATAAGCCAGGTAAATCTTTAGCTTTTCTGGCATTTGTTTTCAGCATTTCTAAAATACTTCCCATTATTTATTTGTTTACTTATGAATAATAAATACAAAAACCACCAAAAAAAGAAGATTTGAAATATTATTACCCCTTTTTGTTCATTTTAAATAACAATATTTAAGCTCCTCATCGTTTCATTTCTGATAACCTATCGATACCAAATACAAGCCAACTTATTCCGCATAAATACACTTTCAAAATTCGAATGCAGGTGAATCACATCATCATTTCGAAATTTCCAGCCATAAAACCGAGCACAATTACATGTATTTATCTGGTCTAATGACACTTTTTACGCCTCGTAAAACATGAGCCATAAACGGCAGCGAATCGAGCGAACTCAACGCCACGCATCAACTGACATTTTTGGCATTAAGCATTTCAGCATAAAGGTGGAAATCGAAGAGCGCCAATACAATGGGGCCCAAACGACGACAATTCCGATAGAAAAATCATTACGGCGAGTAAATAACATCGAGGTAAACAAGTTTGCGGCGGAAAAAAAGCAAGTAAAAACCCAGGACAATGGGACAATGAGACAACGGGACGTGAAAAATGAAAATAGTAATGAAAATGGTGGCAAACAAAAGTCAATCACTTGGCGTCGTTGAAGGAAATTGTCGAAAAATATTGAGGAAGAAATCGAGGCAGGAGACACACTTTGTATTATTAAGCGACAGGTAGACAAATCAAAATGTGCGCCGAGGGTGACAATGGCAAGGACTGCTTCCCGGACTTTTCGCTACCGTTTCCGCTCCAGCTCCCCGTTTCCGGTGGCTCGTGCCAACACAAACACAAACACAGCCGCGCCGAGAAATCAATGTAATTGACGAACTGACGGGCTGCGTAAGTGAGTGAATGAATCGTGTCGTTTATTGTGGCAACAGCTTTTCAGAGGAGCTTCCTCCGCGGTTCTGCCTTTCCCTCCTCCGAATGGAACTCGCGACTTTGTTTGTCTTTCAACTCGATTGCATGGCAACTTTCGGGCCGCTGTCCTCTGCCTTCTATATATTTTTGCTGCCTTCGTTTTTATTATTTCCTATGCCTCTGTGAATGTGGAATGCCGTTCGAAATGTTTGCGTGCCATTTGTGTTGACAGTAAAAGCCGCTTAATGATTTAATTTTGGTTATAAATGGGATTTTTTTGGGCCAAAATATGCAAAGGACATGGGTGCCTAAAGCTCACTTGGGGTAGGTTATGAGCAAAAAAAAAGGGGCACATGCTTGTTTAAATGGTTAAGTGAGTAACCAAAAATGTTCCGTGGAAACTCACTTAGGAAAAAACTGACAGAGATGGCCTTAGAAAATATTAAATACGAACAATTTGGTTTGTTTAAAATATATAATTCTTATTTGGGATATAGAGCAGGCTGCTTTTAATATTTTAAGTTGAAAAACTTTCTCTTTTAAAATCCATTTACATTTATAAAACTTAAAATCATTCATATAATTGATGCTCAGCACCTCGAATAAAAAGAAAGAGCTAAATGGATCCGCCGAATTATGTGCGCCTTTTAAATAAACAAAACGCAAGTTTTCAAGCGGAATTAAAGCAAGTTTTAAAAGCAAATTTCCACCTTGCCAAGTCCGAGCTGGGAAAGATTCCACTGGCCTCGCTGCGGGAGCAGCAGCAACAAGGGCAAAGTTTTCACATTTTTGTTTAACATTTTCCAAATGCCTTTTTATTATTTTTTTCTCCTTATTTTTTATTTTTACACTTTTAATGCATAATGGAATTAGTTAAATTTCTCTTCGCAGCGCTGAAACTTTCGCTGAACTTGCGCCAAAAAGTTCGGCTTCCTGTTTTCCCCCTTTTTTCGGGAATGTTATGCGTTTCTGATGACGTTGTAGAAAACGTTTCCGTTTTGCGAGCTTGCAAATGAAAACTTTTTAACTTAGAACCGACACTCGCTCGAATTTTAATTAAAATATTTATGAATTTGTCTTTTAAAAGAGAAAAGCCAAGAAAAGCAGCCGGGCGACGTGCTCGAGAGTATCTTGATTAGCTGGCAATCACAAAAGGCCGGCCGGCAAAGAGAAATAAGTACAGAAGAGTCAGCTGCCAGAGATAAAAGGCCAGGCGTCAATTGTGGCCCAAAGTCGTTCATGTGGCCAACTTTCTGATTAAGAAAAATAATGGGAATCAAGTTGAGCTATAACAATTTTTAATTATACGCCACGAGGAACGCGCGCCTTGAATGGAATACTAGAATAAAGATTTTATTATGATATCATTTCAGCCCAGTGGTTTATGGCACTGCATTGTGGGTTTCATTCACTGAAGGACGACAATAAATGACTCTTTTGGTTAAATATAGTCTAAAATATTTTAATATATAGTATATTATATTTATTTATACATTTTTCTCATTAAAACTATTAAAAAACAATTACTTCAATTAATAAAAACAAACAATGTTTAGTGTCATAATCCCATAATCGAAACACCCGAAGTAAGTTAATTGTAAAGCAAACTCGTTTGTTAATAAATTATGGCCAGCACGTCACTGTAGAGATTTCTACAGAAACTATCAGTTACCAAAATGCAAATCACATCTCGGGAAAACCCCTCATATTACCAATAAAAGTCAAGACAATTGTGAGATTACATTTCACACAAATTCGCCAGTGCCACCCAGCAATTATTTATTTGCATATTTATCACTGAGAGCCTAATAAATAATAATTATGGCCTTTTAGCTTGCTTTATTGTCTTGATTATCTGACGTGGGCAGTCGATCCGGGTTCCAGAACCAGAATCGGTTGTCAGTGATTAAAAAAAATGAGTAAATGTAAACAAGAAATTGCCGTTGAGCTTCAATTTGTTATAAGCAATTAGAAAATGTTTATTGGTTTTATAAGATAAACAGATTGAGCTTATATCGAGTTACCTGAATAATATTCTTAATGAAAAAATATTATTAAACATTATTTATATTCCTGCTGATATAAAAAGCCACCACAGCCCCATAAAATCCATAAAATCAACCTAAAAGCAAATTAGTTCAACAACTGTTGAACGTTAAAGAACCTGCTCCGACATATTGAAAATAACCACAACAATTTGCATTTCTTTATGGCCCTCGCAAGTATTTTTCAACTTACGCAGCTTCCAACTACTGCTCGGCTGCCTGCTTTATGTCTTTCCATTATTGATGACTTAATTCCGGTTGATTTATTGAGGCCACAAACAGCCGGCCAGCGAGCTCAGCGAGCCATGTTTTGCACTGGCCAGGACCAGGAGTCAGGACCTCGCCAGGATGCCATTTCGTATGCACACGTACGGCACAAATGGAGCCACTCGTTGGCATGGGGAAACCTAGCGGGCCAAGCAGCTGCGTTGGTCTGGTCCGGGCGAGCGAACGTGTTTAATAAATAAGCCCAGTTAATATGGCGCAAAAGGTTGAATAGAAGCACAACCCATATATTTCCAGGGTTTAATCGTTTTTTCTGTGCTGGAAAAAAGGAGGGACTGTAATTCCTATCCTCGATTTTGAATATAATGATGATATCTTTATGCTAAATAATTTTCAGAACTTAGTTTTAAATAATAATATGTTATTCAATAGTTGAAAGCTTGAAAATATAAAGAAAAATATAAATGTAATATTTTTTAAAGGCTAATCAAACTCTAATTTAGATAAATCCGCATTGTTTCTTATCAAAACATTATAAATATTTAGAAATCCGTACAAATGGTTTTATATTTTGGATAAGATAATGAGTTTTCTTGATTCTTTACTTTGGTTAATTATTACATTTTCATAAAAATATATTTAGACGGCAGCTAGCCCATTGCTTGCATTTATACAATAACATAGAAAAATGAATATTTAATTTAATGGTAACTTTTGTTTCATAAAATTCCCAATTAAATTCCTTCAAACCCTTCTAATTCCTCACCTTATTTCTTCCTCTGTAACCACCTAGGGGCACTTGGCATTGTCTGAGCAGTACTAACGTTTACGTTACCCATCTCGGTGCATCGACCTCGTTGAATTGGCAACAGTTAATGATGTTAACAGAAGCTCTGAATGGCCAGCGGCACCCATTGCATTCAGCCGGTATCAGACCAGCATTGATCACTTCGCCAGGATGAAAAACGAGCTCTCAGCTCTCCGGCGGAGATGTGGAGAAGCGACCACAAAAGCTCCATCACAGGAGCTAGGAGGTGTAATCGAAACGAACTCTCAAACTCGATTTGTGCACGGTAATTAAAATTTAATCATTGGACATTAGTAGTCGCATACACACCGAGGTAGCTGAGGTCTGAAAAAGGGGGGCTAAGCCGCCGGACTGAAATGGGTTCGTTGGGGGGTATCTATGGATGTGACCAGCTCCCCCTTTGAGGGGCTTACGCTTCGTCGGTATCTCCTGCATTCACTTTTGTGCTGCATACTTTCAGGCATGTAAATGCACACCTGCACTCCTGTGAGTTTTGTGGATAAATGTTTGATTTAAGAGTGTGGGTTGCTCATATGTTTGTTTGGCCGTTTGTTGCCGGTTGCCAAGGTATTTAAGTCGCCGCTGCTTTCCGCTGGGCTTCCGCCTCGCTTCGGGCTTTTTAATAGATTTCTGCTAATGACATGCAATTAATTTTGCGGTTTTTTCAACCAGAAGCATAAACTTTGGAAAATAACGGGGAAGTGCAGGTATGTAATATGAGAGAAGCTACATTTGATCCATTAGGGGGATAACGGGGGAATTATGTGTGGCTTTTTTCTCGGGTAATTTTTTAGGAAAATGGTAATGACCAAAGTAATAAAAGAGGTCGTGTTTTTTAGCTTGAACAATTATTTACTGCCCTCTAATTATATATGTCGTCTTGGAAATATTAATTTATTAAAGATGAAATTTGTAGCGAATTCAATTCATTTTATAAAATGTGTCCCCGTAAAAATAGTGAATTTGCACTGAATTTTGCGCCTCAAAAATTGTATTGCCTACTTTTAGAAACCTTTTTTAGGGATTAAAAAAACCCTAGTAAGTCTTGAATATTTTTCAAGGATCTTAAAAAAGTTTAGAGAACTAAATTTCTTATTATTCATTAGTTTTGTTTTTTTATTTTTATTTTTTCTTAATTCCCCATTTTTCTACAACAATAGTTGCCAACTGTCTTCTTAAAACCCAAAGACCCATGATTTTTTCCTCGTTAAAATCTCTTTATAATTTCCCACCTTCAACTTCAACTCAACCAAAACTCTTTCGCCACTAAACAGCAATCACTGTTATCAAGAAATTGCATTTCCGGGGATTACAAGCCAAACTGGACTGGAAAAGGGGTTCCATCAGGCGGATCAACCCTTCAGCGGCACATGTGGCATTCATTCCCAACTTTTATCTAACAACAAAGCAGGGTTCATGCCCGATGTTTGGAGCCAGGCCACAGAACCACACTGACTCGACAGAACCCCACTGACCCCACAGGAGATGAGCTGCCGCATCGGCAGTGAAATGGCCAGCGATGGCAATTAACTTTATAACATTTGCATGGCCCATGTGCATTGTTCGCTCTGGTCTGCTGTGGCGGGTAATGCACGCCAGTTGATTAATTGGAAATTGCGGTTAATGGATGGTCAGATCCGAAACGGCATCGACAATGGACGAATATAAAATGGCCCCGAGGTCTAGACTTTTAATTAGACCCGGCAACTGAGCCTAGAAGTGTGCTCTACACTCGAGCACATGCAAAAAGTTTGCTACCCGAAAACTTTGTCACTTGCTATTGAATTCTTTTTCTCCATTTTTAGTTTTTCTCGAGAGCTGGCCAAAAAGTTGACAGATTTGCAGCGGAAAATTAACAACTTCCTTGCTGCGAAAAAAAACGTATTCTTCCTTTTTTTGAATAAACTTTATCCTGCGTAAAATCGAGTTAAGAAGTCGGAGAAAGTATGCGGTGCTAAAAATGTGCTAAAAACTATGTACACGGAAGAGTTTTCATCGGGGGCTTCCAGCTGTCTCGGGCCACGGGTTACGGAAACTTAAAAAGTCGTAGATGTCGTCTTTCGGTAGAGGAGGGCGAGGAGGCTAAACCGAAGTTCCTGTCGTGATCCTTCAACAGCCTACAAGCAAACTGAGTTTTGTTGGAAAATTAAGTTGGAAACGATGAGTATTTCCAGTTGTTTGCATTCTACGAATGTTGCGGCTGCTGCCAGGAAGTCGAGCAGCAATTGTAGGGGTTTCCTTTTTAATTTTTTACCATTCCTGAATAAAATGTATAATTTATTTTAATTTTTTTAAGACATAAAAAAAAGAAGTAATATATATATTCAAATAGAAACTGAAGAATGCCCAATGTTCTCCCGCATAAATTAAATCAAGCCTATTTTATTTACTGTTAAGGGTTCTGCCACTTCTAGCTTCACCCTGGAATAACTTTATAATATTTTTCATAATACCTAACCCAGTTTTCAAGGCACTCATCACCTCCTATTCGAGGTTCTAATCAAACCATATAAATGCCACTCGTGTGCCGGACGCGAGCTCAGCTGGCCATGGGCTCAGACCCAATTATCAGTTGTGATTTGAAAAGGCAGCTGAATAAATCGGATAAATTTTTAATACAAAAAGAAAGAAAGCACATAAAAACCAATTGCCATATGCTCTTGATCTGACCGGAGGAGAGCGACCGGCAGTTGACCCCAATAAATTGGAAACCGTAAAACACGACCAGTTAGCAGGCGGAGCAAAGTTCACATGGGCTGGTGTTGGTGGAGGTGACGACCTTTTTCCAGCCTTAAAACGCCTGTTGATTTATGCAAAAGGGGATTAGCTGGGGGCCTCCGGATCGGGGGATAAACACAACCTAACCGCAGACATAACATTTCAACTTGTTTAGCAGAAAGAAGCTTGAGGAAGCGCAGCGCGTCTCGGAATTTTAAGCCCGAATATGGTTTGAGCCGGCATAAAACAAGACAAATGAGCTAATTTTGCTGGCAGGAAAGGATAACGGGATCAGGACATTGCCTGGGCCATAATAAATAGCGCACAAATGTGATATTTATATGCATTTCTTATACAGACGTAAGAGACGAGAGGCGCCATAAATCTATTGGCGCATTATTACTCATACGCACTGTAGACGCTGTCTACCCTAATATATCAAGGCATTACCATGGTCGTTATATATATTTCCTGGTCCTCCTTGGTATTTTTTCCATCGTCATGGTGTGTGCCCTTTCATTCGAATAAATGTACATTTATCTCAGGGAACAAAAGAGGAATTGGAAAGGGTGGAAAGGTTAAGCCATTTAAATAATCTTAAAGAAATGTTGGCTCAGGATTATTTTTTCCTTACAGTAAACTTTTTAAATAATTGAATTAATTTTCTTGATAGATTTTCCATATTTTCTCTAATTACCTGACATCTTTATACCCTCCTAACAAGTTCATAAGTAGACCGCGTTCAAGTCGGTCTGTGTGCCAATTTAAAGTTGAATCCCACGATCCCAGAGTCAGCCATCAAATGCCACTCCAAATCCCCATTCCCGGTGCCGTGACTTGGGATTTATGAACTCCATTTCGCATGTTCGCCATTGTAGAGATTAATTGCCACAGCTCCTCCATATATGTGCGATGCGTTTCCATTCGGAGCCACTTCCCTCTGCGGCTTGTTGTTATCATTCAGCAGCAGGCCATGTCCGGGGAGCTGGAGCTTTTTGTTGGCCAACTGACAGGATGAAGGAGCCCTGAAGGAGTAGCCAGGGAAACAGAGCGATAGAAGCGACATCGACATGCAAGAGGAGCTATGTTATGTGCCGAACTTAAAGTCGAAAGCAGTGGGAAAGGGGTCATTGGTTCTAAAAAAAATCTAGTAGAGCTCACTAGAAAAGGCAGAAATAAAATATTTAAATATTTCAGATAAAGACTTTAAAAATATAAAAAAAATACTCCTACGCCCGGAAAATATATATTTATTTCTGACATACGCTAAATAAATTCCAAAAAAAGTTGTTAATATGGGCTCGAAGTGCATTATAACCAATTAAATGAACCATAACCGAATGCAGGCAGCTTCATCATCGTAAAAGCTCAACTCCTTTCATCATTCTACTCAAACTTTGTCGATGTGGTTGCCGCTCTTTGTTGCTGCGAGGTTTTACTGTATTTTAATTGGCTTTTTATTGATTTTCAGCGCTCTTCCGAACTGTTGAAAAAATATATGTACTGTTCCAGTGGGTTCCTAGGGCCGTAAATAATGTGGAGGAGCCGCCGCCGTCTACCGCAAATGCAGGAAATAAACTTTTCGAAAAATTACTAAAGTGGGCCAACTTTAGCTTGGAAACGGAAGTCATTGAACGTATAATTTAATTACCGCCTTTTGGTGGTAAAAATAACTAGAAGTTACTTATCAGGATTCCCCTTTGATTGGGTTAATAATGTTACTCATAATAATTATGTGATAAGCAGACCCAAGATTGTCTAGATTTTATGGCTCTCGTGCGTTTTCGGATAAGATACGTAGAGATTGGCTTATGACAAGCCTGATAAAGACCGGGGAAAGACTTTGAAGCCAATCAGTAGTTGACCATGTCTTTCGCCGCCAAGAAGTGCGTTTTCGTCGTCTCATTTTTTACATTTTCTCACGCTTTGGCGCAAATAAAAACCGGCTGTCCTGCGGGTTTCAGTTTTATAGGGGAAAAGTGCTATTATGTGTCCTACGAGAAGGTACAAAAATCTTTTTATTTACTGACAAAAACTGTATTTAAATAGAATTTCCCAACATTCAGGCCAACTGGTTCAATGCCGATCGCAAGTGCCACAACTTGAACTCCACTCTCGTAGTTTTCGACGACGACAAGGACCGCCAGCTGATGACAGCCACTCTCAAAGTCCTAGGACTGCCCTTTGCCAACGGCTGGCAGGACTCCATTTGGACGGGACTCACATCCCTGGGTATGGACTGCAATTTCGTTCGTAGTCGCAATGGTCAAGCCGTTGCGTATACGCCCTGGAGTCCCAATCAACCGAATCCGACCGCCAGAAAGGATTGCGTGGCCTACGCTGATTATAATGGCTTCGGCTACCACAATATCGAGTGCGAACCGTACCAGTTTCGCTTTGTCTGTGAAGCCCCGACACTGGTCACCGAAAAGTACATGTGTTTGAAGAAGGAAGAGTTCTTGGAGGTGGACATAAATATCTGAGTCTGAGTTCGTTATTTATGTAGATTAATGCAAGTGATAAAAAGTGGGAAAATAAAAATTAAGTTTAGCTATAAAACTTGAACTCTTGCTAGTCGGGGTATTTCTTTTTTCGAACTTCAAAGAGGAAACCCATAAAAGGCCATAAACAAAAACCGGCTAAGCCGATAAAAAATGTGTTGACGTTATGGCCAGGAGAAGCGAACTCCGCAACAGGCCAGGCTAGATATCATAAGTCATATTTTCCCTCTCGAATTTATGGCATTTATCGAGGCGTTCTCAAATTGGCTAAAGTTTCCACAGGAAAAAATGCATTTATTTCGCAAAAAAATAGCGCCCGCAATGAGCTCATTAAAAGAAAATGTTTTCTCTCCACCCAAAGTTGTTTTTCTTGAAAAACTAGTTCCTCGAAGAATGAAGAAAAGTTTGCCTGAGCTTCGGAAAAAAGCAGAAACAAATGTCACCCTTCTAGGACAAAGTAAAATAAAGCTACAAGTCAGTCGGCTAACAAATACAAATTTACCTTTGTCCCCAAAGAAACACAGAAACTCATTTAGAGGAATTACAATTGCAATCGCACCAACACCTGTCCTGGCAATCTATGTCCTGTGGGATTAGCGTGTCCCTTGTCCTGACCATCAATCATTCAGTACGATTTTTATCCAGGCAATTCCCAGTGGTGTCCTTTCACACCTACCGCCTGATTTAGCCCCTGACTATTAATAAATTGTGTTTAATTAAATAAGAGCTTGCTGAACAAAAGTCAGAAATTTTCCCTGGCAAATGCAAATCATTTTAATGCGATTAATTAATATGGGGAGCAAAGGCGGAACTTTCGGTGCCGCCTCAAAGAAAAGCGAAAAGCACACAAGTTGGAAATCATATTTGCCAACGCCCGCCTGCTCCGCTAATGGGCCGCCACACACGCTCTCTCTGCCAGAGACTGAGGCAAATTGAGTGCTAATTAAATTAAAAACGAAGTAAAAATAGTTTCGCAAAGCAGCCAGCTTCCATTTCTCTCTGCCTTCGACTTGGCTCTGAAACTGCTCCTCTTGTCGTGTAAATGAGCTCCAACTTGCTGTGCAAATAACGCGTGCTGCCAAGTCAGAAAAGTGGGTACAAGTGAGGCAGTCAGACTGTACCTACACACAAGTGCGTAAATACACTGCAGAAAATGAATAAAGTAACATTTAAAACTGCATGAAAATTACATAGATTGAAGAAGAAAGAAAGTTAATAATTTTGTGGAATTTAAGTAGCATTTTACTTATACCATAATAGTTATTGTGTAATATTTTAAGCATAATCATATTTAGCTTTTAGGAAACTTAAAATTCTAGGAAAAATATTAAATATTTAAATTGTTTTACTTATTAAATATCATTTGTAACAGTGCCCTTTAAACCATGCAAATCCTTAACCAAGGAAAACAATTTCGAATTAGGTATGCGCATATGTTTGTGCAAATGGCAAGCAACTTAAAAAAAAAAATATAAAAAAAGAAAACACGACAAGACAGAACAAACCCGAAAAACAAGCTGAGGCTGCAGTCTTGTCCCTAAGCTCCAAACCCTTTTTCCTGCCTCCAGTCCCATCCCTTTTCCTGGGAGGCAACCGCAAGGACCTCGGAGACGGAGTGATTGCAAACAGGATGAAAATGCAGCTACCAAGACGAAAGCCAACAAACTGAAACGCTTGAGTCGAGTGCAAAGGAGGGACAGGGACACGAGACAGAGGCAAAGGGCAACCGGAAACGGAAGTGCAAGAAGCTGCAAGAGGCGCAGAACCAAGATGGAGGGAATCAGCTGCAGCTCAGCCAAGGAGGTAAGCTAATGCAGCTGAGCTGCTTCTCGAGACGCTCCTACACCAAGAAAAAACTAGCGATTTTAGAAGTCAATGTTCTTATTAATTAATTTGAATCCAATTAAATTAGGAGTGTAAATTTATTATTGTTCTTAGAAGAAAGTGGTCTTAGTGGGCTTTGATTTTAGGACCCACTTCAAAATCATAAATAAATACTTATATATTCTGCATTGAATTGTATTTGGTATGTATTGTTATGTTATTATGTTATGTATTTTTTATTGTTTATTTTATATTCTTTAATTTAAAAATAAATTAATCTAAAGTTTGCCTCATTTAGGGTTATATTTTCCTCTGTAAAGAAATGCTTCTGGTTTTGTTTTTGCCTCAAGCACACTCGAGATGCAAAGTAAATGCAAAACCACAGCAAATTATGTTGAGAGGGGTCGGAATCTGTTGGGTGAGGTCTGCGATAAGGACAACGTCGCGAAGTGGGACGAGGAACGAGGAACGAAAGATCCTTGGGACCTCCTGTGGAGCCGCTCAAGTGATTTTCCTCGAGTGGAGTGGAGCCTTGAGCAGGTGTCTGTTTAACCATTATGTTTAGTTGCAGGCAATTTGTTCTTTGCCGTGTTTGCCAAGGTAAACTATTTTTACTATGTTCTTCAGCTTAAAATTTCACCAAACGGCTTCGGGCTGAACTACACAAGACTGCAAGGTTAATGGCTACTTATTTTGGAAATTGGCCACGACGAAATCATTTTGGTCCTTCGAGCCGGATGAGTATCGATAAAAAAAATTATTTTCCTAATTGTTTTCTATCCAAAATATCTAGAAAATTTAATTATAAAATACTGTAAATACAAAGTACTATAAATGAGTTGTTAAGTCTTTGGAAAAAATACCTTTATATACTAAGATCTTCGCTGTTGTCCAGTGTAGTGCTTATTTTCGAGAGCATTTCCCAAAATGCATTGCAGCAAGAGACTGACTAAGTTGCAGGCATGCTAAGAGAACTTTATTAAAATAGCACAAACAGAACGGAACGGGGAGCCATTGCTCACAGCTCATCATGGAGCAGCGAGTACCGGTGCTTGGAGGGCCCCAGCTCCTTGAAGGTGGACTTGGGCGGCCCAGAGTCCTGCTTATCCTCCGTCTTCTTGCCGTGCAGCAAGCGAAAATCGTCGAGGTACTGCTTGAGCTTCCCTGGGATGTAGAGATCCGAGAAGTGGCCAAATGGATACATAAACTGCAGCGAATCGATGGCTATGAGCGGAAGATCGTTGAAGGTCTTGCCCATGTGGAACACCGAGTGTTGGAACAGCTGGCCGTCCACCGTGGCAAAATTAAAGTGGCCCCTCATGTCGGCCAGCTGCATCTGGACGATGGACTTGAAATCCTTGACGGACAGGAGGTCCGTGGGCAGGTGGAAGAGCAGCAGGAGCGGCAGTCCCTGCTCGATTAGCTCCTCCACATTCTCGAAGTTTACTTCCCGCACGAGAGGGACACATCTCTCCAGAATCCAGGGCTCTAGCACGACGAGATCTGCGGCATTCCCCTCGTAGGGCTCGTCCTGGCCATGAGTAAGGGCCACATCCGGGCGGAAGATCAGAGCCGGTAGCTTGGTGGGCATTCCATCCTTCTTCTCACCAATGCGACGGTAGAAATCACAGTCGTTCTTGAAGCGATCCGCCAGACGCACAAAGATTTCGTTTTCCGTATCCTTAGCCTTCTCAAAATAAGCAATGAAGGACCTCCTCCTGGGATCAATGATGGCCAGCTCCTTGGGATCTTGAAACTCAACAATCGGCGAGCGGAACTGCGATCGCACATAGTCCACCAGAGCCTCACTGGATCTCTTGCCCCGAAACTCCCGTCGAAGCGGTTGACCGCGGTAGAAGAGGCGCAGCGTGGGCAGCTTCAGGATGTTGTAGACCTCCACACAAAGCCGCGCTTCCCGGAGGCAGTCCACCCGGCCGAGCAGTACCTTTCCCTTCTCGGGATACTGCATTATCAACATGTTGGCTGCCTGCTCGAAAATGGGTGCCAAACGGGCACTGAAGGGGCACCAATCCGCATAGAAGTTGAGGAAAACCACTTCGTTCGAGAGCAGGGTGCCATTGAGGTTCGCCTCACCGATCTGGGCCACACTCGAGGCAGCCGGCGGAGGGGGCACCCACACGGGGATTGCCCCCAAAGAGGACTCCAAGAGCAGGAAGAGCAAGCTGAGAGGAACGAGAATCAGCATGTCAGCAGCAGAAATTTTTGACTTACACTGACGTTGAGAGAAAGGTGAACTGAGAGGGGTTTGTTTTGGTGTTTATAGGTGGGATAAATATTGAAAAAATCCAAAATTCTTTTATTTTTATTCATTAATTTAGTGAATAAAGAAATTTTTATAATCTTATGATTATAGAGCCAGGAGAGTTAAGTCAATTCAAAGCTTTATTAATAAACTTCTGTATTTCTTTTAAGTTCTTCTATTTTCTAAAGTCCCTATAACATTTTTAAAGCATTCCTTACAAAGAAGTACCCTTTAACATATCGATAACCATTTCCTAAATTACTTTTTTAAATCAAAAGCCACAAATATAAAACAGACACTTCCCAGAGAGAAAATGCCAAGCAGCTTTGCAGTCATTAAAGGGTTAAGTGTCGCCATATCGAGCTGCGAAAATGTCTAACGAAAATAAACAAGGTCCGGACCCACTCTCTCCAATCCTCCCCCACTTCTCCGGTAATCGTTTGGACCGGGTGCAAAAGGCTAAGCAAATATTTGCAGCGGCAACTTCGCAAATGAGCTTCAAGCCCAAAAGACAGAAGGCACACACAAACACAGGCGATGAGGAGTTGTCGCTGCGTTGTCGCCAGGATTTCAAAAGGACCTCAGCTCTGGCGGAAACGGAAACAACAACTTGCCCGCTCTCCACCAGCAGGATGGATGGTATGGCTAGAGGAAGAGGTTGTGGCAGTGGAAGGACGCCTGTCGTGGCTGCCATTTAATGACATTTTTGCGCCCATTTGAGCTTCCGGGCCTGCTGTCTGCTGCCTGCCTGTCGATTTCAGCAATAATTTACTTAAGAAAAGTCTAAATATGCTTGCCGTGGGGGATCCCCCGTTCTCTCGATTGTTTATTGCGTTTATCTCCGTCCGTCTGCAGACGATAAAATGTTGTGAAAATCCAGCGACAATATCCAATAAATCGTTGTCCTGGCAAAGGGGTTTGTGGCCTGACCTTCACCTTCGCTCTGAGCGCTCTGAGGGCTCTGCCTGTGTCCTGTGTGTTTGTGTTGATATTTGCCTCCCTTGCTTTTTTCAAAGGGTTTAATTGTCCTTTTTGTTCGCCTTTGTGTTGACATAGGTGAGGAGCAGGAGGAGTAGATGAGGCTGTGTGTGGAAAATAAAGGACTTGCCCATATGCTTTGCCGTATTATGAATGGGCTTCGTTCAGCATACATTGTTATTTCGGGGGTTAGGCCAACAAAAGTGTTAATTAACTTGTATAAATCAGTCGCCGATGGCTCAAAGGTCGTAAATTCAAATTGCGTTAGATTGAAAAGGGATCGAGAGGACTCAGTACACTGTCTAATTGAGATGAAAGAGTAAAGTACTCTTTAAGCAGGATGAGCTGCGCTTAAGTTAAGTTAACATTTAATATTATAAGAGTTTATTGTTAGATTTATTCCTCAATTTTGTTAGAAGATGGCCGGCCAGCCAGCCACATTTTAAAGTAAGACATGGTTTATAAATTTATTTTTTGTTCACTACTAAGCAAAGGCGAAGAAGCACAGGCCCATCACAATTCCTGATAAAGAACGCCAGTGAATATACATTTCAATATAAGCCGCCACTCTTAATCATCGCATTCTGCTACCTTTTCCTGTGGAGCCTGCAGTAGCCACTTCCATAAACCATTCCTGGATGGCCAATAAATCCGCAAGCTGTAAATCTCAATAATGCGGGGCGGAGCCATTAAAAGTCAATGGAGAGCTGAGCGGAAAAAGAGCTTGTCAAAGCATCCGCATAATTCAGCCGAGACGTTTCACGCCATCGCCACGCGAAACCGCCCAGAAACCACCCAAAGACCACCTACACCAACCCTGAAAGCCGCTGAGCCCGGGCTGAGCTCATAATTCTCGCGTTTCCTGACATCAGATTGAATTTGCGCCATGGATGCGAGTTTCTGGCCATGATAAATGCATTTTGGCGCCAAAACGATTTGTTGCGCGCACTTTTGGCGCATTGCGAATGCTACAATTTATGCGACTTTGTAATGCAATTCATAAGCTGCTCGCTGCTCGCTGCACTCTTGCACTTTTCCAACAGTCACAATTTATTGTGGAGCCAAGTGGCCAGCGCGAACCAATAGATTGCCAATCGAATGCTGAAGAACTCCTTTATATGTTAATCCAAAGGTTATTTGCAATAAAATGCGGAATGGACTCTTTGGCTAACAGAGCAGTGACAATAAGCATTATCTTGGAATACGAAAATTTATTTTTGCATTGCTGGTCATGAATATATCACGACCTTAAATGTATTTTTATTAATTTATGAAATGAATGATGATGAAATGTATTGGTTGATATTCACGTCGCAATTATTAATTTTTAATTATTGGTAAACAATTTATTGAAAACATTCAATGGTTAAGAATTCACTGGTGAAGATTTTATTGATGAAAATTCATTGTTGAAAAATTCGTTGTTGAAAAATTCATTGTTGAAAAATTCATTGTTGAAAAATTCATTGTTGAAAAATTCATTGTTGAAAAATTCGCTGGTGAAAATATCACTGGTGAATAACTTAATGATGAAAAATTCGTTGGTGAAAAAATCACTGGTGAAAAGTGTACTGTCAAAAACTTCACTGGTAAACAAATAATGGTAAACTTCACTGGTAAAAAATTATAGAAAAAAAATACAGTGCTTAAAAATTGGTGAACTGCTAAATTATTGGTGAAAAATTTAATGGTGAAAATCTTCATTGGAACTTTGCTAGAATATTTTTTGAAAGAGATATCACTAACAGCATTGTTTTATCATTCAAAACCTTAAATATATAGTTAATGATGATATATAATTAACACAGTAAGAAAGTAAAAAAAAAGCAACTAAAAGTTTCCCCCGAAAAAAGTCATCACTCCTCTAAGCAGCTACTTTATGACTTTCTCCCCATGTGCTACGCATTTGCATCGTTCCTGCGACCTATCCCTTCGCCGCCAGCATCCTTTGGGCCACCACTCTCTCCTGTGACGAGTTTAATTATTGCCGTACTCCACAACACAGGAGCCCGGCGCACTTCGGTTGTGTTTGCTCAGTCATTTAGCCAGTCGGTCGGTCGGTCTGTCGTTCAATGTTGACATCATCGCGTTGTCGACGTCGTCGCCATCGCTTCTCGCCTCACTTGGCAGCCGGCGGGACGGTGGAGGAAAGGGGCATTAAAACAATTTTGTTAATTAAGTAGGAAAAATTGTTAGTTTATTTACTCGTCAACTTTGCCAGCGCCAAACACCTCACACACACAGTCCCTCTCTTTCCCAATGGATTTCCGCTAAGTTTCAGAGTTTACTCAAAAATTCTCAAGTGCACAATTAATTAATAAAGTTGCTCTAAAGGAAGGCAGAGTCAGGCCAGAGCAAAAACAAAGCTCAGAGCAATTTTATACCGTCTCTTCCTTTGGAATTTATGGTCTACTTTGATTAGACTCGCTGAAAAGCCTCGTAAGTTGGCGCAAGTTCTAAACTATCTGTAAGTAGGCAAAGCTTTTCCGATTATTTTCCGAGGAATTCACTGAATGTGTGTGCGTAGGCAGAAAATTGAAAATTGATTGGGACTTGCATAAGTAATAAGGAGACTTCAATGGAATCTTTACTCTTGATTTGGTCTATTGACGGGAGCTTATTGAATTGTTTGAAAGAAAATTAAATTGAAAGTAGATGTGGGTTTTAATTTTATATCCTAGAACTATAACTGAATAAAATGGAAATCATAAATTGACACAAAATTTATAATATTAACAATTACATTCATTTTTTAACTTATATACATTTTGTTTTTATAATAAACATACAAGTTAATTCAATTAAGCCTTCAAAAACCAAAAAACAACGAGAATAACTCCCTAATAAATATTTTAAATACAATCAGAGTAAAAAACCACACCAGTTGCGGAAGGTACTAATTAAATTAGCAGTGAGAGTAAACGAAATTTTTTATTTGGCCCAAAAGAAAGCTCTTAGAGCTTTGTGAGCTTTATGTTAACGCCTTATTTTAACATTTAGTGAATGCCACCACCATCTGCTTGCTTCGCTGTGACATTTTCAATAAAAAACATTGGTTTTATTAATATTTGTATTATCAGCCAGCTATATTATCGTTAGACGATGGGATATAGCGCCAGAGTGGCCACGCCGCACGTGTTACCGGCATTCCTGGCCAGCCTCATGTAGCCATTCTCGCCCCAACTCTCTCCAAAGGAGTTCTTGAGGATCCAGTAGTCACCAAGCTGTTCATCCTTGCCGAATCCCACCACGAGAACGCCTGCCTTAAGATATGCCAGGTCCAACCTGCAATTCGGCTCCCTGTAGACTCCTCCTGCGTAATTATAGTAGGATTCATGCTCGCTGTCGATGCTCACAACCACAGGTCCAATGTTGTAGACAATTTCTGCCAGCTGCTTCTCGTCGACAAAGAGCAACACGTAACCCTTAGTCCTGCCCACTCTGGTACTGGGATCGTAGCTACATGCTGACCTTTGGGATCGATACGGGTAGGACGCCTTGGAAGCGATGCCATGATCCCGAGTGTAGTTAAAGGCAACACTGGGCCATCCTCCATTGCAACCCTGATTAGGAGACGGTGAGCAGTCGATCAGTTGCTGGGCGGACAGCTCCACCAAGCGGCGGTTCTGGATGGCCAGATGAGCCTCCACAGCTCCTGCCGCGGCTATGGCCCAGCCGGCTTGGCAATCTCCCATATCCTGGACAGGCGAGATGATACCGTATTGACGCCAATCTATTCCATTCAGGATCTGGCTATACGACTTGTAGGCCTTTCCCGCAGCAGATCCCAGATCCACCAGGAGCAGCAGGGAAAGTAGCTTTAGCACCAGAAGATAATTCATTGCAGTGACAACTGATTAGTTTAAGAAAGTCCAAGCTTATATAGCCCCGAACTGGTGCTTGTTATCACCATAGGTTAAAGGTTATTTATTTATTAAATGCTGGCATTGAAATCATTAAATGATTTTTATATTTTCTTTATGTGTCAAGCCAGTTTCCAGAAATGAAATATTTTGTTTTATTTAAAATTCTAAAATTCTAATGAATAAAAAAAAGATCCAAAGATTATTCATTCTTGGTAAAATATTTATTTATATGTTTAAGAGTGTGTTTTAATATTTTCTTGTATATATTATATAATATAAGGAGAGAAAGTGCAAATATTTCATATTTCTAAAACAATATGTGTGTTCTGCCAAAATATGCTATGAATAATACAAAATAAGCATCACCTACACCTTTAACTAACTATTTTGCTTATAGATATTTACAGGAAGTTTCCGGTCACTGTTATGCCCCATTACTTACAAACTTTATTAAAAACTTTACCTATAAAATTGTAAAATGTAGATGAGCGAACAAAGCTAAAATCTGTTCATGCTCAATTAATCTGAAATGTGTATAATTAGCGAAAGAAAAGGCAGCAGAAATAATTTAATTTGTAAGCTTGATTGATGGCCATTGCAAATGATATGGAAAACTTGCAATAATTCACACAACCAATTGCAACATTATTTCATGGGTGTGAATACTGCGGTAATTAGCCAGATGCCGATCATAATTGTAAGCTTAATTAAAGGGCTAGATTTCGGCAGCCAAGACAATGGCAGTTCAGTATTACAAAAACTAGTTCAGGATCACTGCAGGCCTGGAAAATGTAATGCAATCGCCACTTATTCTGCGGTAATTCAAAGCATTAACCAAAAAAGCAAACAAGTTGGCTGAAATTAACAAGAGTTTGGCTGAAACTAACATAGCACCCACGAAAAGCCAAAGAAAATCTGAGGAGGGAAGGTAATGGAATTAACACCGCTTCCCTGAGACACTTTTAAGGTACCTTTTTATAGCAAGTATGTTTTTTTAAATTAAATAATCCGTATAATTATGTATTATTTGTTTTCGTTAACAACCTTGGCAGCTATTATTTTGAACCCCTTTAAAATAGAGCAACAACCTGTGGCCTGAGTTGAGGAAAACAATTGCGGTTGTCTCAAGTTTTTCTTCTCATTGCATTGCGGCGTCTGTTCGGTTTGGTTTTCCTTTTCATTTGCATTTTCTTTTTCCTTTTTTTACTATATCAAGCCATAGCTTGCAGTTGACTTTAGCCCCAGTTTGCGGTGCTGTAGGCCAACGAGCTCATTACTTTCAATCAAAGTTGCATTCGCCGCAGACCCTAAGTTGTTTGCTTTCGCTTGGAAAAATTGCCGCGGAAAAGCGCATTTGATGTCATTTAGAGGCTTGATCTTTTTCCTGACTTTTTTCTCTTTCTTGGTCTTAGGTGTTTTTGAATGAGAGTTAACTGACCTTTGATAATATGACCCTAAAAATAAGCCCAAAATAACATAAACCCTTACTGACCCCACTTAACGCTCGACAATGTTGGGTTATTGCATTTATTTTGAAAGAAATGCAAAGTGTGTGATAGCTTTTAACTTCACTAAGATCAATGCCACAACTTTTAGCAAAATTTTCAATATTTTCACAATTTATTTCTCTGATATCTTCCTGGCGAAGCTTTTTTAATTATTTTTATTCTTTATTGCCGTGGCCTGCCGTGCAGCCTGCAGGTGTCCACATGTGGCAATCAATAGTCGTTTATAACTATATAGACAATTGTGAAACCCGCATCAGTCAACAATATGGTAGGACACCTTAAAAAACAACATAAATAAGCTAAAAAATAAGTTCTACTATAATTAGAAACAGAAATATAAATATCCTTAATAGAAAATAACTTTAAAACCATACGTATTAATACTCTAAAAAAATATTTATTTAAAAGACAGCGTCTCCTGCTTTTATATTTTTAAATTACTTTTTCTATTAGTATTATTTCCAGTGCCTCTGGTCATATGGAAATCGGGGCTTCGGTTACACGCAACTTCTGTGCACATAAAACCGAAAAGATGAAAACAAGTGTGCCTATCAACTGGCTCCCCACAAAGCAATGTCACCCAATCCACGGCGATGGCGCCGGGTCGTTCGTGAGTGTCAATTTTTTTTGAAGATTTTTCATTCGTTTTCCATTTTCTTGAGCGGATGCAGCTTTTAAAAGCTCTAGCTTCCATAGTTTGGCAGAAAACGATGCGAGTGTGGCGTTCAATTAGACATACGCCTTCCATTTAACCCCATGTGGCTTGCCGCTCTGCTCCGTGATACGAATTTAAATGCAAACTTTATATTTTTGGCTGAAAATGCTGCCCGGCCTTATCGCACTGTCGCTGTTGACCCCTCTTTCCCTGAATTCGCTCACGGACGCGTGTAAGTGGGAAGATCGCTTCGAGTGATAAGGATACGTGTGTGAAAGTGATATAGCTTCCTCTTTTCACAGCCAAATATCATAGAGAGGCCCTGCAGTTCTTCTTTCGTAATGGCAATTTCGACTTGAATCCCCTCAACTGTCACATTTTGTTGTGGGAAACGTGCCCGAAGAAATATATAGGATATCAGCTTTTTACGAGGTAAGTAAGTGACGGGAAAGTGTGAAAAAGTGTGCTATAGAGGTACTAAGATCGAGATTTAATCCAAGAATCTGATTTAAGTTAAAGTTCATTAAATAATGTAAAAGTTATAGTTAAAATAAATATGCGGCTTGGCAAGAATATTCTTTCAAAATAAGTAGACTCAAAAGCAGTTACTAACCGTGAAAGACATACAAGATTGTACCAGGATTAATATTTTATTTATATTTATTTATACTCCGGTTCCGAAAGAGATGAATATTAAATTAGGCAACAAAATACGTTTAAAATAAGTAAACTAGTAAGTGAATATAGATCTCGAAAATGTTGTATTATAAAATATGCCAAGGCCCATTTTTCCTGGCTTCCAACTTGATTTTTAGTTTATATAATTCCGAATTCAATACAATAATTATGTGTAATTTTTCTAACAACTCAAGAGTTTATATGAATAATCAACGATGATAAATGGAAACGAATTTAGATTTACGTAAAGCCTTGACTATATTTATAATCTTATACAACTTTAAATATAATTGGTATTTATGTGCCTAAATGTCTACACTTTTGCGTGCATTCCTATGGATTATTAGGTGCATTTTTTAATAGCCTTTTAATGTTTATTATTTTTTTATATATTAACAAGCGCGCCACGCAAGTCTACATAAACAATGCAATCTTTCTCTTTTCTGCGCCCCAGATTAGCCTGATAAATGGTCTCAAATATCCCCAACTTCTTTTAAACCTTTCCATTTTCATCTCGCCTTGAACCTCTCCTAACAAGGTTAATGCGAAAGCAATTGCGATTAAGGCGAGCCACTCGCCCAAAAGATGAACGAATTGCTTCAGCCAAAACAAAGGAGTTGGGAAACAAACTTGCCACATGTTGTAAGAGAAAAAATTATAAGAATTTGCACTCATGTAGCCTAGCGAATATTATGTAAATAGCAAGCCTAATGAATTACCAACCACAAAGCAGACACCATGAAGAAGCCAATGGCATTGAGCTGGAAAACTCTCCCAACTCTGGAAACTCATAATCAAAATCAGTGCAGCGTTGCGTGTGCCATGAGTTTTCATTTCACAGACATCCCCAGGCAGACACAAAAATAAAATACCGCCACAATGGCTGTAATAGAGCGGCATACTTGTGTATTATTTATTAGCCACAGCCAACGTTCAAATTGCAAGTGGAGGTATAGCCAACTGAAGCAAAGTCAAGGCAACAGGCAACTGAGCTGAGCTGAACGCAATTCTATAGCCAGTTTTTGCCGTTGCTGCTTGGTTTGCTAATATTGTTGCAGTGGCTGCTGCTGCTGTTTTAGTTGCAATTTCAGCCTCTGCCAGCGACAGCGACTGCATTTTCCTTTGGTTGCGCATTTCACGCTTTTACAGCACATTTGCAGCGCGAACCGCGAGTGTGCAAGACGTTGCTCTCGCGAACAAAATCAAAATTGCTAATTTCAATGCAAAGGATTACGATGAAACCGCCTGGCAAAAACTACCAATGGATATCAATTAACAACTATGTGAAATCAGTGAACATTGTCGATTTAAACGAGACAAGTCGAGTGGAATCTGGTTTAAGAAACTAAAAATATGTGAAAGGCAAATGAAAAGCGCGAGGAGGCAAGCCCCAAAGTCCTGGGAGAAAAACTTCATAATTAACAGCGATTTCCCAACATATAATTCAATTGGTGACAAGTTTCCGACAATATATAATTAAAAAATTAAGTCTTTGATGGAAATTGCAATGTGCTGATATAATATAATCCAATGTGCTTTAATAAAGTATACGTACAACACTTTTTAATACAAGTATTAAAAGCCGAAAAATATAATTAATACATAGCTCAAAATACAAAAAATTACTTATGAAAAAACAACAATTTTAACCTTAATAGGATATTAAGACCTACTTATAATGGGAATAGAAACGTTTAATTAAATAAAAGCAATAACCTTACATATAATTTATTTTCGGCTTGAAATTTGTGTGAGCAAAGTCATAAAAAATCTAAATTTAAAAATAAATAAATACAAATCAATCACAAATCGTAAACTCCAAACAAAAAATGAAATATCTTGTCGTGCTCTGCATATTCACAGTATTCGCCAAAGGTACAGAAAACAAGGACAATACAAATAAAAAATTTTAAGTCCCAATAAATATGGTGAAATTACCGTTTTATTTATTTTGAAAACTGTATCAAAGTCGTGCCTACTCTACCCTTTTTTTCACCATATTTTATTGAAACAAAGGCTGAATTTTTAAGACATTAAAAAATACCATTGCAGAAGCACAAACCCTGCTGCTAAGCCAAAGGGATTGGAAGAACCTGCTCAACAGTGGAGCCCTGGACTTGAATGTCTTGCGTTGCTTTTTGCGCGACAAGAACTTTTGTCCCAGTCCACATATTGATCACAGACTGTACTCACCGTAAGTTTGAGCAGTAACGAAAGATCTTCGTTATATAAAGAAGGTTCTTAGCACACCTAAATTAACTTAAATAATAAAATAATTAAGAATAATAAAGGCATTGATATATGAACATTAATGTAAGCTTAAAAAAACTTTCTTTTGGCAACTTAAATTTTATTAATGTCATAAAAACGTTAAATTATTACATTGAGAAATCGATTATTAAAAAAAGAGAGTTTCCAAAATTCCTGGCGATGAAAGTTCCTCCCCAGGTGTTAGGCAACTGGAACTGCTCACTCGGTTAGTGTGTCAGCTGGCGCGGCACTTGTGCAACCAAAAGGATATTAACTGGCGGAATACCGAAAAATAAGAGTGCATTTAATGGGCGGCGGGCAACTTGTTTCGCGAAACCGGCCACTGACCCACTAAGGGGGCAGTGATGATGCGCCGAGAAAAGCAGGCCGGAGGCTGGAGGAGCCACATTGACCGCTAAACGTGGTTAACGATGACATCAATTGCCAATTGCCAATTGGCAAATAAAAACGCTTACCAAACGGCGCCTCCAACAACTCGCCCGACTTGTCTGGGCAAGATCAGGCACCACCAACTCCACCGAGGAGGATGAGCCAACGTTGCATCTGGTAATGGCCATTTTTGGACAGTAGTCCAGCCATTGTTACGGTTACATGAACTGCTTGGGATAATTACATGATGTTGTTAACAGATTGACGGTTGTATAACAGCGAAAAATTACCAGACTGACACCTCCGTTCTTGGAAGACTAACCGGAGGCTGACTAGAATATCTATTGCAATTATTTATTGTCGTTAAATAGTTCGGGGAAAGCCATCTAAACAAGCATTCTTGGCTAACGTAATTTGAAGAACTTATAGAAAGGTT